>CM064502.1:35254931-35494281 GCA_032716605.1 Paralithodes platypus | reverse complement strand
TGTTGACGGGCATGTTCCAGGTGTGGAGCATGCTGTACAGAAACGCCTAGCATTGCCCCCACTCTCGCTAGGATCGTCAGGGCAGGACACTTTGGGCTGTAGGTCTATGTAGAGTTTCCTAACTTAGTTTCACGTGAGGCCGTTGTACTATAAGTTACATACTGAATATGTATTTTTGCTTTTCATCTGAGTCAAAACGAGTTCTATTTATATAGTCATTAGTTATAAGTAATTGTGTTGTAAAAACTTATTTGTATGATGGGAAGAAAGCGGCAGCCACAGTTGGTGGGTCTAGTGGGTGCGCAGCACAATACATGCGGGAGGTGCTGGGCCTAACTCACTAGCACTCCCCCCCCCCTCCCCCCTCCCCGGGTATATCAGTGCTGAGGACAAACCCAGACTTTGGTCTATACACAGAGAGACGAGAGAGAAATTACGTAATGCTTGTCAGTGGGCGCCCCCCGGTCCTTAGTAGTTCACGTTGGAGCTCCCTAGAGGGCGATTCCGAGTATAAAAAAGGGAAGTCTAGCCATTTTTTGACCCTCAGAAGACTCATTAGCAGAGCGGACACTTCTCATTTCCCTTGCTAACCTATATAATATTCTTCTGGACCTGATGTGAACTTTCTCTACTACCTTACATTCTTAATCTCCTCTTTTCCCTACCCTTTTTAACTTCCTATGGTTCCCGTTTGGTGTCCCACAGAGCTAGTCAGCCAAGGTATTGATTCGCGTGACGTTCTCATGAGGATACATTGCCTATTAGATAGCCTATTTTGGAAGGGTTTTAACTTAGGAATAGGATTGAATTATGGTTTTGTGTGCACTTGTCTATTGCATTTCCCTGTGTGTTATTTATTAATTATTCCTGGTTTCTGCCTAGTCTAGGTAATTGCTTAGACTGGGGTAAGGCTTTTCTGTGTTACGAGTTGTTGTTTGATGGCAGTGGTTAAGCGATAAAAAACCTGCATACTCGGTTTTCCGGTTCAGGGAAAAGGGCCTAGGTTGGGTCTTCGCGGCTGGGACTGTGTTGAGTTGATGAATGTACAGTGGCGTGAGGGCAAAGAGCCTAACCACGCCTGTCATGTTTTATTAACAGCTTGTTTTTACTTTGTCACGGAGCCGGTGAGAGACCAAACCCAAGATACAAGGGATCTGGATTTCTCAAAGTGCACTGTTTAGTGTTTAACGTAATACTTTAAAAACAGTTGTGAGGGACTTCGCTATGCTACGAGCCGTTGTTTGCTCAGTCCACTGCTACTTTTTGCCCCCACAGTAACCCCTAGCTAGACTTTACTCTGCTTAGTAGATACAGAATAGTATTTGAAGCTTTCCTTATGTCTGATATTGTTTATGCACTATTGATTTCATGTGTTGGCAAGCTTGGCTACTTTAGTGATTAGTGGCCCACGAGCCACAATCCGAGTAGGCTATTGCCGTTGTCATTTGGCGGAGTACTTCTTTTTTAAATGTTTGCCATTTACTTATTGGCATATTCTTTTAATTATTCTGATTATGCCAATTCAAACCTGTAATAGTATTTAATGCCAGTGGTTTTTCTTATTGAATTACTGTTCCAAAAAATCCTGATTACGTTACTTCTTACGGGAGCATCCGAGGAAAGGCAGTCTAAACTTTTGTTCAGAAGATTCCTTGCTCGATGCTTAAGGGGACTATTAATTAACGTAACGTAATATGTGCCGATCCGACAGTAGAGGGTGGAGGGACTTCTTAATTTCTTATGTCAAGGGTGGATTACTTCGGCTCAGGCCAACACGATTCTTGGGTGTTGTTGTTTTCTTACTTTCTTTGTTTGATTGTTGACCAGACTAGAGAATTTCCTGGTCTCTTTATTAGTCTGTTGGGAACACTAGTTACCGAGTTCTTGTATACCCCGTTATAGCATATTGAACTCTGGAGGGTATTGGTGTTTTTTGTTTCGGGCTGGCATTTGTACTCAGGGGTTGGGGATCGTGTTGGTTTCCGTTGGTGGCAGCGGAAGCCGTCGTATTAGAGTCCTGATTGAGAGGCCCTTTTGTACCCGCGAGTGCCAGGTCGATAAACAAATGGCGGACCTTGGCTTAGGATTTTGTGAATAAGTATAAATTTTTGCAGAGTTGTACAACATTTTGGTTTGTTTTGTAATTTTGTAGCGTGCATATTGAAGAATATTTGTTTTTGTATGGCAATTAGTAAAGCATTTAAGAGGACTCCAGTTAATTTAGTAATTAGGTTCTTGCATAGGGAAAGTTTAAAACCACTTTTGTCTCGAGAATTTTTTTGTGGACTTTCAGTTATGTCCGTGCATAGCCACGGGTGTACGATGCGCCGAGAGGGAGAGATGCCATTTGAAGGTGTTGCCGTTTTAGAAACCAGTGAGGAGGATGCTAGAGTTTTTGTGAGTAAGCGGTACCACGTGACGGAGGAGGGGCTGACTGGGGTGGATGTTTGTGGCTTGCACCTGATAGCCAAGGTTTTGGGAATTTCCAATGTAGTAGGGATGTCCAAGGGGGAGCTGATTTCCTGGGTGTTGCGTGGGCGACATGGGGTTTCGGAGGAGAGGCGTTTGGGGGGGTTCCTCCCCAGATCCCCTCTCACTCGACTCCCACAGTGCCGTCCACTCAGTTACCGGAGGTTAGCACTCTCCCACAGAGGGATGAGAATTGGCAGAGTGGAGTGCCCTCGGGTGGTGCACATGGTGGTTCCCCAGTTTTTGCCCCCCCTCCTTCAGTAGTGGCAGGTCCCTCTTCCTGTCTGTCTCCAGAGATGGTATTTAGACCTGTGCCTGCTAAGATTGAGGGTAGGGAGAAGGAGGATGAGACCAGGGGACATGAAAATGAGACCAGGAGGCAGGAGGATGAGAGGAGGAGGCATGAGATTGAGGTTAGGAGGCATGAGGCTGAGCTTAAGTACGACTCGGAGAAATATTGTGCTAAATTAGATTTAGATAAGTCTCGTGCAGAGTCGACAGGGACTTGGATGGGCCGTGAGGGCAAAGTAAGAGAACAGTCCTTGGCCCAATTAGTCAAATTGGTGCCGGTATTTAGTGAAACTGAAGTCACAGAATTTTTTAATCGTTTTGAGAAGAAATGTAGGGAGCATAATTGGCCTGAAGAGAAGTGGGCAGCTCTAGTCTCCTCAAGACTTACGGGTAAGGGTCTGAAGGCTTATGATGCACTGCCTTTAGAGTCTTGCATTGACTACCCAGAATTGAAGAGAGCTGTCCTACGGGCATACGAGTTGCAACCGGAAACATATCGATTGAAGTTTCGGGGTGTTACAAAGACTAGGGAGGTGACCTTTCTTGAACATGCCCGGGACTTAAAAGATGCACTTAAAAACTGGACACGTTCTGAGAAAGCTGAGACGGCCGAACAGTGGACTGAGCTGTTTCTGCTCGAGCAGTTTTATAAGTGTACTGGTGCAGAAATGACTTTAACTATTAAAGAAAAGAACCCAAAACTCTACAGGAGGCAGCTGAGATGGCTGACCTCCGGCTATCACTAATTCGTGGGTGCGGGTCTGCCCAGCGTAGTGAGGCAGGTAACAAGGGGCGTGACGCCCCACCCCCCCGAGTTAGTGATATACCTTATGCAAACAAGTACAAGAGCCATGATACCAAGACTGACCACAAGACTAGCACCGTCCCATTTAAGACGGGGCCGGGCCCTTCCCAGTACCAAGGGAAGCCCAAAGGGGAGGTGGAGTGTTATCATTGTCATAAAAAAGGGGGCACTTTGCAAGAGGTCTGTCCTAGCAAACCACCTACAGCAAGCTGTGTCTTTGGCCTGCAACATTGGTGTGTCTCCGAAGTCATCTGAGTTTGCCTGGGGCAGTTCGTCAGAGGCTGAGGCACAGCCAATGCAGAAGCACCTGGGAGGCTCGAACCCTGCTCAGGATGTTTTTTGCGACCATAGAGGGCGGGGTTGCGTGATGTGGGCGGGGCGCAAGCATGGAGTAGAGGTCTTGCGTGATACAGGTGCTTCCCAGACTCTGATGAAAAAACTTGACTGGCTACCCTATAAACGCGGCTCGGGTGGTAGTGGTGCAGGGTATTAATGCAACTCGGTCATACCCGCTGGTGCGGTTGGAGTTGGAGGTGGATGGTGTGGCACGTGAATTGGATGTCGGGATTGTGGAGAAAACTGCCAGTGGAGGGAGTCGACCTTCTTCTCGGCAACGACTTTGCAATGCCCGCTTCCGAGGTTCTACCCTTAGTCGTTGCCGAGAGGCCGGCCGCCGTGAGTAGGGAAGAGCAAGAGTGGGTCGAGCGGTGCCAGACACAACCCATGGCGTGTGTTGTCACCCAGCTCGGGCAGCTAAAGTGTCACAGCCTAGTCCTCCGCCTTCAGACCAGCGGAGGAACGATCAACAGGAGGAGGCTAAAGCTGGAGTTGGTTTTAAGAGTTTTGACTCGGCGGCTCTCCTGGGTGATTCAGTATTAGCACCATTACTTAATTCTGGAGTAGCCCCTGGGCCTGTCATCGAGAGTGACGAGGCTGGGCATGACGAGTCTCCACGACAGCAACGTTATGTACATCGAGAGAGACAGAGGGAGCAGCCCAGTATCGGGGAAGGTCATGCATTGCTCCGGGAGCAGTTAGATCGCTTGGCACCCTCAGATATAAGTCGGTTGCAACTAGAGGACCCTGAGCTCCAAACGTGTGCTAATGGAGCTGTAGAGCTCGACGAGGACGGCGATGCACAGCCAGGAGATTTTTTTTATTTAGAAGGCATCCTTTATAGGCGTTTTCAAGACCCTAAACGTAGTTGGCAAAAGGGGTCCGGAGTAGTGGACCAGTTGGTGGTGCCACGGGAGTGCAGGGATAGCCTACTGAGGTTGGCGCATGACACACCACTGGCAGGACATCTAGGGGTGAGAAAACGGTGGCGGCTTTGGGGAAGTTGTTTTGGTGGCGGGGGATGAAGTCTCATGTGCAGTCATGGATAAACCCCTGTGATATTTGTCAACGTGTCGGGAAACCGAACCAAGTTATTCCTAAGGCTCCGTTACACCCTATTCCTGTGATTGGGCCACCCTTTAGTAAAATTATTGTTGACATGGTTGGTCCACTCCCTCCCACTAAGGCGGGAAATAAATTTTTGTTAACCATAATGGATGTTGCCACTAGATACCCCGATGCATACCCTATGAAAAATGGAATGGCTAAGACGGTAGTCAGTAACTTGTTGTGGTACTTCTCAAGGTACGGGTACCCGGAGGAGATTCAGTCTGATCAGGATCTAATTTCACCTCCAACATGTTCAACCAAAACAATGCAACAGCATGGGATACGAGCAGTAGTATCGTCAGCGTATCACCCTGAGAGTCAAGGGGTGCTTGAGCGGTGGCATGCTACACTTAAAAGCATGCTCAGGTGTTATTGTGCTGACAACGGTATGGATTGGGATCTTGGATTGCCTTATGTGCTGTTTGCTGCTCGGGAGGTACCTGGTGAGAGCCTGGGATTTAGTCCAAACGAGCTGATTTTTGGACACCGTGTCAGGGGCCCCCTTAACATGCTGAAAGAAATTTGGGAGGGGACTGTGCAGCCTTGTCCATTATTAAAGTATGTGCTTGAAAGCCGTGAGCGCATGCTTAAGAGTCTGGAGATGGCAGGTAGAAATTTGACAGAATCACAAGCTTTGATGAAGGACAGGTATGATCGCAAAGTGAGGCTCCGGAAGTTCACTGTAGGACAAGAGGTATTAATTTTGTTTGCCTTTGGTTGGTAACCCCCTCTCTGCGAAGTACACTGGACCTTATAAAATTGTAGAAAAAATTTCAGACTTAGATTACCTTGTTGCCACTCCAGACAGGAGGAAAAAGAACCAGTTATGTCACGTGAACCTTATTAAAGAGTATGTGAGGCGCCCCTCTGAGCCTCTCACTGTCCCTGTGTTGGCTTGTTGCGGCCGTGGTGGAGAAGGAGAGGGGGACAGTCAAGCTTCAGAGGAGGATAGCTGGGATCAACATGTTTCAGCGGATCAGTGGGCGGGGAACTCGAGCCTAAGGGCTGACGAGGCTATAGCTCATTTGCCTTAGCCGCAGTTTGATGCTATCCGTCAGTTGTTCGGTTCATACCCCACTGTATTTGCTGAACACCCAGGCCTCACTACTCAGGCTATGCATGATGTTGACGTGGGGGACCATCTACCCTTTAAGTCAATCCCGTACCGTGTGCCCCCCATAAAACTACCAGCTCTGAGGATGAGTTGGAGTATATGCTCGGTAGAGGGTTGATAGAGAAAGGCACAGTTAAGTGGACTTCCCCCGTAACACTGCAGCCTAAGCCAGATGGCAAGGTACGCTTTTGTATTGATTTCCGTAGGTTAAACGGTTTGACTCCAACTAACCCATATCCTCTTCCTCGGGTTGATGATAGTGTTGACAAAATTGGTAATGCTCGTTTTTTGTCTAAAGTAGATTTAGTAAAAGGTTACTGGCAAGTACCTTTGTCGAGCGTGCTCAAGAGGTATGTGGTTTTGTTGTGGACGGGAGTACCTACCGGTGCAATGTTATGCCTTACGGGCTTAAGATGGCACCAGCACCGTTTCAGGACCTGATGAATGAAATTGTAAAGGACATTCCAAATTGCACCGTATATTTGGACGATGTAATCATTTATGATGACGACTTTGAGAGCCATTGTGAGCACCTTGAGACCTTGTTCCGGAAACTTAGTGAAGCAGGTCTGGTAGTAAATTTGGCAAAGTGTGACTTCGTAAAAGCCACTGTGCAGTACCTTGGGTTTGTAGTGGGAAGGGGACAGGTGTGCCCTCCTCAGAACAAGGTACAGGCTATCAATAAATTTCCGCACCCAACAACCAAGAAGCAGATTATGAGATTCTTGGGTATGATAGGCTACTACAGACGCTTCATAAAAGGTTACTCAACGGTGTTGGCACCTCTCACAGATTTGTTATCTAAAGACAAAAAGTTTTTTGTGGGCACCTGAGTGTGAAAGGGCTTTCACTTTGGTGAAACATTTGCTATGTACTCACCCGATACTCAGGGCCCAGACTTAACAGGCCTTTTCAGCTTGCAACAGATGCTAGTGGTGTAGTCTTGCTACAGACAGACAATGAAGGTGTGGAACACCCAGTAAGTTTCTTTTCTAAGAAGTTCAATGCTGCACAAAAGAACTATTCTACAATAGAAAAGGAATTACTGGCGATTGTGCTGTCGCTCAGGCACTTCGAGGTGTATGTTCCAGCCTATGGCCCAGTCGTGGTTATCTACACTGATCATCACCCTTTGAGATTCCTGAATCAATTTCACAATCACAATATGAGACTGACCAGGTGGTCTTTGATGTTGCAGGAGTATAACCTGGATATCCGTCATATGCTGGATGTGACAATGTGATCGCGGATTGTTTATCAAGGGTGGATGATCAGTCGTAGGCTATCACAGGTGTGTGGGTTTGAGTGGAGGAAAATAGGCTGCCCTTATAGTGCAGCCGGGAAAAACATAAAAAAACTATTAGAATATAAAAATCATATAAAAAACTCTTTCTTTTGATATAGGTAATCGTATAAGTTTGTCATAGCCTATAGAGTTTGAGTAGTCCACAAACTATCAAACGGCTGAGCTGCTGTAAGCTCGCTCTGGGAGCATGATATTGTGTCTTTTTGCTATTGTTGGGAGGAGTTATAAAATGTGAATTTTTGGTTAATAATAAGATGCGTTTTGGTGATAAACTCAGCTTTGTTTTAGTGCCATGCGGTCGCTGGGTCGCTGGGTGTGAGGGGCTTGATGGGGTTCTGTGTTTGTCAGATTTTAGCTCAGGGTTGAGCAAGTAAAATCTTGGGGGAGGTGTGACGCATGTCCAGTGTGAGCATGCTGTACAGAACGCCTAGTCATGCCCCACTCTCGCTAGGATCGTCAGGGCAGGAACTTTGGCTGTAGTCTATGTAGAGTTTCCTAACTTAGTTCATGTGAGCCGTTGTACTATAAGTAATATGAATATGTATTTTGTTTTCATCTGAGTCAACGAGTTCTATTTTATATCATTAGTTATAAGTATTGTGTGTAAAACTTATTTGTAATGATGGGAGAAGCGGCAGCCACAGTTGGGGGTCAGTGGGTGCGCCATGCGGGAGGTGGGCCTAACTCACTAGCACTCCCCCCCCCCTCCCCCCTCCCCTCAGTGCTAGGAAAGCCTTTGTCTATCCCAGAGGAGAGAGAGAAATTACGTAATGATTGTCAGTGGGCGGTCCTTAGTAGTTCACGTTGGGCTCACTAGAGGGCCGAGTATAAAAAGGGAAGTCTAGCCATTTTTTGATCAGAACTCATTAGGCAGAGCGACTTCTCATTTCCCTTGCTAACTATATATATTCTTCTGACTGATGTGAACTTTCTCTACTACCTTACATTCTTATCTCCTCTTTTCCCTACCCTTTTTAACTTCCATGGTCCCGTTGGTGCAGAGCTAGTCAGCCAACGTATTATCGCTTGAGTTCTCATGAGATACATGCCTATTAGATAGCCTATTTTGGAAGGGTTAACTTAGAATAGGATTGATTTATGTTTGTTGCACTTGTCTATGCATTTCCCTGTGTGTTATTATTATTATTCCTGGTTTCTGCTAGTCTAGGTAATGCTAGACTGGGGTAAGGCTTTTCTGTGTTACGAGTTGTTGTTTGATGCAGTGGTTAAGCGATAAACCTGCATACTCGTTTCGGTTCAGTGAAGCCTAGGTTGTCTTCGCGGCGGACTGTGTTGAGTTGATAATTTACAGTGCGTGAGGGCAAGAGCCTAACCACCCTGTATTTTATTAACAGCTTGTTTTTACTTTGTCAAGGAGCCGGGAGAAAACCAGATACAAGGGATCTGGATTTCTCAAAGTGCACTTGTTAGTGTTAACGTAATACTTTAAACAGTTGTGAGGACTTCGCTAGGCTACGAGCCGTTTTTGCTCAGTCACTGCTACCTTTTGCCCACAGTACCCCAGCTAGACTTTACTCGATTAGTAGATACAGAATAGTATTGAAGCTTTCCTTATGTATGATATTGTTTATGCACTATTGATTTCATGTGTTGCAAGCTTGGCTACTTTAGTGATTAGTGGCCCACGAGCACAATCCGAGTAGGCTATTGCCGTTGCATTTGCGGAGTACTTCTTTTTAATGTTTGCCATTTACTATTGCATATTCTTTTAATTATTCTTATGCCAATTTAAACCTGTAATAGTATTTAATTGCCAGTGTTTTTCTTATTGAATTACTGTTCAAAATCCGATACGTACTTCTTACGAGCATCCGAGAAGCATCTAACTTTTTTCAGAAGATTCCTTGCTCGATGCTTAAGGACTATTAATTAACGTAACGTAATAGTGCCGATCCGAAGTAGAGGGTGGAGGACTTCTTAAGTTCTTAGTCAAGGGTGGATTACTTCGGCTTCGGCCAACACTATTCTTTGGTGTTGTTGTTTCTTACTTCTTTGTTTGATTGTTGACCAGACTAGAGAATTCCTGTCTCTTTATTAGTCTGTTGTTGAACACTAGTACCGAGTTCTTGTATACCCCGTTATAGCAGATTGAACTCTGGAGGGTATTGGTGTTTTTTGTTCGGCTGGCAGTACTCAGGGGTTGGGATCGTGTGTTTCCGTTGTGGCAGCGAGCCGTATTAGAGTCCTGATTGAGAGCCCTTGTGTACCCGAGTGCCAGGTCGTAACACATGTTGCCCCGGGGGCAAAGGAAGGGGGCCTCCTTGGTAGATAGCTCCAGTAGTGTTTTCAGGGCCTTCTCCGGGATGTCCAGTGTAGGTGTATCAGGGCAATGATAAATTCGACGTAGAATCATGTCAATGGTCCTATCCACTGGCACGTTGGTGAACAGGCTTTCTACGTCGAGAGAGGCGATTGTGTGGTTGTTGTTACGGGGGGCGTCTCGTAAAATTTCCAAGAAATCGTGGGCTGAGTTAAGGTTGAATTGGCTGGGCACGTAGGGGGTGAGGAGGTTGTTCAGGGCCTTGGCGATCTCGTAGGTGGCAGTGGGGATCTGGGAGATGATGGGGCGGAGGGGGTTCCCAGGTTTGTGTGTTTTGATGGTTCCGTACGCATAACCAGGGGTGTATTCTCCGACGAGTTTTTTAAGGTGGATCCCTCCTTGTTTGGCGTTGATGGCGGTGATGGTGGTGTTGGCAATACGTTTGATTTCGTCGGTTGGGTTGCGGGTGATCTTTTTAAATTTAGTGTTGTCACTTAAGATGACGTCCATTTTTCTAAGATATTCCTCCTTTTCATGGATCACGAGGCAAGAAGCTTTATCCGCACGACGGATGATGATGTTGGGGTTGTCTCTTAATAGTTTGGCAGCTTGGAAGTGTTGTTTGTTGAGTATTTTGCTATGGTGAGTTCCTCTGGTTTTGGCGGCTTCAGCGAGGAGAGTAGGTTGTAGGGCGGGAGTAGTGGTGACCTTGCCATCCTTCTTGAGTCATAGGATGTCGTCCAGGAGGATTTCCGTTTCTACGCGTTTCCTATCTTAGAAAAATTGACGTCATCTTAAGTGACAACACTAAATTTAAAAAGATCACCCGCAACCCAACCGACGAAATCAAACGTATTGCCAACACCACCATCACCGCCATCAACGCCAAACAAGGAGGGATCCACCTTAAAAAACTCGTCGGAGAATACACCCCTGGTTATGCGTACGGAACCATCAAAACACACAAACCTGGGAACCCCCTCCACCCCATCATCTCCCAGATCCCCACTGCCACCTACCAGATCGCCAAGGCCCTGAACAACCTCCTCACCCCCTACGTGCCCAGCCAATTCAACCTTAACTCAGCCCACGATTTCTTGGACATTTTACGAGACGCCCCCCGTAACAACAACCACACAATCACCTCTCTCGACGTAGAAAGCCTGTTCACCAACGTGCCAGTGGATAGGACCATTGACATGATTCTACGTCGAATTTATCATTGCCCTGATACACCTACACTGGACATCCCGGAGAAGGCCCTGAAAACACTACTGGAGCTATGTACCAAGGAGGCCCCCTTCCTTTGCCCCCGGGGCAACATGTACAAGCAGATAGACGGTGTGGCGATGGGCAGCCCCCTAGGAGTTCTTTTTGCGAACTTTTTCATGGGTACCATCGAGGAAGAGCTCCTAGCTGCCCAACGACCCGCCGTCTACTGTAGATACGTGGATGACATCTTCGTGCAAATCAAGGACCTCCACGAACTACAGGAACTCCAGCGTCGCTTCATGACCTCCTCCGGACTTAACTTCACCTTTGAAAAAATCTAACAATGGACAACTCCCCTTCCTCGACATCCTCGTAGCTCTGAACGACCATGGGTTCAAAACCACCGTCTACATTAAACCAACTAACACAGGACAATGCCTCAACGGCGATAGTGAATGCCCCCGCCGTTATCTTCTATCCTCCATCTCCGCCTATGTTAGGAGAGCCCTCATGCACTGCTCTACCTGGGCCGACACCCACCAGGAACTAGAAAGACTATCCCAAGTTTTAGTAAATAATGGATACTCCAACTCCGACATCTCCAGCACCATCAACCACCATCTTGAAAAATGGTACACCCAAAGCCCTCCCAACATTGACCCCCCCAATGAAATTAAGATCTTCTACCGCAATTACATGTCCTCTGAACACAAAAATGACGAGGCCGTCTTAAAAGAAATAATCTCCAAGCATGTCCACCCAACCAACCCGGAAAACAAAATCAAATTAATAATTTATTACAAATCCCCCAAGA
Source organism: Paralithodes platypus (assembly GCA_032716605.1). Taxonomy (NCBI): domain Eukaryota; kingdom Metazoa; phylum Arthropoda; class Malacostraca; order Decapoda; family Lithodidae; genus Paralithodes; species Paralithodes platypus. The sequence goes on along the minus strand of CM064502.1, from coordinate 35,482,543 downwards.
CCTCCAACCTCGTTCTCCGCAACAAACCAGCCTCCACCAAGATAAAGAGCCCGATGACCGACGATCACGTCATTTACCAACATACCTGTAATTATGAGGACTGTGGACCTCATTCCTATATTGGTATGACGCAGACTCGTCTTTCACGTCGGTTAACTCTTCACCTTCAGGCTGGAGCCATCAAAGACCACTATCTCACCCCTAACCACCCTCACCTCACACGCAACGAGTTAGAGAAACACACCACCATACTCGATAAAGAAAGTGACCCAAGGAGATTACCTATACTCGAAACTTTATATATCCAAGCCTTACATCCCAACATCAACAACCAAACTCTGGACCTTCAGATCCTTCCTTCTGCCAAAAGGCACTACCCTACAGGACCTAACACCCCTCCTCGCCCCCCGGTGCCCTTGACGCAGCCCCCCGCGCTACCTCCTTCAGCTTCGTCTTCTGCAGGCGCCACACAACTTAGGCCACGCCCCTCGACACGCAGCCAATCAGCTTCGACCCCACCTACCGACCACCATCCCGCATCCAGTGCGCATGCGTGAAGCGGTTACCCCCTTTCTCTCTCCTAGTTTACCCTTCGACCAATAGCAGACTTTTGCCCCCTGTTTTCCGCCTCCTCTGATCCTCCACCCTCTATATATACCCTTCCTGTTTACCTTTTATATCATTCCTTCCTTACTTGATAATGCTGGTTGTCCAGTGAAACGCGTCGTATATCCTGTATCTTCATGTACTTTATTGTAACCCTGTACCACCATGAATTTTGCTCATCTCCTTCATCTACTTCCTGCCACCCAGCGAAAACTCATCAGAGACCTGGACACTTTGAATAATAAAATTTCCAACGCAGAAATTGCCATTTCTTTCAACCTCGTATGTATTAAAGAAAATTTATTACCTGGCTTTACCAACATATATATATATATATATACAGTATATATATACATATATATATATATATATATATTATATATATATAATATTTAAATAAAATAAATAAAATACAAAATATAAAAATAATATAAATAGTCGATTATGGGCCTTGGGCTTGCTCGGGACCTTGGGGCCGATCCGCTAGACACCCTGGGGAACAGGAATAACAAAACAAATATATACGGTATAGTATATATAAATAATAAATAAAATAAACATAAATCAAATGAAATAAATAAAATAAATATAAACAATAAATAAAATAAATAAATATTTAAATAAAATACAAAATATAATAATAATATAAATACTTGATTATGGGCCTTGGGATTGCTCGGGACCTTGGGGCTGTTATATAGTGTATATAGGCTATATATAATATATATATATATATATATAAAATAATATATATACTGTAATATAACTAAAATTCCATGGAGTACTTCCCATACTTCCTTTAAACCCTTATTTAGCGGCGAGCAACATAAGTCGAGTTAAATAAAGCTGGACTATGTGGCGGCGCTCGACATAGGTCGAGTGGCAATTTCAGCACGTAATGTGGCTGAGAGAGAGAGACAAGTGGTGGCAGGAGACTAGCGAGCGTATGACTGCTCCAGACCACCGCGGCGAACCTACTGACACAAATCTCAGCTCCCTCCTCCCTCTCTCACTCGCTACATACTCAATTATGTACTGAAAGTACCGAATTACCTGCTTTTTGCACTCGCGTTGCACGGTTATTGCAAGAAAACTATCCATCATACAAGGATCGTTATGGTGTCATTCGAAAGCTCTGTTTATGCCCTTTCAGGGATAGGTACTTGTTTTACGTTCTGGGTCTTATTTAGGCATGAAAATGATCACGTAAACAGCCCTATTTTGGCTAAAAACACCCCGCTGTGCGGTACACATAAATAAACCGCATAGGCCGCTCGTAAGGTGTTAAGCATTCCTGTGACATCTTCGTGATTATAATGTATTTATTTTGTAGGCAGTATTTATTGATACCTATATTTGTCCTTCAAGCAAAACATAGTGTAAAGTCATCAATGATACCTAGACAAAACTGCATCAATACTCAAGGGGTTAACCAAGATTCACTCCCCTCAGTCACCAAAAGTCACAAGTAACATCTTATATACATATATAGTTCGAATTATTCACTAAACACTTTCACTGGGTAGATGAAATAATCCATAATTGCCTGCCTATAGCTAGGCATGGTGGGCCAGAGGGAGGGAGCCCAGAATTTAAAGGGCCGGGACCCTGCCTCACAGTCTGGGGGCCGAGAAACTACTGACTTTACAAAGGCCCGGGCTCCTCAGAGAGGAACGCTATGGGGTTGCTAGATACTTCCTTTTGTAACTTACTAATGCCTAACTTACCAGTCCAAATTGCGTCAAAATCGATTCATAAACTTATTTTTGGCGAATATTTCTAACTTACAGGTGGCATTATGACGCGATTGCGTCATACGAGCACTCTTCGAGGGGTGGCGTTATGACGCGATCGCGTCCTAAAGATGTGGGAGGGTTAAGGACATAATTTCTACTTATAGTTGTTGTTGTTGTTGTTGTTCCCTAAGCTGCCTGGCCGAACAGCCCCAAGGCCCCGAGCAAGGCCAAGGCCGTAACTGAGCGCCCCCACAGAACCCTCCCTGCCGACCACAATAAAGCCTGGGTGACCGAAGCTACTCCATGGCGGGGAGCTGAGGAGGGTGCGGAAACGCCCGGGAAACCAAAGCCCCACCCAGGGCCCTGTGCCCCTCAGCAATTATGAAGAGAAAGTTGAGGGGCAAAGGAAAAATGTGACGCTTTGGCTTCCAATCTTGGTAGATTGGGAGGTCAATCCACGGAAGAGACGCCGTCACTTGAGATCTAGAAAATATGTAAGTAAAAGGAACAGTCAGAGTAAGCTATGGGTATGGTAGAGATCGCTCAGTTCTCACTCTGATAGACCAGCCCATCACCATTCTACTTATAGTATAGCGATAATATAGATAATATGCTAAGTACAGTTACTCTACTTATAGTAACTGTACTTAGCATATTATCTATATTATCGCAATATACCTTTCGAATTTCTGGAATGTGTTCCAAATTTTCATTACTTAAAACTGAAAGAAATTTACTATATAATGTACTGCACATTTCTAAATTATTTTCTGTCATTTCGCCTATCGAAGTTTTAAGGGAGCCTATCACATCTCTAACTTTAGATTTATATAGTTGGTAAAAAGGCATTAGGTATTTTTTTAGTTGTTGGCTATCCTGATTTCATAATTTCTTTTGCTTTCCTAATTTCCTTTTTGACCTGTCTTGATAGAGTCTGATAGTAAATAAGTAGGTGATTTTCGCCTTGCTTAATTTTGCTATGTATTCCTTTTTTGTTTTCCTAGAAGATCTATTAGTCTATTATTCATCCATTTTGGTTGGTTCTGTGCCGATCTATATCTTCTTTTGGGAATATATATATTTTGAGCATTGTGGAGTGACGCAATAAAATGTTCATATGTAGCTGTCAAGTTTTCCTGAGTTAAGACGGGTATCTGAGAGAGAGTATGTTCATTAGTGCATCTGGGTCCACTTAATTGTTTAACCATACGGTCCACCCTTAATTAAGGCTCTTCTTAGCCCACCATAATCAACTTTTCTGAAATCTGGGATAAGTGTCATATTCTCTTTAGCTTTTCCTGTCCATTGTATAATAAAATAAATTGATTTATGATCGCTATTTCCTAGTTGGTCCCCTATCTCTACATTAGTTATCATATGCTCATTATTACTGATAACTAAATTGAGGATATTATTACCTCTAGTCGGCGAGTCTATGAATTGAAATAAAAAACTATTTTGTACCGCCTCAATTAGGGAGGCCAGAACATGTGAAATAGGGGTCCCAGCTACTCCTTATCACATGCCTATGAGGTCACCCCTGGGTATAGCCCTGCTCGATTGGTGTCTAGGTATGTTTACTAGTTACTAAACTATAAGAGGATTTGTGGTAAACTATCAATGGAAGTTAAATATTACTAAGCTATAATGAATCAAATAAATCAATCTAAATTAAAACTACTCCATATCTAAATTGAATTCAATCTGAAACAAGCTAATTTATATCCAAAGGTCTCACATAATAAATTTATATATAGGGTAAGGTTATAAGGGTTAATATTAGCCAGGAATTAACTCACCAATAGTTCCACGTGGCAATGAGGCAAGGGAGAACGTTTACCCAATATGGCTGTGGACAATGGGGAACGAGACTTCGGTCCCGAGACACGAGTCAAGTTAAAGAAAGAATAAATGATTACATGGGAATGGACATGAATATTATGCTTATCTGTCAGTCAGTCATGGCGTCGATGAGAGCGTCGTGATGGTGTAGCTGTGTGTATTGCTGTATGTGTATTGTGATTAGAGGCACAAAAGCACGATCAACTAAGGGCGGAAAATTAGATGTTAACTGGTTGGTGTTCGTGAAGGCTCTGGTGTTCCTCGAAGGCACACCTTGCTGCCTTGGCAAAACGCCAGGAGCCCAAATTATCGAACCGCATCTAGGTTGCTCTATACGATAAATTATATTAATATATACGATAAATTCATATATACTACATAAGACCATGGCAATATTGCTTAATAGCATATTAGGCCTTTTATAACTTAACTTATTTACAATTTTATAATATACGATCTACTCGAACCACGTCGTGCTGTAGGAGCGATCATGACGTCACAGAGACAAACGAGATCACAAAAGAGTCATAGCCTATCGTATTTACGATACACTCCCCCCACAAAAAAAAAACTGAACCCCACCTTAAACCTAATGTTGCCCAGAGGCTATATTCTGACGCCACAAGTCAACGGCGCCAGCAGCAGCGCGTCTGGGACGCGTCCCGGTCCGAGAAAGATCACCATCAGTAAGAGGTGAGTCGTTCCTTTGAGAATCCTCAGACCCAGCAATAAAAGGTGGAGCATCAGATTGAAATGCGGAATAGAGCTCCAAAGCGTACACACGTGCGATAGGACGAACAGTAGTTCCAGTGGCTGTCTTCAATAGCGCCACCCGCTCTACAGAGTCTGCCCCTTTGTATACCTCCAGCACGCGGCCTAATTTCCAGTATAAACGAGGACTATCTTCTTTAATTAAAACAATTTCACCAACAGTAGGTGCCGTTGGTCTACCAGAGGGAGTAACACTCCTTTCCCTCAATGCTAGCAGATATTCACTAATCCACCGTTAACTAAAATCCTCGATTATCCTGGATATATACTGGTATCTCTTAGACACTGCTACCTCAGAGTACAACGAGGGATCCTCTAACTCTACTATGGATTGGAAATCAGATGGAAACGCAGTCAATGGTTTCCCATATAGCAAGTGAGCAGGTGTTAATGGTAGTGGTTCATGCAGGTCGGTGTACACATATGTAAGCGGGCGATCATTCACGACTGCCTCTATCTCTGTGAGGACTGTCGTCAACTCACTCTTCTTTAATAGAGCACGTCCTACAACCGCTCTGAATCCTGATTTTACTATGCCGACACATCGTTCCCACATTCCACCAAACCAAGGTGCCTTAACTGGAATGAACTTCCATTCGCACTTCTTCTCTCCCAAAAAAGTGATGATAGTAGGATCACTACGCATATCCTTTAAATATTTTGATGCTTGGACATAAGTGGGAGCATTGTCGCTAAGAATGAGTTGAGGGAATGAACGACGGGCACAAAACCGTCTGAACGCCAGCATAAATTCTTCGCTAGACATATTATCACATAGTTTTAGGTGTACCGCTCGAGATGTTGCATAAGGTAAACAATAATATATAAACCTTCTCATGCTCCCTCGTCTTCAATGGCCCTGTGTAATCTAATCCTACCGCTTGGAAAGGTTCTACGTGCTTTACACGGCATTCAGGTAGAGGTGGAGCTGGTCCAGTTGCATATGGTTTACCCTTTAGTCTCTGGCATATTACACACTTTCTTACTACGCGTTAAGCTACTTGTCAAACTCTGAGTATCCACCATGTGAGACGTAAATTTGATATAATATGACATACCCCGTAGTGTTTTACTTCCCTATGTGAACGTATGATCAATAGATCAGTAACGTGATGTCTTGTTGGCATAAGTATAGGGCGGTTTGTGCTGTCTGGTACACCCGACCACTTCAGGCGACCCTCACACCTGATGAGGCCATTGTCTAGGTGCAACCTTAGTTGACGCACTATATTAGGCATTAATGTCTTATTCGAGCTTTTCAAGGATTCTAATTTATTGGAAAAGGTTTCTACTTGAACCTATTTGATCAAAGTTACTTCAGCTGCTTTAAATTCACGAGCATCAATGTTGTGACCCCTGTTGCAGAGTTGGCCCGTTTCTTTAAGCTTGAGATTGGATACATATCGCAATACCCAAGCTACATCTCTGACTAGTTTGTTATAGTCACTGAATCTTGCCCACTCTATGATAGGACCCGGTGGCTCATTTGGTTGGGCTGTAACTGCCACTGTTTCCAGTGGCAGAAGTCCCTCACCAACAGCATGCCATATCGTCCATTCACTTTCATGGAGCAGCCACTTTGGACCATGCCACCACAATTCGGACTTCACTAGCTGGCTAGCCGTTATACCCCTAGTTATGAGATCACTAGTGTTTTCTTTTGTATTTACATAATGATAAGCAACATCTGGCAAAAGTGCTCTAATCTCATCTACCCTATTCCGCACATAAACTGGCAGAGACTTCTTGCTATGTATCCAGTTGAGTGCGACCTGACTATCGCACCATACGTGAACGATTTCAATATTTAATTCGCTCTCGTATGCTGCGTGTACATGTTGTTCCAGACGTGCTAATAGCAGCATGGCAGTCAATTCCATTTTAGGGATAGTTACCTTTTTAACCGGGGCTACTTTGGCCCGGGCTGTAACTAAATGTGCCCCAAATGAAGTAACAACATATATGGCTACCCCGTTTGCCGTGGCGCTAGCATCGCAAAACGTGTGTAACCTAACGTCACCGAGCGCCACCACTTTACGAGGTATAGGTTTAGTACATAGGATGGCATATTCATTCAACAACAATGTTACTTGGTCATTCAGGTCCTCGGGCAAACTGTCATCCCATCCTATTTTACGTCGCCAAATTTCCTGGATTAGAATCCTAGCTCTTATGGTAACGGGCAATGCTAGACCCAAAGGATCAAAAAATTGCGCAACTTTGCTCAACAGACTTCTTTTTGTGTGCGCTCCTGGCTGCTGAGCAAAAGACCTTGTTTGAAAAGTTAGTATGGCATGTTTAGGTTGCCAGATCATCCCCAAATTTCTGGACTTTTCCTGGTTAAGAGATGCCGTACCGTCCACCTGTATTAAACTCTGAAGATCTTCACTATTAGTAACCCACTCGCGGAGAAATAGATGTGCATCCGCAAACAATCTGCGTGCTTGCCAGTATGCATATAACAAATCATCCTGACTATCGCTAGAACCCTGCAAATTGTCAATATATAATCCGTGAGATAGTTTACTTGTGTCCTCATGAGTGTCAGCTAGATGTTTTCTGATTGTGGCATTTAACAAAAACTGTGAGCACGTGGCCCCAAAGAGTACAACCCGAAAACGGTATATTATGATTGGACTTTCAGAGTCGCTAATGTCGCTGAACCAAAGAAAGCGGGTAACATCTCTATCTTCCTCCTTTAGCTTGACCATCAAGAATGCTTTCTCGATGTCACTGGCATAGGCGTACCTCCCCCGCCTAAACCGCAATAGATGTTGGGACAGGTCCGACACCATGGACGGACCTGTCAACAGGCATTCATTTAGACTGGGTTGTTGACCTAGGTGGGCAGAACAGTCATACACCACCCGTATTGGTGTGGTGACGCTGTCTTTCCTTACCCCATGATGGTGAACCATACCCTTCTTAAATGGTTCCTTGACATCGACTCTCTCAATAAAGCCCCTATCTTCATAACTCCGAAATACATCGTCATACGCCTGGCGCGTGCTCGGTTCGTTAGACAATTTACGCTGTAATGCGGGCAAGCGACCTAATGCCAAACCATAGTTGGTAGGCAGGCTTATCTCACTGTTCTTCCAGGGTAAACTAACTTTATATTGCTTGTCTGAGGCACAGTAGTACAAAGGAGTACAAAGGAAATCAAGCAACAACAAGTCTAGTGACCCTTCTAGGTTGCTTGTCCTCCAAAACACTGAGGATCAAGTGTCCAAACAGTGGTTTAGAGTGGGTAAGGGAACATTGGAAAGGGAATTACTGCCCTGGAACTAATGTCCGTGGAAGGATTAGGAAGTTAGTAGAGGACAGATGGGTTAGTAACTGAGGGGGGGATAAAATAAAGTTATTAATTTACAAACGCAGTCAGTCGCGGGTTTGATGAGATATTTGTCTAGGCGGAGTTTAAATGAATCAACGGTGATGCAGTCTATAACGTTGCGGGGAAGCCCATTCCACAAGTTGACAACTCGATTGAAGAAGAAATTCTTAGATTAGTGCGAGTTAAAAGATTTACCAATAATTTTGCAACCGTTTCCCCGCGTGTAATTAGATTGGTCGATAGTGAAGTACTTACTACAGTTCATATTGTCGATGCCTTTGATGATTTTGAGCACTTGAATTAAGTCACCTCTTAATCTGCGCTGGGTTAAAGGAAATAGATTTAATTATCTAAGACGCTCTTCGTATGGTTTGTTCTTTAGGCTAGGTATCATTTGGTAACTCTACGTTGAACTCGTTCTAGCTTGTTTATATCTTTTTGGTAATAAGGGCACCAGGATTGAACGCAGTATTCCAGAAGAGGGCGGACTAAGGAATTGTAAAGGGTTAGGATAACTTCTTTGGATTTATGCTCAAATGACCTGCCTATAAAGCCAATTATTTTGTTTGCCTTCTTAACAACTTCTGAACATTGTTGACTCGGTTTTAGGTTACTCGATATTGTTACTCCCAGATCAGTTTCTCTGTTTACATTCTTAAGCTGAGTGCCATTCATCGAATAGTTTGCTTTCTCATTTAGGTATCCGACATGTAGTACTTTACATTTATCCGCATTGAAACTCATTTGCCAAATTTGGGCCCAACATGACAATTATCTAGATTGTGTTGCATATCGTCAACTTGTTCTTTTGAGAGTACGCTATTTGCAATTTTTGTATCGTCAGCAAATTTTGAGATTGTACAGGTGAGACCCTCATCTATGTCGTTGATGTAAATTAGAAAGAGAATTGGTCCTAGTACCGATCCCTGGGGTTCCCCGCTACTTACATTGGTCCATTTAGATGCCTTACCGTTTATGACTACCCTTTGCTTTCTGTTGCTGAGCCAATTTTCTATCCATTTCAACACACGTCTTTTTCCATGCGCTTTTAGTTTTAGCAGTAAACGTTTGTGGGGAAACTTTGTCAAAGGCCTTTGAAAATCAAGGTATATAATATCTACAGCTTTACTCTCATCGAGGTTGAGGATATCGTGGAAGAAGTCTAAGAGGTTTGTTAAACAGGAACGTTTTTTACGAAAGCTGTGTTGCGTATCTTTAAGTATGTTATTTTCCTCTAAGTGATTTACGAGTCTGTCTCGTATGACCGTTTCTAGCATTTTACATACAACTGAGGTTAAGCTAATTGGACGATAGTTACTGGGTAGGGATTTGCTGCCTTTTTGAATATCGGTGTTACGTTGGCTAGCTTCCACTGATCAGGCATAGTTCCAGACTGCAAGGATTTATTGAATAGTAATGTCAGTGGTTTGGAGAGCTCATCCTTAGCTTCCTTTAGAACTCTAGGCGATTGTATCAGGTCCAGGTGTTTATTTACCTTGAGTTTATCTAAACAATTCAATACTTCTCTCTCTGTAACGGTGATATTGCTTAGAACATCTGAATTATCAATCTGAATCGGCGATGGTGTAGGGATATCACTGAGGTCTTCTGTTGTAAAAACTGATGCAAAGAAGGTATTGAGGGCATTACTCATTTGTACTTCGTCTTTGGTGTATTCTCCATTTTCATCGACTAATGGCCCAACAGTTGAAGTAACTACTTTTTTCTTTCTGATATAACTATAGAATTCTTTCGGGTTTGTTTTACTTTGATTCGCAATATGTAACTCTAGGGTCTTTTTACTTTGCTTAATTAACTTTTTGGCTTTGCGTCGTAGCTCTACAAATTTCACCCGTTCTTCGTCATTTTGTGAGGATTTTAATCTATCATTAGCAAATTTTTTAGCAAGCAGGCAGTTTGAAATATCTTTATTCCACCATTTGGGCTTATTATTATGGCCTGGGCGCCGTATTTTGGATGGTATGCAGTCTTGCACTGCTTTTAGGTAAGTGGATTCGAATAACTTCCAAGATGTATTTATGTCGTTATTGTTAATTAAAAAGCTCCAGTCAGTTTCTTTAAACATAGCTCTAAGTTTATGGAAGTTTGCTTTCTTGAAATTAGGGACTTTTTCGATGCTACTATTTGGTTCGTTACTAGTAAACTTTAAAGTGAAAGTTATCGTACGATGGTCGCTGTTACTGAATTCATCACCAACATTCAAATTCTCTATCAATTCTTCTTTTGTTGCAAGTACAATGTCAAGAACGTTATTACCACGGGTCGGCGTTCGAACATATTGATAAAGCGAACTCTTGCAAGTTCGTATACAAGTCATGTCCGGAGTGTGAAGTAAGAGTATCGCCCCACTTGGTCACAGGTAAATGAAAGTCGCCAAAAATTACGGTATCTTGTGAGTTACTTACATCTGCAATTTGTTCGTAAATTTCTCGGTCAGTTTGCACTGATTGAGCTGGAGGTCTGTATATTAACGCAAGTATTATTTTTGTACCTTTAATATTCTTTATTAGCACAAAAGATGTGTCGACGTTCACAATTTGAGGTTTTGACAAAAGGGTCGGGTTAAGACTTTCTTTGATATAAAATAAAACGCCACCTCCATTTTTATTTATTCGGCTGTTCTCAAACATTACATAACCGGGAGGTGAATACTCTGCTAAAAAGTCTCTATCTTCTGTATTGAGCCAAGATTCTGTTATGCCAATCACATCATAATTTTCTGTAAACACTAGTTCCTCTAAATCTGAAAATTTATTGCGTATGCTACGAGCGTTTGCATAGAAAACCTTTAAAGTTGCGGTTTTAGAACTCGCAGAACGTTCTTTCATTGAATTTTTGGCTCTGGTCGGATCTACATTTACATTCATGGCTGTCCTCGGTCCTTGGTCGTTATCCCTGGCGGTTTTGAATTTGGGTCGTGTTGGTGGAGCTTTATCCAAATTCGCGGTTCTTGACGGATTAGTATTTAATTTCTTTGTAGGTTGCCGTCCTCGCTGTCTTCGGTCCTCCTTCCTGGTTGTAGCACACAGCACACAGCACACAGACTCGTCAAACCTTTGTAGCGCAACTTCCGAGTCATAATCAGTCTCCATAGGATTAATGCCTATGTGATCCAATCTCCACAGTCGTTCCAGGTCGAACTCGGCAGCCATCTTAGGGTCACTAGGTTGGGAATCCTCCCTTCCCAACTCCTCTGCCGCGGTTACATTGACTCTATATATCGAGACCGTGTCGACCAGGACCTTTGACTGTGTAGTATGCACCTTTCCGCTCATGCAATATCCAAATTAAGTGGGGATTAAAATTACACCACACATCTTTTTAAATCCAGGGAATACTACTTCATAATAATGATCCACACCAAGTAGAACATGCACCTCACTCTGATTTCCCATGGGATCTGACAAGTAATGCTACGTAATGCGTGTTCCATCTTCTTCACACCTACAGATACATATTCTGGTAGGGTGTCTACTACGATACAAGTCATAAAGTACCGGTTTTTACGGTAGAAATATGAAATCTCCGCTATCTCGTAGTCTTGCTTATCAGTATCCCCTGTGAAGCCCTGTAATCGAAGAGTCTCAGCCCCTACGATTCGGTGCTTCAGTCCCACTAGTACAGACCTCTTTATAAAGGAACGTTGAGACCCTTGATCTAGAAGTACCTGACAAACTTTGTTACTGTCATTATCTTCCATGGGAATCTGTATTGTGGGCATTATAGTGGTCTTGCATGCTACCTAGTGTCACAGTTGTAGTACCCTCTGTTTTGACGTCTTTGACTTTATCTGCCGTAGGACACAACTTATCAAAGTGATGTCCTTTGCAGTGGCGACAGGGCCTTAAGTATGTAGCAGTACATTGTCCCTGCTTACCATGTTCCTTACTTAGACAACCTACACATAGGTTCAATCTTTCCGCCTGTGCTAGTTTTGTCTCATTTGTTGGGTATTTTACGCAGAAACTCCATTTATGTTTGTTGTTACATAGCTTACATAGAATCTGAGCAGGTTTCTTATATGCACCCTCTTTCTTTTCTTTAGTCCCCACTGTCTTGCTTACTGTTCCCCTCTTCTCCACATTCTCACTCCCTCCCGACACATACATTCTCCCTTTGTTCAACTGTAGATTATTGATCTCCTTACTGAATTGAGTTTTGAACTCCCCCAGCTCAAATGATCTTACCTTATCAAGTATTGGCATAGGAAGCTTCTGATGCAAGATAACGAGTATCATTTCCTGCGTGGTAAGCCCTAGGGTGTCTAGCGATCGAGTATGGCACTCCATATTTGCCCTGAAGTTTGTCAACTCCTCAACCTTATACTGTGGTTCTGTGAGCCTTAACAAGGCAACGACATGGGCCATCCTCAACTGCTCTTTATCCCCGTATGTCGACTCTAATAAGTGTATTGCCTCAAGATAACTCCCACCCACTACTGCAAAACCCTCTATTAAATGTAAGGCCTCTCCTTCCATTTGTCCCTTCAGATAGTGAAACTTGCGGACATTATCCAAAGAGGACTCATGAACCGTAGATCGAAATACGTCCCAAACAGCTAACCACTCAGTTAACTTGCCCCCAAATGTAGGAAGATTGAGCTTTGGGAGGTGTATAGCATATTTTGGGTCAGCCCTTCTATGGGCCTCATTATCGCCTCCCTTCTTACTCGCGACAGCACGCTGTAATAGGTACTTCGCTCTAAAGACAGGTTCGTCATAGAGGGCGCGATTATCACACTCTGTAACTATCTCTTCCTCCTCTATCATGTCAGCCACAATCACCTCACTCAGAGCCGTAATACGACCGTGGGTAGCCTGGACGTTTTCTAATCTAGCCTCCAATTCCTCTAGTTCAGCAGTAGTGATGAAAGTGTTGACATCCACAATTAGCCTATTTAATACTCCCCGAAGTCCCGCCCTTTGATTTTTAGGGGCTTTGATCAGCACCCCACTAGACAGTGTCTCTTTATTGTCTTTATTCATTTTGCATGTGAGCCTATAGGCTATGTATCTAAATGTTACAAAGACAACGGCCAAATAATAGTCTAATTAAGAGATGCCGACCGGCGGACTTCTATGTTATGGAAAAAAAATAGTACACTAAATAGCAATACCTACTAATGGATCATATTGAACAAGAAAAAAATGTTAGGTTAGGTCATATGTCACAGGAAGTCTGAAATGGAAAATAAAATTATTGGGGAAAGATGATGGGTGGGATGCAGGATTTGGGCAGGTGCAACGATGTGACCCTGCATTCCTGCTCTAACCACCGCTTGGCTAGTCCTACCAGATTATCATAGAGTTGTTCCTGCATCCTGTTATATGTCCCCTTGCTCATTGCCTTAAAAATCCCTTATTGGTAGCTAATTCCCGAGGTCTGGGCACCAATGTGGTAAACTATCAATGGAAGTTAAATATTACTAAGCTATAATGAATCAAATAAATAAATCTAAATGAAAACTACTCCATATCTAAATTGAATTCAATCTGAAACAAGCTAAGTTATATCCAAGGGTCTCACATAATAAATGTATATATAGGGTAAGGTTATAAGGGTTAATATTAGCCAGGAATTAACTCACCAATAGTTCCACGTGGCAATGAGGCAAGGGAGAACGTTTACCCAATATGGCGGTGGACAATGGGGAATGAGACTTCGGTCCCCAGACAGGAGTCAAGTTAAAGAAAGAATAAATGATTACATGGGAAGGGACATGAATATTATGCTTATCTGTCAGTCAGTTATGGCGTCGATGAGAGCGTCGTGATGGTGTAGCTGTGTGTATTGCTGTATGTGTATTGTGAATAGAGGCACAAAAACACGATCAACTAAGGGCGGAAAATTAGATGTTAACTGGTTGGTGTTCATGAAGGCTCTGGTGTTCCTCGAAGGCACACCTTGCTGCCTTGGAAAAACGCCAGGAGCCCAAATGATCGTACCGCATCTAGGTTGCTCTATACGATAAATTATATTAATATATACGATAAATTCATATATACTACATAAGACCATGGCAATATTGCTTAATAGCATATTAGGCCTTTTATAACTTAACTTATTTACAATTTTATAATATACGATCTACTCGTCCTACGTCGTGCTGTAGGAGCTATCATGACGTCACAGAGAAATACGAGATCACAAAAGAGTCATAGCCTATCGTATTTACGTTAGTATTTATCTTAAAGTTTCAAACTAATACTCTACAAACGGTATGTCGATGACTGTTTCCTGCTGATCACATCCCTTCTTTCTTGAACTAAACTAAATTCCAAGCATAAAAATATACAATTTACAGTCGAAATTGAAAACATTAATTCGCTTCCATTTTTAGACGTTCTTGTATCACGAAGAGATAAAAACTTAAGCACTGAAGTGTACCGGAAACTCACGTTCACGGGACTAGGTATCCATTATCTTCCTTTCATCCCTAACATTTTTATAATATACTTTATCAAGACCCTTCTATTTCGTTGTTATTCAGTTTGTTCTAGCTGGGGTTCGTTTGATGTAGTGATTCGCCTAATCGAGAACTGCATTAAGTCATTCTTAGATACTAGATTTAAATCCCGACCATTTCCCACATCTACTAAGACAGATGCCCATTATATAAAGCTACCTTACTATGGCTACCTTAGTTTTAATATAAGATATAATGTCTAGGCAAGCTTCTCAAAGAATCCTATCCAGATATTAATTTGAGGTTTGTCCTGACTAATACATTCACCATAGGTTCGTTCTTCAAATATAAAGGCTCTCTACCCTTCTCTCTTATTTCTAACATTGTATATCAATTTACTTGTCCGAACTGTAATGTTCGGTACACTCAGTTACCATAGTCTATTGCAAGGGAGTTTGTATATACATCCACCGTATGTATCAGGAGAATTCTTTATGAGTATATTCTTAACAGTATTGCTGTTACAAAAAACAACATTAATATTAAAAAGTTTCAGCATAGGAAGTACCTGGAGGAGATTAGCGTTGTATAGTAACTTTAGCATAATATGAAAATTAATTTCTGGTATAGGATTAACTCTATAAAATGATTTTCTTGCTTTTTTTAGAGAAAAACTCCCTTGCAAATTTTGTAATAAGGTATATATTGGACAAACTGGAAAACAACTAGCCATAAGAATTAAACAACATGTGACAAGCGTTCAAACAGGACAAGTCTCAAACGGTGTCTTTATACATGTTCGAGATTATAAACACAATATTGATTGGGATAATGCTTCATCAATTGTTTCATGTAAATCATATGTTGACCGGAATATAATAGAATCTAGTTTCATTAAGCATACAGATAATATAAACATGAATATAAGCAGTGACATGTACAAACTAGATTATTTCATTGTCAATTGTATTTGTAAACAAATACAAATTTAGGGTTTTATAAATTTATAGTTGGAGAAAAGGTTTTATAACTGCTTCAGACATACAATACCTTCTGTATTTTAACTCATATATATTGACTTGATCTTTTTGTCACAATTCGAAACAATTGTTTTTATGATCGCTATTATATATATATTTTTTAAATATACTGAACCGGTATGTATTTTATGACGAGATTTTAGTATAATCGAAACTTCAAATAATCCTTTGAGTCATCTATTGATGAATATCACTCTGTCTTTCCTTTATATTGTTATATTACTTAGTATGAGTTTTTAATTGTTTTTCGTTTAGGTTTTCGCACTTCAATAATATTACATTGTATATGATCATTCTTTGTCTGTCCTCTGTCCCCTGAATATGTAATACACGAAAGCGCTTGGGACTCCGTGTTTATTTTCCTTCCTTCCCTGTGGATATTTAGCATATATATATATATATATATATATATATATATATATATATTTACTGTATATACTTCTTTCATATTATATTTATAGAAATAGCTGAAAATTATATGTAAGGCTTATTACTATAAGCCTTACATATAGATCTTTCTATTATTGTTTAGGGGCATTCAAAATACAAAATGTACAAAATAGTATATTTTCTATAGTTTACAATTAAACTTCAAAATATTAAACTTATATAACAAATAAAATAAAACATAATAATCTTACATTTTGATGGCACTGCTACTACGATATTATAAGGGGAGATACTTCCCTCACGTTTAGCCCCCTTAGTTTTCAGATTTTTAGATATTTGCCCCACTAGTTTGTCGATTTTAAGACCTTTCGCCCCATTTATTTGTCATTATTAAGACCTTTCCTGCTATTTAGGTGTCGATTTTTTTTTCCTGGTGAACGATAGTGAGCCTGAATTTTAGAAGAACCTGGGAAAATGTTCTACCGAAAGATGTACAAATATATATAGAATGGGGATCTAATGAATGTTTTTTTAAGGGGTCTAGGGAGGAAGCAAAAAATATAATATAATATAATATATATATATACTGATATATATATATATATATATATAATATATATGTATATATATAATATATATATATATATATATATACATATATATATATATACTGTATATATATATATATATACCGGTATATGTATATACAGTATATATATATTCATATACTGTATATATATACAGTATATATGAAATAATCGACCAACAAATATACTCTTCTCCCTTAACCCCTTCTGTACCAGCAACGTCTTTCTCATTTTATGATAGGTATATTGTGCAGTTTAAGAAGGATCTGTGGTTGTAAAAATGGGCAAATGAGTTCGAAGTCTTTTAAGTGTTGGAGGCCCATTTTAAACTTAATGAAATCGTCTAATAGTAGCAACGATAAAGTTAAAAGGACGGCGCCGGCAGAGAAGGGGTAAAGATGACTATGTTTCATTCATAATAGGTAGGTTTTGCAGGGCTCAAGTAAATGGGGTATAAATTCTCGCACATATTCCCTGGCTTGCTCTTCCCAAATGGTAGAGATATTAACTCGATTACTCTAGTCATTTTTGAGTTATGGAGGTTAGTGGTGAATATTGTTTGGACTATTTACGGTATACTGAATAGGATTATTTAATCACACGTAAAACAAATTAAGGGGAGATGGGTCGTTTTTATTTGTTCATCTATTTATTCGTTTATGATCAATTTCCTCCCTAGACCTCCATCAAGCCTAAAAAATCACCCACCCAAAAACCTCCTTCAAGATAAATTTGTAAATTTGTCGATAGAAAAATGTCAGGCCGAAGGCTGGTTTCTCTTAAATTACAGGCTTGCCATCGTTCGCCAGAAAAATATCGACACCTAAATGACACGAAGTCTAACTATTGACTACAAAATAGGGCGAAAGGTCTTATATATAATCTGAAAACCAATGGGGCTAAATATGAGAAAGAAGGGGAACCAGAAAAGCGGCCAATCTCCACATAAAGTATCCCATATACTACTAATTAGATATATATATATTTTTTTTTTTTTTTTTATAGTAGTCACTATCAATGTTTCTACTTCACCATAGACAAGTAATACTTTAATAAATAATACCTATAAACTAAACCTCCATCAAAATTTTAATAGGTATCCCCATGACCCCCCTTCGGAATAAATGTGTGAATTTTTGTCAGTGTGCAGTTTTTCTGGCGAGCAATGGCGCGGAACAGCGGCCCTGCAAATTAGCAGGAACTTAGTCTACCGAATAATGCACAAGTGAATCTCGAAGAGGGTTTTGTGCGTACTATTGAAGGCTGATAGAAGTCTTGGGAGAACAAAAAACATAATAATAATAATAATAATAATAATAATAATAATAATAATATGCGATATTGTCTTCAAAGGGTTAACCTGTCTTATAATATATTCATGTAATAAAAGTTCTCTCATGACAGATTTTTTTTTTTTTTTTTTTTTTTTCTATGTGATTGCGGGAGGCAAAAGGCATAACTGCCTATAGCGAGTGCCTCCCCCATAGTTGAAAGAGTGACAGGGCCAAAATCAAGGGACGATCGAGCCAAAATGCCTGGACACACGGAGTTTGAAGCAATTTAAGTCATAGGAAGAGGGAAAGACTGATTCTGGGAGAGAGTTCCAGAGCTCAGATGTTGAGTAGAAGAAAGTTTGAGAGTAACGTTTCACTCTTGGGTTGGAGAGTTGCACAGAGTAGGGGTGGGATTGAGTTGCAAGACGGGTACCACGTGCCCTACGTAAAGGAGGTGGTATGCACTGGGATAGCTCTGAGGAACACTGATTATTATAGTAGCGATAGAATAGCGAGAGAGATGCAACATTGCGGCGGAGAGAGAGAGATTGCAGAGAGTTGGTGAGTGGACGGGAGTTAATGATACGAAAGGCCTTCCTTTCAACTTTGTCTAAGAGAGCGGTGTGAGAGGAACCTCCCCACACATGTGAACAATACTCAATACAAGGGCGCACTATGCCCCTGTACAGAGCAAGAAGCTGTGCAGGGGAAAAGAACCCCCTAAGGCGGTTGAGCACACCCAGCTTCTGGGAGGCTGCCTTAGCAAGACTGGTAATATGGTCCTTCCAAATGAGAGCAGAAGAAAAAGAGACACCAAGAATATTGAGAGAAGATGAAGGGTTGATTTTTGTATTGTTGAAGAATAAGGGATAGTCCGCTGGGAGATCCTGACGGGTAGATAGATGGAGAAATTGGGTTTTAGAAGCATTAAAGTTAACAAGGTTTTCTCTGCCCCAATTGGAAATAGTATTTAGATCAGAATTTAAGAGTTCTATGGCTTCATTACGTTTGTCGTTGAGGGATTGCTGGCTGGGGCGTTCTGAAAAACTAATGGAGTAGTGTAAGGTTGAGTCGTCTGCGTATGAATGGATGGGAATTAAGGTACAGTTAAGGAGATCATTTATAAAAATTAGAAAGAGAATAGGAGGTAGGACAGAGCCCTGAGGAACACCGGAGTTTATAGGGTGAGGAAGTGAACAATGGCCGTCCACAACCGCGGCTATGGAACGGCCGGAAAGGAAATTAGAGACAAAGGCACAGATGGAGGGATAGAAACCGAAGGAGGGTAGTTTAGAAATTAAAGATTTATGCCAGACTCTATCGAAGGCTTTCGATATGTCTAGTGCAATAGAAAAAGTCTCACCGAAGTCCCGAAAGGAGGATGACCAAGAGTTAGTAAGATATGAAAGAAGATCACCAGTAGAGCGACCCTTAAGGAAGCCATACTGGCGATCTGAGAGCAGATTATGAGAAGAGAAATGCTTAAGAAATTTGGAAGCAAGAATAGTTTCAAAAACTTTAGAAAGACAAGAGATAAGAGCAATTGGACGATAGTTGGAGGGTTGAGAGCGGTCACCCTTCTTTGGGACAGGTTGAATGTGAGCAAACTTCCAGCATGAAGGGAAGACGTTAGAGGATAGACAGAGACGAAAGAGTTTGCCTAGGCAGGGAGTCAGCACGGAAGCACAGTTTTTGAGAACAACAGGAGGAACACCGTCCGGACCGTACGCCTTATTAGTGTTAAGCCCAGAGAGGGTAGAAAGTACATCTTTAGAAGAGATTAGGACATTAGGCATAAGTAAGAGAGAGGAGGGCGGAGAGGGAGGAATAGCACCGGAATCATCCAAGGTGGAGTTTCTAGCAAAAGTTTGAGCGAAGAGTTTAGCTTTGTCAGAGGAAGAAGTGATGGTTGTGCCATCAGAGTGGGAAAGGGGAGGGAAAGACGAGGAAGAGAAATTGTTGGAGAGGTTTTTGGCTAGATGCCAGAAAGCTTGGGAAGAGCTAGAGTTGGATAGTTCAGTGCATTTATTATTGATGAAAGAGTGTTTGGCAAGTCGAAGAACAGATTTGGCTTGATTCCGGGCAGAAACATATGAAGAATGAGAGTCTTGAGTTTTAAGGCGTCGGTACCGTTTGAATGCTTCCTCCTTATTGCGAACAGCAGTAGAACAGGCGTGAGTAAACCAAGATTTTTTAGCATTAGTCTGAGAGAAAGAGAATGGAATGTATGCTTCCATGCCCGATAGGATTACCTCGGTAATGCGTTCAGCACTCTCCGAGGGTCCTCGGCCATGGAAGCAGAAATCATTCCATGGGAAATCAAAGAAGTACTGCCGAAGAGCCTCCCAGTCGGCAGCGCCAAAGTGCCACAAGCGCCGCCGGCTAGGAGGATCGGGTGGCTGTACTGGAGAGATAGGAAAGGTGACAGAGATAAGTTTATGGTCGGAGGAGCCCAAAGGAGAGAAAAGATCGACAGTATAAGAAGAAGGGTTAGAAGTTAGAAACAGGTCAAGAATGTTGGGCCGATCTCCGATGCGATCCGGGATATGGGTGGGTTGCTGAACTAACTGCTCTAGGTCATTTAGGATAGAAAAGACGTAGGCTTGTTCACCAGGTGGATCAGTAGTGTGAGAGGAGAGCCATTGGCGGTGGTGAACGTTGAAATCTCCTAAGATGGAGATTTCTGAGAAAGGAGAAATGGATAGAATGTGTTCCACTGTAGAGTTTAGATAGTCAAAGAATTTAGGAAAGTTGGTAGAGTTAGGGGAAAGATAGACAGCACAGAAATATTTAGTAAGAGAATGACAGGAAAGTTTGAGCCATAAAGTTGAGAATTCAGAGGAGTCGAAATCGGGAACACGAGAGCAAGTGAGTTTGTTGTGCACATATGCACAACATCCGCCTTTGGCTTTGAAACTAGGATAGAGAAAGTAGGAGGATACAGAGAAGGGGTTGCTGGATGTTGCTACAGACACCTGGGTTTCGGTGAGGAAGAGAAGATCAGGTTTGTAGGAGGAGAGATGGTGCTCAACAGAGTGAAAGTTAGAGGAAAGTCCGCGAATGTTGCAGAAATTAATAGAAAGAGTAACAGGCCGAGGTCCAGGTAATTGTGTTGGGTCGTCAGGGGATGGTCGGTCGGGTGAGGGGGCATTTATGGTCCCCCCTCCTGGGGACTCCGAGATTTGAACTTTCGACTCCGATTGTTAACCCTTTAACATTCACGGACGCATTTTCACCTTATTCCAGCAAACATTAGATGATTTTATTCAGTTTAAGAAGGCCTTCGAGGAATCAATGGGTTAAACTCTATCTAAATTAACTCTTTAATTCCCGCAAGTCCTTCCTAATCTGAAAAATCGTCAACTAGTAGCCAAAATAAAAGGAAGTAGTCCTCATCACTTAACCCAGGAAATGATAGACACCATTGCCCTGTGCTAGACCTAAGCCGATTTGGCGACTTTTCCAAAATGCAATGAAAACCACATCATCGTGTAGGAAATGCAAGCGTGCATCCAACCATATACAGTATACTGTATATATACTGTATATACAGTATATATATATATGAATACCCAAAAGATGCCTGGTTGAGGTGATACGATGGTCCGTAGTTGAAAATGTGGCGTGAAACCGGCAACAAGCAGAGAGTATTGCTGGAGTGGAGGGAGGAGCATGGAGGGGACGAAATGGGGGCAGTAAATGTCATTGGATTTTCACCCCTATAGCTCTGAGAGTCACACTTCTTGTTCTTGTTATTGAAGTGTTTTGGTATGTGTTTGAAATATCATCATCCGAGAGGAGCGTCGCAACCCACCAGTAAAACCTCTCTAAAAGATTGTCATAGCTGCTGGGTTAAAAGGGTTAGGAGTCACAATTGCTGGACTAATTATTTGGAACAGGGTACAATAGTGTGAGTGTATGTGCTGGATAAGCAAGTACCTGGGAGAATTTCATCATATACTGTATATATATATACACCGGTATATATATATATATATATATATATATATATATATATATATATATATGTATATATACATTATATACTGTATATATATATATATATATATATATATATTTACATACAGTATATATATATATATATATATATATATATGTTCTGCTTTCTGGCTATTATTAGTCGATGTTATGCGAATTAGGAAGAGTTATTATGGAAGTCAGAAGGTTATTTTAGATATTCTTTACTCTAATAATTCATACAGATACTTCCTAAACTAAATATAACCAGAAAAAAGCGTAATGTTGTTTGTATAATCTTCATAGGGTTAACTTGGCAGAATTGTTTAGCCCCTTAGCAGCTGATTACTTGATAACTATAGTACTTCTACTTTATAAAGGTCATTTGGGCATTGTCTGGATAGGAATTGATAAAGGTAGACTTGCCAAATCATAAATTCTTGATAACAAATCTCACATTTTAAGCTATAAACAACCATAGAAATATGTTACACTCTGTATAGATTTAATTAATAAATAGCTGTATGGTTTTAAGAATGCGACACTTTATTAGGAATAAATGCAAATAATGTGTATACAAAAATGCTAACGTTGTTTTAGCGACGTTGCCAAATGGATTGACCTGACCTAGGGTACGAGAGTACCCGAGATAGTGTTCCATTCATATGATTATAGAAAACAGTGTTTGTTTCTATGTTTACCCTAAATGTGAAAACTGTGACCAAAGCATACAACACCCAAACAGATTAAATTAAGTAGACGGAGTATAATAGAAAAATATTAAACTACTGCCTCTGCATCACATTATTGCCAAAATTACTCTATTAACAATATATTTGGCTATAAATACATTGTAATAGCGGAGTAATAATAATGAAAACAAATCAATATCTCGCCACATTAAAACATTTCTGTATCACCATCTACTACATCCAGTCCTTGGGTAATACCACGCAGCCATTTTCATGGCCACTCTATACTGTCGCTCTTGCTCCAACATGATCTTCATCCTCGCCTCAGATTCTTCCCTCAGTTCTTGTTCTTCTTGCAACTGTTTCTGGGTCTTCCTTACCAGTTCTCCTGATGCGCTGATTGGGATAGGGTGAGAGACAGCTTCGGTGGGGAGGGGAGGGAACTTGGGGTGACGGAGGAGGAAAGGGGCACGATAGAAGGAGTTTGGTGGGTTGGGGCTGGGAGGGGGAGTTCTGGGGATGGAGGGGTAATCGCCTGGTGTGCAGTGTACGGGCGGGTTACGTGAAGAGCCTGGGATAATGAGAGGACTTGCTGGGCTCTGGGAAGACCCGGGGATACTGGAAGGACTTGCTGGGGACTGGGAAAACTCTGGGATACTGGGAGGAATTGCTGGGGACTGGGAAGAGCCGGTGATACTATACGAACTTTCAGGGGACTGGGAGGTGTGGTAGTTCGGGCAAGGTACGTTTGGAGACTGGGGGGTTTGAGGATTCGGGTGAAATGTGTTTGGGTTTTGGGGAGTGTGGTGGCTCGGGCGAGGTTTGTTTGTGCCCTTGGAAGTTCGAGTTATGGGCCGAAGGTTGAGGCTGTGTGGAGGGTTCTCTAGGTCATACCAGTAGAGATAGGCTTTGATTGCGTCTGTGTAGCTATATTTTTCCATTATGGGGGTTTCTTCAGGGTCTTTCTTATGCAGCAGTTTCCTCAGACACGTCAGGAAAGCCTACAAACATATAATATCAATTATTATCATTTCAGAATGCTGCATGTTTCTCATGCTGAATACTTTGTGCAATTGAACATAAATTATTCAACATACTAGACACTTGATCACGTATGACATATAATGAAATTAAGTTTGTAAATGCCCAAGCTCAATTTAACCCCTAAGAAATCTGTTATGCCGGGTTGTAATACAACTTAGCTTTATTATGGTCTTTTCTCAAATCCAATTATGGACTTTTAGACTCAATATATCCTCAACAGGAACACATCTAACACGTTCTTATTCACAATTAGATAGTCAATCAGGTTGTAATGAACACAATAAATACACACAAATAATGATACACTCTTATTTATTCAAAGGCATAGAAATAGATCAATAGATTCCTTAACTATTATTTGTGAACAGTAAGCGAATCAACATAGACATAATACGGTTGATATGAAATTCACGAATATATCTAGACCTAAACTGTGAGCTGAAATTTAACTTAACTATTATAAGGAATAGTATGTAAATAATTGAATACATTTATAGCACAGTAAGTTCTAAGAATAAAATAACAATGAACATGAAATTTAGGATAGTATTATTGTGGAAATATGCAATCAGATACAGACACACATACACGTAGAATAAACCCTTGATAATAATACATATGGGAGTTGAGTATCTACTGTGAAGTATTCTTGATAAGTATTAAAGGTTTAATGAAATCTCTAAACATGCATGGATGATTCGGGCCTGAACAATAAGGGAAACGCACAAGGATTTCTTAATTGAATGATAGCTATGGGGTGGCGAGCTGCATACGGGTAGTGCAAATACTACCGCGCAGATAAATATGACGGGGTAGGTCACACAGGTCATTCACTATACTGAGGTGATAGAAATAGTATTTGCGGTTAGTGCGATATTATTCTTAATATTGGGAGGAATACGTTAAAATAAAAAGGAGAGGGGAGTTGAATTGTTTGTACAATTAACTATGTAGTTAGATTATTATGAGAAAATTTATATCTTGGTCATACAATTAATTAACTATTATATGTAATAATAATCTCACGGGTCAAGGAATTCAGATTTAATGATTAACATCTACTGAGGAATAACTAAAGATTGAATGTAACCTAAACTGAATCAATTGATATATGATTACAGAAGATTAAGAAATGTGTAAATAAAATAGCGTGTACTAGTAGTTATAATAATACTAATAGTAAAATATGGCGTACACGACAAAGTTGCACTTAGATGGAAATACCTGATAAGGTATGAAGGAGGTCTGAACGAGTTAACAGATTCCTATATGGAATACAGAACAAATTGGCGTTGTATTCGAGTTGGTGAAATAGTTAGACAATAGATCTATACGAAACTAGAATTCCTAGACGAGATGGATCAAAATTATCTATTTCATAACAGAATAAACAAATACGTTATTCATAAAGTAAACAGTTAACGCATGATATAATAAGGCGTAGCAGAGGGTTTTCTCAAAGAAATTAGATTTAAATTATGATTATCATCAATAATAATAATTCTAAAGAGTGAGAGTCTGAGATTAACTAAATATGAAATTGAGCGTAGGTTCTAGGTAAAAGTGATATTTAAGAAGGGAATAGATACACAGTATACACTTCAACTTCAACTTGTTACATACATAAATAGAATGGACATACACAAGGAAAATCTGTGAGTATTCGGCTAGGTTATTAATTTACACAAGTATGTGATGTATGCGTAGTACACTTTAGGAGTTTTAAATATGAATTAATACTAAATCTTGGGCACAGATCTATACAATATTATATATGGTCTCTGAAGGATTAACACATACGCAATGAATAACGATCTTGGGCACAGATCTATATAGAGATTAGCACTGTAATATTCACATATTTTACCTTACCTTCACAACAATAATCACAATGTAAGACACTCAAGGACACTTAGGGTAGGTTAGGAGGGTAGTAGCTCAAGAGTAAGTCTGGCCGACGTGGAACGTAGATTCGGCTTGTCTGGACTTCAGGGGGAGCTGCCTCTCACAATCAGGAATCAAATATCCGGACGTCAGAGGGAACACAACAAGGCTCGTTGTAGTCTCAAGGGGGAGGGGGAGGCAGTTACCACTTCAGTTGTATGTTCCGGACTTTTCAGCCTTAAGAACATTACCGAGGTTGAGGTGCTTACTTCCTTCAGTTTCAGTGAGACTATTTTCAAGTTATTTCTTAGAATTAACTTATAGTGACTCAATGCTAAAGGGATATAGTGAATGGTTGTGATGTATTTTGCGAAGGTAATACTTAGTTTTAACAATACATTATAGTTATGGTTTTGTAAATAATCCTTTCAAGTATTTTATTTAATACTCTTAAGGGATTCACGAAGTCTAGGCATGACATAATGTTAACTTCTGTGATTCATTGATAATTAGGAGTTATTGGGGATGTAATTAATAACTTTGTTCTTCACTATGTTCTTGGGGTGATTTATGGTTCTCCGGGATGGTACTGCAGTGAAGGTCCTAGTATCTCCACTTATCTCAGTAGCACTCCGGTCTCTGATGTTGAACTTGCATAAGCATTTGCTCATTGTACTGCAAGTCCGGCTGCTGGTCGAATGAAGGTTGATGATTGGTGGAGATGGTTTGAAATCTCGATGGTGATTGGCTCACATTTCCACTCTTTTGCATGGGTGACTGACCTAGCTTTCGGGTGTTTAGAGAATGGGAATGACCTGGTAGTATGGGGCACTCCTCTGTTCCGTGTCTCTTTAAAGCATGGGAAGCTGGTATGCGATTCCATTTCGGCTGCTGGTTTCTTCTCCTCTCCTCCCTATTCACCTGTAGGCTAGCAATCCTACAGGTGTTATTTAACCCCGTCACTTCACCACATTCAGCGAAGAAAAAGTTGCGACCTCGCGGTCTCAAAATGTAGGTCCGGATGGTGGAGTTAGCGAGAACGGGGGTTAAATTTTGAAAGATGAGCAGCCACATGGTTGTAGGCACATCAGCTGGTATAGATGTGTCGATGCTCATATGAACATGCAAAGGAATTTTTTATTCCGTTGCAGTCTGCACCAATTGTTGTGTGGAGGTGACCATAGTGCTGCTGAGGTCTGTTGCTACCATGACACTATTTATCTTCATGGCTGCTGGAGGGGATGAAGGAGTTACTGTCGTAGGTGAAGGCGTCTGGAGCAGGAGGAGATGTGATGGCTGGACGCTCTGCAGAGTGAGTGACCTGTGAAGGGCTGGTTGGTTGTGAGAGTTCCTTGGAGTTGATACTGTCTGGGTGACCTGATGATGGGGTTGACCTCGCAGTAGTTGTAGCGGGAACCCTTTGAAGTGGCGTGGTAGGTTTGGGAGGGGCCCGCTTGGTATAGGTAGGTCGGAATGTTGGCGCCCATCGTCGAGGTGGTTTCACACGTCGACCAGATCTTGTACAGGGTGGATTAGAAACAGGTGGCATTAGTGATGGTGGATTCACATGAGTGTGTTGGGATGGTGATGAAGAAGAACTGGAAGAAGGTGAACATCTTTTAGTTAGGCTTGGTATAGTGCGATATAATTTAGAGGAAGAAGTTGTAGGTTTGTGAGTAGAAGTGGATGGAAGAATGTTATGTAATAAAGGAAGTGGTCTTGAAGTTGATTTGGAGATGGATGGAGAAGCTGAAAGAGCAGGAGACTTAAGTTTGTTTGCATAAGTAATAGGTCTGGAAGAAGTATGAGAAAGAGGTACAGGTAAGTTAGCAAGATGATGAGATGGGGTGGCTGATAAATTAGGTAAATTCTGAGAAGGTAGATTAGGAAGGTGAGCAATATCAGGTGTAGTAGGTAGAGTGCAAGGTGATTCAGAGAAAATTGGTAAACTGACAGAGGGTGAGGAAGGAACAGGTAAAGATAGAGGTTTGGATATTAATTGAGTAGGTAGTTTGGAAGGTGCAGAGACAGTACGAGTAGGTATGACAGGAGGAGGGGTGTGTGAAGGGTAGGAAAGAGGACCTGGGTTCAGTTTTAGTTAAGTCTCTCATGCTTCATTGTTCAACCTTAAATATGAATCAGTTTCTTTTTCATAAACTCGAATTGAATGAAGCCTCATTTTCCTTGTAACTATGTTCGAGCAGTGGGTGTGGATTGTGGTAGAATCGGTGGTGTGATGTGCAGTGGTTTCTTTCTAGGTGCTGGTGTCAAAGGAAGAATAAGTTCATGTGTTACAGGTTCTGTGGATCCCAAATTCTGATTATTTGATGTCGGCAGTATGTCATTCTGTTCAGGATCTGCAAGCATAACCATATTCTCATCAATAAGCTGAAATCTACGTACATGTCTGTTATGGTATGTGCGTGACTCACCGAAATAATTAATGGTAACCTGGTAACAATTTGGTACTGTTAGAATTTCAAAGGGACCTTTAAATCTCGGTTTGAGCTTAGACGTCACAGGTAATTGAGCAACCATCACGAGATCGCCGACACGGTGTGGACTGGCTTTGGTAGTTTCATCAGGTTGAAGATCTTGAACATACTGGATTTGCCGGAGACGGTTCTTGAGATGGACTAGTGATTGATCGAAGTTGGAGGAGGGCTCATACGGGGAAGCAAGATGGCGGAGAGGTAGGAGTAATGGTGGCACTCCAAACACACGTTCGTGGGGTGAATATCCGTCTTCACTAGGGCAGGTATTTATACCCCATTGTAAAATTTTGACTTGAATGAGCCAATTTTTGGTGTCCATTTATTGCAATCTGGTTCTTATTTGATTTGCAATTGTCCTATGGCTTCTTTCGCAGATGGAGTTGCCTTGAGGCCAGTATGGGGATGAGTGACTGATTTTAAATCCACACATTTGAGATAATTGGGACCAAATGTGACTGGTGAATTCGGGGGCATTATCTGAATGACTGGCTTCAGGTAACCCGAAATATGGGAAGACGTGTTGAATGAGGGCTTCTGCTACTGCTATGGCTGAGTGTTCTTTGGCAGGGCAGGCAATGACATACTTGGAATAAGTATCAACAAATGTTATGATGTACTTAAACCCTTGGTTTCCTTCCATTGGTCCCATAACGTTGACTGCAAGTAATTTCCATGGCTTGGAGGCTACTAGTTTGCCAGCAGGTCCTGCTGTGCGGGTTCTATCCTCACCCAACGCACAAGCTCGGCAAGCTTCCGTTATTAGTTTTGCTGTTATATACGGGGAAGGGGTCCAATACACTTGCTGAAACGTGGTGATTAGTTTTCTTTGGGCTAAGTGAATACCATTGTGCATATGGATAGATTGAATGGTGGATAGTGTAGCTTGCGGTGTTATGACAATTTTTCCATCGATGGTGAATAAATTATCCCTTTTTCTGGTCAACTGACAAAAGATCTTGCTTGGCATCCAGTCTGGTTTCTCTTTTCTTTGGAAACAACTGAGAAGGTTTTGTTGACTGTCATCCAACGAGTCTTGGTGATGGATGGCTAATATGTTATGAGTCTTCTCCTGATGTTGCAGAGGAATGTCTGATGAGTTGATGGGAAGTCTAGATAGGGTGTCCACATTTGTATAGAGTTTTCCCGGCCTGTAAACAATATGTACATCAAATTCTTCTTATGATTCTCTCCATCTGACAGTCAATGCATTTTTTTGTGTCAGACTTACGGAGCCATTGAAGGGCATGGTGATCTGTTATTATGGTGACTTTGACACCGGCCATGTATGCCTTGAAATATTGGAGGGCCCATATCATACCTAGGCACTCTCTTTTGGTTACTGGGTAGTTGACTTATGCTGGATTGAGGGTGCGACTAACACATGCGATGATGTGTTCTTTTCCATCTCTAGTTTGTCCAAGAATGCCACCTATTCCGAACTGTGAGACGTCTGTATATAATCTGAATGGACGAGTGCAATCCGGAGAGGACACTACCGGAGATGCCACTCATTTTTCTTTCAGATTATTAAATGCTTGCAGGTATTGTTCTGTCCATTTGAATGGTTCATCCTTTCTGGTTAGGTCATGTAAAGGTTTGGCCATAATAGCGAAGTTCTTTACAAATCTTCGGTAATAGGATGCCAACCCCAGGAAAGCTCTTACTCTGTTTAGATTAGTGGGAGGAGTAATTTTGCTGATAGCTTCTAGTTTACTAGGATCTGGTGAAATACCTTGTTCTGATACAATATGTCCTAGAAAGTTTACTTTAGTTTTAGCAAGGGTGCAATTTGATGGTTTAAATTTTAAACTGGCATCCCTGATACTCTGAAATACTTGTTTTAGCCTTTGTAAGTGTTCGGCCCAAGTTTTCCCGAACACAATAATGTTGTCCAAATAGGCCAGGCATGTTTCCCAGGTTAATCCTTGTAAAACAGATTCCATTAACCTGGAGAAAGTGGCAGGGCCATTGCACAGACCGAAAGGCAAAACAGTAAACTCATAATTATAGTCTGCCTTGGCTGGTGGAGAAAGGTGTCTTTGGTTGATGTTCTGGTGATACTGGAACTTGCCTATATCCTGCTTGAAGATCTAAGGTGGTGAACCATTTTGCTCCAAGCAGGGAGTCTAAGGAATCATCAATTGACCCTACCAAGAATTCACTTGAGACCTCTGGTGGACATTTCCTAAGTAGAGCCAGAGCTACGACTGCCGACATCAACAATACCCAACACCTAGGATATGCACAATTTATCTTGATGTGTTGTGATTCTACAGGTTTTTTATTTTACAGTATACGATTACACTAATTGCTTATATAGTATAGTAATAAAGGGAAAGTCCATATGCACCTGATAATGACTACAAATATAATTATAGGCTGATTAATTATCATACCAAAATAGGCGCGAAAATACTTGCTGACTTTGTAAGGTAAATATGTTATTTATGAATATGGGTGATTTTAAAATATATAAAACAACAGTATGCATAGACCAAAGTATGTGTCAGCTACAGACATTTTGACTAACTGCTTATAATAAAGAATTGTTGAAGGAGAGGGAGGGTGGATAGGTCCGCGATGTCGCCAATTTCCCGCAGTGCACCGCAGTAAACATTGCGTTCAGCACCTCTATCGGCTACTGTTGGCATTTATTGGTAGGGAGAATTCTAGGGAGTGGTGTAGCGTCTTTAATGGATGACGTCATTCAGCTGCCGGTAGTCAATACAGAAGCGGATTAATCCGTCTTTCTTCCGGACGAGTACTATCGGAGACGACCAAGGGCTGGTAGATGTTTTGACTATTCCTGTGGCAAGCATATCTTGTACATGTTTTTCTTTCTCTTGTCTCTGTATTGGGTTTTTTCGACGGATTTGTTGCTTTATGGGACGTCCTATGGTATGGATAGGATGATGAAGAAGGTCGGTTTTCCCCATGTCTCGGCTGGATGTAGCGAATATATCTTGATATGATATCAGAAAATTTCTGAGATCAGTTTGTTGACAGAGAGTAAGATTGGAAGGAATATCAGGAAGGGGGTTCTTATTTGCAGGGTAAGTATCTGTAGGTACAGATAATTCTTCTGAGTATATCTCAAGCTCACCAATGGCTAGTCCTTTTGGTAATGTAACTGGCTTATCTGAGATATTAGCTATCTTAATACAGTTTAATTGATTTGGTAGCAGGCTAGGAGCGGTTAGGCAGGCCCCGTTAAAAGGGCTTTGGAGGTGTGGGGTCAAAATTAGGCCAAATACAGCCTACTGTTTTAAGATGTTTATCCCCATCCAGGTGTCGATATATACCTGGCAAGCAATAGTGAGATACCATATTTTGGATAATGAGTTAGTAAATTTTTCGATAAAACAAATGCCTCCGACAAAGCCGGATTTTTCCATAAATGCTGGGTGGGTGTCCTGAAAGGGGGGGGGGGGGGGCAACACAAAAATGTACCTAAGATCTTAACAATTGCACAAATTCAAAAAACAAAATTAATTACCGTCGAATTCACGCACCGAAGGTTCGTTTGAAGTTTGGTGAAAATCCGTCAAACGGTCTAGGAGGAGTTCTCGGATGGACAGACAGACAGACAGACATTTTGGTTAGCATGTACCACTATACGGGGGGCGATACCACTCTGCTTACGCATAATTGATCAAAGAATACTAGTGGTAATGGTGATACTGTGTTAGGCTAATTTTATTAGTGATTAATTATATAAATAATGATGGTAACTGGTGCTATAATATGTTATTTTAAGGTGAGGGTAAATTGTCATGTCCTCATCATGATTAGGCCTACGCACTCGACTATTACGGCGATTTTGTACCGAAATGTTGTTATTAATAAAGTACCGTAATGTTAGATTTAGGGAAGATATAAGAAAGCACTGGTTTTGGAATAGAGTTGTTAGCGTGTGGAATGGACTGCCCAGAGCAGTGATTAGCTCAGGAACAGTTGAAAGATTTAAGCATAAGTTGGATTCCCATATGAATGGTTGAGTGTGAGAGGGATCTGCCTTGTGTGGGCCAATCGGCTTTCTGCAGATTCTCATTTTATTATGTTATGTATACGACGCAGAGACATAGTAGTTTCATATATGTTCCTTAAGTCTCGAGATATCAAGCTTAATATATTTTACAATTAAATGTCCATAACTATGAGGTAATATGTAATAGATGATAGCTAGCATACAAATATATAACATATTCACTAAGACAATGTTTTAATTCTCAACATTTCATATTGGAGAGAGAGAGAGAGAGAGAGAGAGAGAGAGAGAGAGAGAGAGAGAGAGAGAGAGAGAGAGAGAGAGAGATTTGATTTTGATTTTGCCCCGAGGGGCGAGTTTATTGAGCAGCGCCCCCCATCCTGTGAGGGGACAACCACTAGTAAGGCGATACATACTGCTCAAAGAGCCATTATTCCACTGAAACAACAGCATCGTCGTCTGGTTACATTCATATTTGTGTTTATAAGTCAGGTTGGCATTATTCAGATGTGTTATTATAGTTTCCTCATTTAATTGTCACATGGTCTGTATATAAAAAAAAAAAAAAAAAAAAAAAAAAAAAAGCAAGCAAGCAAGCTTGTAGTGACTGAATTATTAATTGACAGGTTGTAAATAATAGCACTACAGAACTAGTGCAATCGTATGAGGAGACTATTCATAATTTCATTACATCAATGGTTATTGAGATCATAGTTAGCTGAATACAATTATTACAAAAATAGGCAATGGTATAAATCAACATAATACATAATTTAATACAGGCGGACATAATCATGATCCGATTCGTTGTGCATTGGGAGCTAAGGTGTCTTGAGATCGCCTCGTACCCATACACAACGAACGTATTATAGTCTGCATGGTTGGTATCGAGAGAGAGAGAGAGAGAGAGAGAGAGAGAGAGAGAGAGAGAGAGAGAGAGAGAGAGAGAGAGAGAGAGAAAGAACGAGAAATTGGGAGGGGTTGATACCTCATTAGGGACTATTTAATCCTAGGGGAGGGTATATTTGTCATTAGCAAAGGCATGGAAACAGGCACACACACGTGTGTGTGTGTGTGTGTGTGTGTGTGAATGTGTATGTGAATGCGTGTGTGAGAGACAGTGAGAATGTGTGTGTGCAATTTTCTACCTTTCCTGAGCTAATCACTGCACTAGGCAAACTATTCCACACATCTACAACTCTGTTTCCAAAGTACTGCTTACCTATAACCCTTCTAAAGCGGAGCTTGTCCAATTTGATTAACCTAACAAAACTAAAGTAACTAACCACCTAAGCTAACTTTTAAAGTAAGTATACAACAAAATTCCCCTTCCCTCTACTATTTTGTTGTATTTAATTTTTGGTATAGATGTACGTTGTTTTTCTTAATTATTTCCTTTTCTTTTTATCTTGTTATTATGTATTCAAAATCACTTATAGATGTGTATAGGCCTACACATGTGATATTATCATACTGATAGTATCTTCAGCATACCGAGTAATGTGTATGGTTATTGAGATAAAGTGTACGCCAGCAAGAACAACGATTCCAATCGGCCGCTAGAGGTGCTACCGTCGCGGCGAGCCCAGGCAATAAAACAAAAATAACACTGAGTGATCCATCCTCTTATTGACTATCCTTGCCTTTATCAAGCTTAGACAAATTTCGGTCTAAACCCGGTTCCTCCTAAATTACAGGCTCGCTATCGTTCAGCAGGAACAAATCGACTCCTAAATAGCACAAAAGGTCTTGATGTTGAAAAAAAAAATGGGTATAAGGTCTTAAAATCTCGAATATAACCATGTGGGAGAAGGGTGTCCAGTAAAACCCAAGGCCTTCCTTTATAAACTAACCATATTGGGCCTACTGATAGGGTAATCTGTATGCTCCTGGTGTTGTGAAGGTACCCAGTGATCGTCAAACAGTTAACCCTATTTGGTGCAAGCCGGCTCATTTTTGGATCCTCCCTGTTATACTTCATTAGTTTGGAGATTTTAAGACGTTTCAACTCATTAGATTGGCGATTATAAGACTCTACACCCCAGTAAGGTGCCGATATTTCCAGGGGGAGCGATAGCGAGCCTGCAATTTGTGAGAAACCGGCCTTCGGTCTGGACATTTTTCTATCGAAAAAATTACATATTAAACTAAAAAATAAATTGTTCGAAAATGAGAAAAACAATTAAAACCCTCAATATAAATATAACAACATATCCTAATAACCCCCAAGACGTTGTACCAGATAGTGTTAATCTTTTGAACATTATCACGCATTTTGACAGTTTATTAGTACTATCGTGAGATGATTATTATCTACAGCGTAGAAAGGATCTATGGCATCAAAAGGGTAAATACCATCTCAGTTAAACCTCGGGTATCACATGCTATAGGTAAATTTTGAGCCACAATATATTTATGGTAATACAAGCACTTTTGTGAGTAACTCTCTCTCTCTCTCTCTCATGACTTGCCACCTTAATTTTGAAATGTTTAAGACATTTGCCCCATTACCTTGTAAATGTTAAGACATTTCGCCCCATTTATTTGTCAATATTAAGACCTTTCGTGCCATTTAGGTGTTGAATTTTATTCCTGGCGAGCGAAAGAGAGCCTGTAATTTTAGGAGTAACAGGCCGGGGCATTTTTCTACCAAAAATCTACAAATTTTTCTTGAAGGGGGGTCTAGGGGGTGTTTTTTTACAGCTTGACAGCGGTCTAATGAGGAAACTAAAAATAAATATAAAGATAATACAATAAGCGAAAAAAAATACGCCTATCTCCCCGTAACAAATACGCCTATCTCCCCGTAACAAATACGCCTATCTCCCCGTAACTTAACTCACTCTTGAGTTTCAGATGTTGTTTGTATGACATATTTCTCAGTCTGGGAATATTTTGTGTTACTCTTCTCTATATTAACTCCAGTTTGTATGTTTGTGCTTTTGAGAATATGAATATCAATCTACGCAGTATTTCAGATGGGCCTCAACCAGAGAATTGCATTATGGAGAGGTATTTAGTTTGCTCCCTAAGATTTGGAGGGGGAGGGAGGGGGGGGGGGGGGGTCATATAAAGGTATATTGGGGTGGAGAGAGGTTCCCGTTGACCCTAGACACAATAGTAACATTCGTTTGTTTGGACAATATTGTTATATATAATATATTTTTTGTTTCCTCCCTAGTCATCCATCAAACTTTAACAAAAAAGACCCCCCCCCCCCCTTCAAGATAATTTTGTATTTTTTTCGGTAGCGCCGGCCCAAGGCCGGTTCCTCCTAAAATCACAGGCTCGCTATCGCTCGCCAGGAACAAAATCGACACCTAAACGACACAGAAAGTCTTAATATTGACAAACAAATAGGACGAATGGACTCAAAATCGCCAAATTAACGGGCCGAATGTATGAAATCTGAAAACGAATGGGTTTAAACATGAGGGAGAAGGGTGTCCAGAAAAACTAATCATCCCCCCTTAAGGTCTCTCTGGTCTGGTTGTGGAGGTCAAGTAGGAGGTGGTTGGGAGTTAATTAATGTCAGGTAGTAATACGAGGACGCTAATCCTCGGAAAGATTATAATGTTCTCTCTCTCTCGCTCTCTCTCTCTCTCTCTCTCTCTCTCTCTCTCTATATATATATATATATATATATATATATATATATATATATATATATATACCGGTATATATATATATATATATATATATATATATATATATATATATATATATATGCGAATATGCTTCCACACTAAAGGTGTGTAGAAAAAGGTAGGTTCACTGCACAAAGTTTAACAGATGTTAGTGCTAAAATTAAATTGCATCTAAAATATATTGCATGCACAAAATAAGGGTTTAAAAAGTATGTCCGAGTATCTTATTAGAAGGCTCGGACTGTTGTGTACATATTAAAATAATGTTTATGTAAAAGTGTTAAAATTCATTTCTCTACTTTCGTAGATCTTCAGTTATTATAAAAATTTGCAAGAGTGGCTGGCTCCAGAGTCAGGTATTTGTTCTGTACTCTTCTGTGGATTTCCTGGAGTGCCTGGAACTAAGCCGAACCATTAAAGTATTAACTGGACCATTTACTGGAGCCCCAAGAACCACAGCTGCACCTTGGCTACTTGTGTCCACGAGCTACATATTTCCTTCATTTAGTGATGGTAAACGCAGAATATAATATATACATAACAACACAATATATTCAAATTGTAAAGATCCCTAACCCTTTAAAGATTATGACGCATTTTGACAATTTATCATGGCTATCAGTATACGATTGTATACAGCTTAGGAAGGATGGTTGGGAGTTATTTGGGTAAAAACTATCTCAATCAAATCTGTGACTTCCGTATACCTTTCCTAATCTGAATAAAATCGTCAAATAATAGCCATAAAACGGAAAAAAAATGAGTCACTTTGACTAACCTTTGACCTTCTTCACCATGGTATAATAAAGACAATATACAGTAGACGATTGTATTTATAACATTTACTGTATCTACTTCTATATACATAAATATAATATAATGGCTTAGATGCTTATGTTCTGGGTGTGGTGTCCCGAGTTCGAATCCCGGGAGGACCATGTGCTTTCATTAGTTTATTCAAGTACATTGGGGTTTGTAGTTGATGATTAATGTTATGAACGGGGTGTTACTTAACATATATATATTGTTTACCTGCCCCCCTCCCCCCTCCCCCCTACACATCTACAGTATATCTCATACGCACCACAGATAGGCGTATACCCACCCCTTTAGCTACCGGTCCCCCCCCCCCCCTCAGTCAAACACACACACATATATGCAGTATCGATCATCGAAGTGGCTACGGGACACCACCAGGGGTGTCACGCAGCCTAGCCACACCTGGGTAGGCTACGAGACACCACCACAAGTGTTTTCATATTTATCGCCATATAATTCAGCCAATTAGACTGTTGAATCGAATGTTTTTGGATTATTATTTATATTATCATTAAAATCGTTGGACTTTATTAAAATTATAATCCTACTTGTTGTATATACAGACCTATTCCATTCTCAACTCCCTACGCCACACACACTCACACATACCTATTTATACATCTAACTAGGCGTTATATATAGCCGTTATATACTGTATGTGTATAATGTATATTCTTCGTCTTACATATCCATCTTACAAGAACATATGGGAGTCTGCAGAAAGTCGATTGGCCCACACAAGGCAGATCCCTCTCACACCCAACCCATCTCGGTTATATGTTTATCTAATTTCATTCTGAAACTCTCTGTCGTTCTTGATCCCACAATGGCGCTAGGTAGGGGGGGGGGGGGGGGGGGCGCTGTGCAAGCTTGCGTGCACGAGTAGGAATGTGCATGTACGAGCATAAAGTCTGTACGTTTGTGAGTGGAAATATGTGTTTGTATAATGGATGTACAATATGTTTGTGTGAGTGTGTGTGTATGCGTTTGTGTGTGTGTGTGTGTGTGTGTGTGATAGAGAGAGTCATTCACATGACTTGTCTTTGTGAATGTGCGTTTGTGTTTGTGCTTAGGAATGCGAATATGTATTTGTGCGTGTGGTTCTGAAAGAACATTAGAGTGTGGGTGCGATTGTGGGAGGGAATATCAATGTGTGTGCGTGTGTATTCTGATTGGAAATGTGAAGGCGAGTGTGTAGTTGTGAATGTATGTTCGAATATATGTGCGTTGTCGAGTGGTAATCTAAAAGTGTGTGTGTGTGTGTGTGTGTGTAGATATATGAATATAAATCACCGAACTTGTTCGTCAAGGTGAATACACGCAATGCAAGTTAATGACATTGTGGGTAGGAATACGAATATGTGTTCCTGAATGATTTTGTGCGTGACAATGTGAATGTGCATGAGTTTGTGTGTGTTTATATAGTGAATCAACATAGAAGATAATAGGTAAAATTTCTCAATTGATGATGCATATATTGTCTGGTGATTATTGGCAACCAAATGTGATGTTTGGTTAATTTAGGATAGGGATGGTAATTGGTAAATGTATAGCATTATAAAATATTTATGTGAGTGCGGCCGAAGAAGGTTGCGAGAAAAAAACCCCCGGAGACCAACCTCTAGATACCAGCGTACGTGGACCCTTTACCTTAAGATCTCAAGCTAATCCAGGTAATCCAGAAAATTAACACTAAATTGTAAATTGTACCTACCAGCATAATTATCTTATGGTCTGGACTCTCTCTCTCTCTTTCTATACACATATATATATATATATATATATATATATATATATATATATATATATATATATATTAACAACCTTGATGTAGGAAAAACTAGAAAAATCAGTAAATTTACAGATGACACTTAAATGGGAACACTCCAAATAGATTTAGACATATTACACAAATGGGTAGTAAACTGGCAGATGAAGTTCAATGTAGGTAAATGCAGTGTAGTAAAATTGAGTAAATCGATAGGAAATGCAGG
The DNA here is from genome assembly GCA_032716605.1 of Paralithodes platypus. Classification (NCBI taxonomy): domain Eukaryota; kingdom Metazoa; phylum Arthropoda; class Malacostraca; order Decapoda; family Lithodidae; genus Paralithodes; species Paralithodes platypus. Next base: position 35,443,992 of record CM064502.1, on the reverse strand, counting down.
ATACAATTTCGATAACGTGGATATAACTAACTCAAATAATGAAAAAGACTTGTGAATCAACCGTTGATTCATTTAAAGTTCGCCTAGACAAATATCTCGCATCAAACCCGCGACTGACTGCGTTTGTAAATGAATAACTTTATTTTTTCCTCCCCTCAGTTACTAACCCATCTGTCCCCTACTAATTTCCTAATCCTGCCACGGACATTAGTTACAGGGCAGTAGTTCCCTTTCCAATGTTCCCTTACCAACTCTAAGCCACTGTTTGGACACTTGATCCTCAGTGTTTTGGAGGACAAGCAGCGTAGAAGGGTCACCAGACTCGTATGTTGCTTGATTTCCTTTGTACTCAACTGTGATTTGAAACCAAGTAATCAATGCATCAGTGTTCGAAATAAGGCAAATAGAGTTCTTGGATATATATCTAGAAGTGTGAGTAACAGAACAGCAGACGTAATCTTGACATTTTATCTAGCGTTAGTGAGGCTACATATGGATTATGCTGTTCAAAATTGGATCCCTATTACAGAATGAACATAGATTCCTTGGAGAGAGTACAACTAAGAATGACACAAAATAATCTGTAATATTAGAAATCTTCCATATGAAGACAGGTTGAAGAAGCTAGGCTTACATTCGTTAGAAAGACGCAGAGTTACATATGATATGATATGATAGATATGATAGAGGTGTTCAAGTGGGTAAGTGAGATAGGCTAAATACAGGGGATATGAAAGATGTACTGAAGCTCAGCGATAGCGAGAAAACTCAAACAAATGGTTTCAAATGGGGTACATTTCGTTTCAAGAAATATAGGCAAATACTGGTTTGGTAAGAGTTGTATATACCTATGGAACAGGCTACCTAGCGCCATGGTGCGATCAAGAACGATAGAGAGCTTCAAAATACAATTAGATAGACATATGGACAAGACGGGTTGGGTGTAAGAGGGATCTGCCTTGTGTGGGCCAATCGGCTTTATGCGGGCTCACATTTTGTTATTTTCTTATATATATTTATTTTGTCTTCTTCTTTTCTGTGTATGAAGGAGACAAAAGGCAGGTTACTAAGCTTTAATACCATATACATAATCTCTCTTATTGATAACTTTCATCCACTTAAAACACCTCTATCATTATTTCCTCTACATAGTATATTTCTACTCACAAACATAAAACCACGTGCTCACACACACACACATACACATCTTTTTATTCACAATCACAGAAACATTTCATACTTTCATTCACAAACACATACGTAAATACCTGTATTTCCATCCACACCGGTACCATTCATTTGTACACACACACACACACACACACACACACACACACACATACACACACACACTGAAGAATCTCAATTTCCTAAGCTTGGAGGAGAAGACGTGTGAGGGGTATAACAACGATTTACAAAGACTTTCTTGTAAGGTAACCTGGTAGGATCAAAGGGATCAAAGAAATAATAGATGGAAATACGATATGAACAAATTTAGCTATAAAATCAAGCTTTGTATACGTGGAACACTTGTGGTGGTGTCCCGTAGCCTACCCAGTGTGGCTGGGCTGCGACAAGGTTAAGAGATACAACAGGTTGGAGCATGGGGTCACTCAAACTCGTACCCGCTCGCGCATGACGTCACAATGAAGGAAGGGTCAGAGGTCACTCGGCTGTATACACTTCATTCTCAAAGGAGCAGCCGAGCCAGCACTATCCTCCGTTTTCTTTGACTTCATACCGTGATGCTATAACTACTGTATAATGCCGTGTGAAAGTGTAGCTCTTCTATTTTAACTAAACACAATGCCTATGTATTGTCAAGTTGCTGGATGCAAGTCGATATTTATCAAAGGAAGTAACATAGCATTCCATACATTTCCCAAAGATGAAACACTGCGGTCAAAATGGAGTAATCTAAGTGGGAAAAAAGGCTGTATTATTTCACCAACAGCAAGGATCTGCACTAAACATTTTGAATCCTCAGCTTTCGAAAGACACTTGAAATACGAACTGCTTGGACTACCAGTACCTTACAGCCAAATAAGATTCAAACCTGGAGCATTACCAACTCTGCATTTGCCTGCCCAGGCTGCCTCTGAAAGCGAGTCCAAGAGAGGCCGAAAGCGAGTTCGAGATGACGACGACACCAAAGTGACTGAGCAACAAACAAACCGTGATGCAAGTGACCAAAATAATCTACAAGATGATGCAACCGTGAACACCGACGCACCATTGAAAGAAATAGGTGAGTTTATACCTGTGCTATATATATATATATATATATATATATATATATATATATGAGAACATAAGAAATGGGAGTCTGCAGAGAGCAGATTGGCTCACACAAGGCAGATGCCTTTCATACCAAACCTATCTCGTCCTATATGTGCTTATCTAATTTTATCTTGAAGCCCACACTGTCCTTACATCTAGAATTATTTGTATGTATGTGTGTATACCGCTATATAAAAGGTTCAGATTATGCTGTTCAAATTTGATGTCCTCATTACAGAATGGACATAGTTTATTTGGAGTCAGTAGGCTACAACGAAGAATGACCAAAATTATCCATAATATTATATATCTTCCATAAATAGAAAGGTTGAATAAATTAGGCTTGCACTCGTTACAGAGGCCCATCTCGTCCACATGCCTATCTAATTTGATCTTAAAGCTCTCTATCATTCTTGATCTCACTATAGCACTTGGTAACCTATTCCACATATCTACAACTCTGTTACCAAACTAATATTTGCCTATATCTTTTCTGAAACGAAATGTATCTAATTTGAAAACATTTGTTGGAGTTCTTTCGCTATCACTGAGCTTTAGTACATTGTTCATGTCCCCTCTATTAATCCCACTACGTGACTAACCCCCTTGAACACTTCTATCAAATCCCCTCTAACTATGCGTCTTTTTAACCAATGAACATAAGAACATAAGAAAATGGGAGTCTGCAAAACGCCGATCGGCCCACACAAGGCAGATCCCTGTCACACCCAACCCCAATTACCTAAGAACATAAGATCACGGGAAACTGCATATGGCCATGCGGCCCACATGAGGCAGCTCCCATTCACACCCAGCCCATATCAGCCATATGGGAGCCTAATTAAGCCTAATGTAAGCCTAATTTCTTCAACCTTGCTTCATCTGGAAGATTTCTAATACTATGGATTATTTTTGTCCTTCTACGTTGTACTCTCTCCAAGGAATCATTCTGTAATTAAAATTTAACAGCATATATAAGAAAAGAACATACGAAAATTTGAGTCTGCAGAGAGCCGAATGACCCACACAAGGCCCATATATATATATATATATTTTGGCAGGGGGGTTATAAAAAGTAGTTATACTATACCTGTGACTAGATATTGTAGTTATACATATTACATTTATATCAGTTTGGTACTAGGGCGCATGTTGCTAGAGAGAGAGAGAACTGCGTTTCAGAAAAGATATAGGCAAATACTGGTTTGGTAACAGAGTTGTAGATAGGTGGAATAGGCTACCTAGTGTTATAATAGGATCAAGAAAGATAGATATAAAATTAGATAGGTACATGGACGAGATGGGTTGTGAAAGGGTTCTGCCTTGTGTGGGCAAATCGGCTCTCTGCAGACTCGTATGTTCTTAATACGAAAAATAGTAATAATAATACAATATCTATATACTGATATATACAATACACCGTATACATTTATTTATATATGTATACGGTATATATATATATATATATATATATATATATATATATATATATATTAGAATAGTACCTAGAATATGAAATGGGTGAAGAAATAGAAAGTTTGAGAGGAATAGTGGATGGGAGGAGTTTAATCTGTGATTAGAGGGCCAGGTTGGTCCATTAATAACAATTTGTGCTCCTCCCATTCACTAATACCGGTACATCTTAACTAAGGTCAAGTAGGTATTAAATAAAACCGGCGGGAGGGGAGGGTCTGGGGGAGTAATTTTGTAGCTATTAAATGTGATTGGCTAGGGATTACTATGGATGTATCTTCTCCATCACCGCTACCAACTTCTCCATCATCACCACTTTCTTCTCCAGCACCACCACTTTCTTCACAATCATCACTACCATCTTCATAATCACCCCTACCATCTTCACCACCACCACCATATTCTTCAGATTACATTAAGCTCAATTGTTAAAGGATATTTTTAGCCCACCTGTGTGTGTGTGTGTGTGTGCAGGTGTGTATTTGTGTATTATATATATATACGTTCTTATATCCGTGTCTTCTTTACTCTTCCAGAAAACACAGAGCCCATCCCCCCAAACATCAACAAGGGAGGTGTGACTTGGCAATTCCGAGAGAAAATATGGAAGCTGCAACTTCAACTCACTGCTGCTACTGTCCTGAGTTTGGCTGTAACAAAGGAAAGAGATGATCTTCTGGCTGAAAAATCGGAATGGGAACAAGAAAAAACATCTCTGAAACAACAGATAGAAAATGTTAGGAATAGTCTATGCGTTTATTTTTCCAGTAGTCAAATACATTCTATTTTAACAGGCAAACCAGTTAGTCACTGGCAAGAAGACGACATCAGCAGAGCAATCACTTTACGTAGCCTGAGCACAAAAACCTATAGGTATTTAAGGGAAAAGATTAAGTTTCCACTACCATGCATAAGTACCCTAAATCGATGGATTGCAAAAGTTAGTGTGGAACCAGGAGTACTGTCATCAATTATTAAAGTTTTACAATACAAATCCACGTCAATGACAGATTTTGAGCGACTGTGTGTATTGTCATTTGATGAGACAAGTATAGCTCACGAATGGACTTATGATAAAGCAACTGACACACTTTATGCATCCAAAAACAGAGTACAATGTGCGATGATAAGAGGATTGACGAGCCCTTGGAAACAACTCATATATTATGATTTTGACACAAGCATGACCATGGACATTCTGTTTGAAATTATTTCTAAGGTAGAAGCAGTTGGATTTTTGGTAGTTGCTATGGTCAGTGACTTAGGACCAACAAACCTGAGGCTATGGAAAACATTAGGTATCAATGTAGACAAACCATTCTTTACAAATCCAGCTGCTTCTAACAGGAATATTATATGTTTTTGCAGATGCCCCCCATTTAATCAAACTAATTAGGAACAATTTCCTTGACTCAGATTTTCAGTTAGATGACGACAAAGAAAAGAATGTCAACAGTGAATGTGTCCGAGAACTGATAAATATGAGTAAACTGGACCTAAAAGCAACCTATCATTTGTGTTTCAATCATATATATGTGAGAGGGGTGAAGCGCATGAATGTTCGCCTTGCGGCGCAATTGCTGTCAGAAAAAACCGCAAAAGCATTAATGTATTTTGGAGAACAGGGATTACTGCTGAGCAAAGACTGGAAGAATACAAATATTTATATTGCATTGGTTGATTCTTGGTTCGACTTATTTAATTCTCGAAATCCTACAGATAAAACACTGTCACGAGCGGCATATGGGCTGCAGTTACCCAATCAAAACAAATTACTGAATGAACTTAGCATTGAAGATGGCATTTGAGGAAAACAAAAATGCCACTGGTGTAGGAAACCCGGACTTTTCCTGGAAGGTGGCATCTTCAAGAGGAATGAAATTAACCTTCCAGAAGCAGTATGTGACTGTTAAAAACAAGTATAGCGCCCTGGATGACGAGTGTGATGGCAGTGAAGGGGGAAAGGAGGAAGGAGATGACCCGTCTTACAGCGGGGCAGTGAGAGGAGAGGGGAGGAAATCTGCAGCTACTTCTGCTGCTACTACTTCTGCTACAGGCCGGCAACAGAAAACAGCTAAGTCTATTTTAATTGTAGGGGATTCAATGGTTAAATACCTTGGTAGGGCTACTAACACACATGTTGGTAAAGTTGTCTGTCTGCCTGGTGCCGGAGTCGAGAAGGTGGCAGAAAAGCTAGATGGTGTCATGGAAGCGAGTGGAGAGGACCCCATCATCTTCCTCAACGCAGGGAGCAACGACATTTGGAAATGCAGGACTGAGGAGTTGCTCACCACGTACCAGGAAATGTTGGAGAGGATCAAGGAGAAGGGTGGAGTTCCTGTGGTACACAGTATCCTACCAAGAAGAGGGGTAAGGAAGGAATGGTCCTCCAGGGTTATTGGTGTAAATAGCCGGCTGGAGAAGTATTGCAAGGCAAATACTATTCCATTCCTGGATAACTGGACCCTCTTCTATGGTAAGGATGAACTGTATGCCCAGGATGGAGTACATCTCTCTCGACTAGGAGTTTCGACCTTAGCCAGCTCACTCGACAAGTTTGTTGCGGGGTTTTGTTAATAAACCATAGGTGTGTAAGTAAAATAGAATCCCAGCCACATGACATTGATAGTAATAACGAACATTCTGATAGCGTAGATTTTCCGTCTAGGTCCAGTAGTTCAACAGGTAAAAATAAATTAGGTAAACACAATAGAAAAATAGTTGCAAATACAAGTAATAGTTTGAGGGTTTATTATACAAATTGCAGGAGTTTATGTAACAAAATGAACGAACTTAGAGCACTGGTTAGCAAAGAAAATATAGACATAATAGCGCTAACTGAAACATGGATTAATACAGAAACCAGGCATTTTTTAGCAGAGTTTGATATACCGGGATATAGTTTGTTTAAATATGACCGAACAAGTAGGAAGGGCGGCGGTATAGCAGTGTTTGTCAGGAGTTCATTAAAAAGCTGTACTAAATCAGGTATTAGAGTAAATAATGAAAATGAAAGTGTTTGGGTAGAAGTAAACGAAGGTAGTGAGACTTTAGTTATTGGAGTTATGTATAGACCGCCAAATATGAGTAGAAATGACGGAACATCATTATGGGAGGAAATTAAAATAGCATCAAGGCTTAGCAACGTGTGCATTATGGGGGATTTTAATTTCCCTAATATAGATTGGCAGCAACGAATAGGAGACTCTGATTCAAAGGAGTTTATTGAGGTAGTACAATTTAGTTTTTTATCTCAATTCATAGATACGCCGACTAGAGGTGATAATATTCTCGATTTAGTTTTCAGTAACAATGAACATACGATAAATAGTGTAGAAATCGGGGACCACCTAGGAAATAGTGATCACAATTCTGTGTATTTTAATATACAATGGAAAGGTAATATCAGAGAGAATACAACATTAATACCTGACTTCAGAAAAGCCAATTATGGTGGGTTAAGAGAAGCCCTGTTAGCGGACCCTATGATAAAAAAATTAAGTCGATCCAGGTGTCCAAATGAGTGTATCCTTTCTCAGGCACCTGTCATCTTAAGTCAGGAAGAGACGTCAAACTTGGTAGATACATACGATAATTTTATCAAGTCAGTATTCAATGCGTAAAATAAATATATCCCCAAAAGAAAATTTAGATCAACACAGAACCAACCCAAATGGATGAATAATAGACTATTAGATCTTCTAGGAAAAAAGAGAGGAATATATAGAAAAATTTAAAAAGGCGAAATTCACCTACTTGCTTACTATCAGAATCTATCACGACAGGTAAAAAAGGATATTAGTAAAGAAAAAAGAAATTATGAAATTAAGGTTGCCAATGACTCAAAACATAATCCTAAAGCTTTTTACCAACTATATAAATCCAAGGTTAGAGATGTAATTGGTCCCCTTAAAACTTCGATAGGAGAATTGACAGAAAGTGATTTAGAAATGTGCAGTACATTAAATAGTCAATTTCTTTCCGTTTTCACTAATGAAAATTTGGCACAGTGTCCAGAAGTCCGTAAGGTATACAGCGATAGTATAGATAATAGGTTAAGTACGGTTACTATAAGTAGAAATGATGTGCTTAAGGAAATTGACAGACTGAAACCTCATAAATCGCCTGGTCCTGATGAGGTATATGCTAGAGTAATAACCCTTAATTAGCGGCGAGCAACATAAGTCCAGTTAAATAAAGCTGGACTATGTGGCGGCGCTCGACATAGGTCGAGTGGCAATTTCAGCACGTAATGTTGCTGAGAGAGAGAGAGAGCCAAGTGGTGGCAGGAGAGTAGCGAGCGTATGACTGCTCCAGACCACCGCGGCGAACATACTGACACAAATCCCACCTCCCTCCTCCCTCTCTCACTCGCTATATAAGGAATTGTATCGGGAAAGTGGCTAATTACATGCTTTTTGCAATCGCGTTGCACGGTTATTGCAAGAAAACTAGCCATCATACAAGGATCGTTATGGTGTCATTCGAAAGCTCTGTTTATGCCCTTTCAGGGATAGATACTTGTTTTACGTTCTGGGTCTTATTTAGGCATGAAAATGATCACGTAAACAGCCCTATTTTGGCTAAAAACACCCCGCTGGGCGGTACATATAAATAAACCGCATAGGCCGCTCTTAAGGTGAAGAATGCAGAGATGAGTTAAGTTACCCATTAACATTTCTATTTAACAAGTCATTAGAAACAGGTATAGTTCCAGAAGCTTGGAAGCTTGCAAATGTAGTTCCGATCTTCAAAAAAGGTGATAAATCAATAGCATCCAATTACCGTCCCATTAGTCTCACTTCAATCATAGGAAAGCTACTAGAGTCAATTATTGCTAGGAAAATGAGAAACCACTTAGAAACATTTAACTTAATCAATTCTTCTCAGCATGGATTCACTCAGGGACGGTCTTGCCTTACTAATTTGCTTAGTTTTTTCTCAGAGGTATATGAAGCAGTAGATAATGACAAGTCATATGATATTATATATTTAGATTTCAGTAAAGCTTTCGACAGAGTCCCTCATGAGAGATTGATGAGTAAGGTTGAGGCACATGGAATAGGTGGGGCGTTGTTAGGATGGATTAGGTCATGGCTAATTGGTAGGAAGCAGAGAGTCAGCATAAATGGTACCAAGTCAGAATGGGGAGCAGTCAAAAGTGGTGTCCCCCAGGGATCGGTATTAGGTCCCCTGTTGTTTCTTATATACATAAATAACCTAGATTTAGGTATAACTAGTAGGATAAGTATATTTGCAGACGATACTAAAATAGGGAGATCAATTGATTCAGATAGCGATATAGAGTGCCTCCAAAGGGATCTAGATACCTTACATGAATGGTCAGTAAATTGGCAGATCAAGTTTAACATTGACAAATGCAAGGTATTAAAGATAGGGAAGATGCAAACAAATGTTAAATATAAACTAGCTAATTTAGAATTAGAAAATTCAGACTGCGAGAAAGATCTAGGTGTGTTTGTTAGCAATGATTTGAAGCCTAGAAAACAGTGTATAAGCGTTCGTAATAAGGCAAACAGGATTCTCGGGTTCATCTCTAGGAGTGTGAGTAACAGAACTGCTGATGTTATCTTAAAACTTTACTTGTCATTAGTGAGACCCCATATGGATTATGCTGTCCAATTTTGGTGTCCTTATTACAGAATGGACATAGATTCATTGGAGAGAGTACAGCGTAGAATGACAAAAATTATCCATAATATTAGAAATCTTTCGTATGAAGAAAGGTTGAAGAAATTAGGTTTACATTCGTTAGAGAGACGCAGAGTTAGAGGGGATATGATAGAGGTGTTCAAGTGGGTTAGTGGGATTAACAAAGGGGACATGACAAATGTACTAAAGCTCAGTGATAGCGAAAGAACTCGTACCAATGGTTTCAAATTAGTTAAATTTCGTTTCAGAAAAGATATAGGCAAGTATTGGTTTGGTAACAGAGTTGTAGATGGGTGGAATGGACTACCAAGTGCTATAGTGGGATCTAAAACTGTAGGGAGCTTTAAGATAAAATTGGATAAGCATATGGACGAGAAGGGTTGGGTGTGAAGGGGGATCAGCCGGGTTGGGCCAATCAGCGCTCTGCAGACCCCCATAATCCTGCGTTAATCTCTAACCGTTTTGGTAAGATGATCCTCAGGGTATTAGAGTGTGAAGCCTATAATTGGGCTTTGTAATTGAATTGGGGTTGTGTGGACAGGGATCTGCCTTGCTTAGGCCAATCGGCTTTCTGCAGACTCCCATTTTCTTATGTTCTTATGTTCTTATGTTCTTATGAAATGCTTAACACCACAAAGTCAATGCGAATCAAAGGTAGGGGTAGCTTGTATCAATTTCAAAAAGGAATTATTGTATCGTGCCAGTCTTTGCTCGGTTTATATGAGATGCTAAAAGAAAAATATAACATCTCCTATATAATGACATATCGGTTGAATCAAGATGTATTGGAACATTTTTGTTGTTGTCATAGGCAAATAGGAGCTTCAAACCACCAGCATCCATCACCTGTACAAGTTAAGTATCGAATCAAATCATACCTGCTTGGGAAGAACATAGAGTTGGTGGGAAACAATTATAACACTGACAACAAACAAAATGATTCAAGCATATGCGAAGCAGTTTTATCTCAAACAGAACCATCACAGTCTACTGCAACTGACACAACAGAAAACCTTGAACATGAACTCCTGTTGTCAGCAGTATCATTGTCTAGTTATGAAGGAAATGAATGCGACTCCAGTGACTATGATACTGAAATTCCAGTTGGTATGTCAAGTACAAATTTATCCCAAGAAAATGAAAATGAAGGTTTGAGGTATATTGGTGGATATATTGCCAGCAAGTTTCCCCAGCATGAATTTCTAGGTCAGAAAGTGTCAGAGGATGACACAACCTGGATTGGGAAAATATGCAGAAAAGAAGGGATGCTTCTGACACCCAAAAAGGAATTCTTTGAACAGCTTAAATTAATGGAAAACATCTTTGTGTTTTCATGGGAAAACAGAGTTCAAAGCTGGCAAAAACTCAGTAAAATCATTGTGTAAAGAAATTGTTGGTATGGTGACTTTACCATGGGAAGTAATTAGTTTTTTTGTAAAATGCCGAATGTTTTTTAGAATACAGATTTTAAACAGAAATATGAATGCTAATGATCCTAGAAAAACTAAATCTAAAATGTCTAAACTAATAAAATCAGTGTGAAATCCTCGTGTTTATGTAATCCTTATCCCTCTTTGTGCAAGCTAATTATATTATAAGAATAAGAAATTAGAACAATAAAACCAAGCAAAATGAAGATACCGGGTATAAAAAAATACCGGTACTAATATTAATTAACATGTTTGACACCCCTGGTCTAGTGGCAGCACTTTGGCTGGCAGGCGAGCGTTTTCCCCTACCTTCTGACGTCAACAGGCTGCGCGTGCGCCAACCTGTTGTATCTCTTAACCTTGCCGTACCCCAGCCTCACTGTGGTGTCCCATAGTCGTATAGCGCGGCGATGGCTGTGACTCGTATCTGGGCAGGACACACAAGGCAGAAGGGCGGAGGTGTCCCGTAGCCACTTCGTTCTTAGTAAGAGAATAGGCTCTCCATATAGTGCCTTACTAACCTGAATTTCTTAGTAAGAGAATAGGCTATTCATATAGTGCCTTACGTGCCTTACTAACCTGTGTAACACGCATATTATACTCAAATATACACATGTAACCCAGCCTCAATCACTTATTATGTCACCCTATGTTCCATCAATATTCTAGAAGATGACTGATATATATCTCTATATTTATATATGTATTATAACAAGCCCGGGTTTTGCCCTCCGAGGCTTGGCCTCCGGTGGGATGCCTCCGGCGGTGTATTTGCACATAAAACGGTGAAATAAAAAAACTGTTTGTCTTATTAGTATTTATTCTAATAGTTTTGCTTTTTTTCTAGGTGGCGCTCCCTGTATCATTATTGCAAATTCTTTCAGCAAGTTTTCGTCCCGCTTCCCTTGTTCCTTCCGTTGGTTTTCGTCACGCTTCTCGATTTCCTTCAGAAGTCTGGGGTATCCTTTCTTCATCGGTTATGCCACCCAAAGTGTTCATTATTGGTGGTAGGCACTGCTTTGAGCTCTTCAGGATTCTCAATTCTTGAGTTCTTTGGGTTTTTACGGTAGAATCATTTGCTGCTACCTTTGCCTGCCGTTTCCTTTTACGAACATTGGCGGCCTCGAGCTTTAACTGTAATTTCTGATCCTTTTCGTGTAGTCTCTCTTGTCTTTTTGAGGCAACTTCATTCAATTTATTTTGCCTTCTTTCCAGTCGTCTGCGCTTCTTAGTTTCAACGGTAATACGTTTTTGAGCAGCCAGTTGCTTATCGTGGTAGCTGAGTGCCAGTAGGGAATCTGCAGACAACACAACCGCTGGTGCATCTGCGGACTGCCCACTTTCTACACCTGAAGTCCCTGCAACAGCTCCATCTGTTTGTTCAAATGACTCAATACTTTCGCCTTTTGGTTTCATCCATTCCAATTTCCTTTGCTTTGCCCTTTGAATGTGATACTGATGGTCTTTATCATTCAATCGATGTTGGTGGTCTCTGGAGGCTATGTTCTGCCATCACAGAAATATATCTGGAAATCTGTGTGAATTTCAGCAGTAATGGGCCCCCATTGTGATTATCATTGACATACTTTCTAATGTGTGCCCAATAATGCTTCCGGAACACCTCAATTTCTTCCGCTCTGCCCTCGACAAATTTCTTTTGGGCCTTTAGTTCACATTCACCATCTTCCAGGTCACACTGCTCGTTAAAGTAGTAGATGAACACCACATCATGCGATGAGTACTTTTCTAGCGGCATTATGGGACCAAGGTAACCCAGCCTCAATCACTTATTATGTCACCCTATGTTCCATCAATATTCTAGAAGATGACTGATATATATCTCTATATATATGTATTATAACCCATAATATATAATCTACTAACCCATTTAACCCTTTAATTACTCACACAATCACTACACAGTAATATCCCCAATCAATCTCATCACAGAAATATAACTATCTATAGTGTTTATACTTGCAAGGTATAAACACCTGATAGTCAACATTTCATCATCTTAGACACCACAGAATGTCACAGTAAGCAATACAAATGACAACACAGGATGTAAACAATACACAACTCGAATCAGCAATTGACCCACCTAGTGAAAGGTGTGTCAGCAAAAACGCCTTATATATACCGGAAACGGTAGTTTAAGGGCTCACTCTTCTATACGCACTGACACAGAGAACTCAATCTACCTTGGGATCTCAATCAGAGAAGAACACACATCCCAACTACTCCCGTCTCTCATCTTGGCTACAGCTAGACACTGCCATACGCCACTTAAGCACTTATTGCCACATATTGTCACACTTGCTAAGCATCACCAAGAGACTTTGATCAAACCCCTTTTACCCTAAGTTCAAAACTAATACCTTAACAACTAAGTATTATAAAACTGTACTCTATAACTCAATATAATTTATAACACAGTCGACTTATCTTTACCACCTTTATATATAATATTCAATGTAATATTGCACGAGAATACCATACGATTCATGGTCTTCTACATGGCGACCTTGCATTAAAAGAACATACACTTGGAATCATAACTAACACTTGGCCCTACCTGACTTCAATACTCAAACAATCGACTTACAATCAAGCAAATCTTCACCCAATCTTCAGCACTACCTTGTCTACTCATCGCCCCAACCAGCTTCCTGCCTACCTCAACACATCACTTCCTATATACAACCTACATCCGCCTGTCGTCAACTTTAAGTCTACAGACAGTTCCTGTGTATATCTGGCTGTTTCATCACTACAAGTCTAGAGCAAGTTCATGTAGGCTACATCAGCCCGCCTACCATCTCTACCCCATCATCATCACTACTCACCACTCCAAGCTACCTGCAAACTAACAAGCAAACAAGAAAACACCCAGTCAAAGTGAATAGAACCTGCCAGACATCAAGACGCCTTCAACAGCCCGCAGACACAACAACGCCCTGGCCTGCCTGACGTACGACGACACATCACTACACACCACATCTCTGCACATATCGACGCTTCATTTGATGTAACAAAATACAACAGGTATGCATGATGTATTATCATTAATTTAAAAACACACCACAGTGAAAATAAGTGAACACACACGCATACACGCTATCTCACTACCCAAATCTCATACCGCAACACACACCCTCATCCTCTTACTACATGGTCCTTCCGCACACTATACCCCTCCTCCCCTACATGCATCCCCCTAACGAAACGAACGTCAGACAACACCAGCTGACTTTCTCTTTCATATCACTACATAGCCACCGCGCTAGCACGCCCACTCCTCCCACATCCACCAACTCCCACAATTATTACTGTTGGTGAGAAAATGGCCTTTGCTTTGCCTGAGCTAAAACATGCATCCTGCCAAACACCCAAACGTAAAACTGTCACAATTTACAGTGTTAATGAAAACACACTCATGTTACCTGCTAGGTGTGGTACTCATGATATAGAACTATCCCTTGACACAGACTCTCCAGTAAACCTCATAAGCCTTGCTAAATTTAAAAGCTTGAAGGACTTGAACCTCGAAGAATCTTACCCAGATATCGAACTTATGCCGGTGAGTGGAAACCACCTAGAAACCTTAGCTAAGGTTACCCTTTCAGTAGAATTTACAGAAGTGCACACAGCTAATCTGCCTTTCTATGTAATTTCGAAACTCCCAACAAACACCGACATGCTTCTAGGTTTAGAAGCTATGTCAAAAGTGAAACTTATTATCCTACCACATATGGATCAAGTTCTCATTGGGGGTTTACAAGGAGATAATGTGGAATGTGTACGGAGTACCCAGGAAAACAGTTCTATACACCAGGTTAAATACCACAAACCTAGGACAGAATTCAAAGTAACTCCAAACTCACTCCAACGCCCAATCATGACACTACGCAGTGAGGGAAATTAAAATGTAACCTTCCTCACCTCACCCTAGGTGTTTTGAATAATTAATACTACATTAATCCAACCTCTTCTATCCATATTGTTTTGGATATCTAATTTCTCCAATTCACACACATACACTCACTACACATCTGCTAGAATAGCTATGTATAATTAGATAGCATCCCAACCCCGAAAAGGGTTGAAATAGGGGAGCTATCCCCCCGCCAAAGGCGGCTTTCTAGGGCCTTTCCTAGCTGATGCTGAGAGGATTGGGTTCTAGTCATGTGGTGATGGGCTGGTCTATTAGAGTGAGAACTGAGCAATCTCTGCCATACCCATAGCTTACTCTGACTGTTCCTTTTACTTATATATTTTCTAGATCTCAAGTGACGGCATCTCTAACGTGGATTGACCTCCCAATCTACCAAGATTGGAAGCCAAAGCGTCACATTTTTCCCTTGCCCCTCAACTTTCTCTTCATAATTGCTGAGGGACACAGGGCCCTGGGTGGGGCTTTGGTTTCCCGGGCGTTTCCGCGCCCTCCTCAGCTCCCCGCCATGGAGTGGCTTCGGTCACCCAGGCTTTATTGTGGTCGGCGGGGAGGGTTCTGTGGGGGCGCTCGGTTGTGGCCTTGGCCTTGCTCAGGGCCTTGGGGCTGTTCGGCCAGGCAGCTTGGGGAACAACAACAACAACAACAACAAACTCTTAAAAATTACTCTTGATTTATAAACTATTTAACACCAGTATTTTAATTACTCAAATTCATCTAAACCCAAGGGATTAGTTTTTGAATAATTGACTACATTCACCGAACATGTGAACATGTGTTCAATGTGTATTGATGGTAATTTTTGAAACTATTCATCCCAATCAATTATTATAATTATACCTTCATTTGTGTTTAACTGTATTTGACAACCAAATTTTAACCCTCTCATACATGTAATCAAATGAACAATTTCTCATTTTCCCAAAATGTGAAATTGGATGTACACGGTTGTACACCCTTTTGATATTACAAAGGTAATATTCATTAGGAACTCACCACTTAATTAATTATAAAACCTGAACCATACATTGCGATGTATAAGAATTTATAATTACGGATCCATTTGTGTTTAACTGTGTTTAATTAACCAAATGAAACAAAATTCATACACACAGGTTGTGAAAAATGAAGCACCAATAAGTTCCTATAAAAATAGGACCCACCAATAAAATCTCAATGCTAGAGGTTTCAATAATATTGATGTGGATTAAATATTGGTTACACAGATGTTCAGAAAGTTAACTTCAGATCATTTTTGCATCTAACTCCCTATTTTTGCTCTAAACTGGAACTCTCAAACTCACAATTACTTATGAGTGTGTATAATGTATGGCTTGGATTGCCTTTATGGACTTGGAGAAGGCCTATGACAGGAGTGGATAGAGAAGGTTTGTGGAAAGTACTTATAGCATATACGGCGTAGATGGCAAGTGGCTGAAAGCAGTGAAGAGCATGTAGGAGGGTGCAAAGGCGGCAGTACGTGTGGAGAGTGAGCAGAGCGAGTTCTTTGACCTGAATGTTGGTTTGAAACATGGGTGTGTGATGGTCCTGTGATTGTTTACTGTATATATGGATGGAGTCTTGAAAGAAATAATGTCAAGGGAGGGAATTGAGTGGAAGCTACCTATACTGCTGTTTGCGGATGATACAGTTCCGATAAGTGATAATGCATGGGAGTTAGAGGGCCGACTTTTCAATGAGATTTTGTTGACAATTATGACCCTTATTTTGTAATATTAATTTACTTTGATACTTAGCAACCCAATAAAAATGAATACAAAATATGTAGTTTCTTACCTTCAAGAGTTGCATACCATGCAGGTCTTGAGCTGGTGATGACCACACCCACACAGACATCTAGCAGCTTCGTCAGGTGATCGGGTAGTGCCCCTGAGAGTTGCGGCAGGTGTGGCAGGTGCGGAAGGTGTGACAGGTCGGGCAGGTGCATGCGGTCCACTGATACACGCAGGTGTGGAGGGTGGCAGGTCATCCACACTCTCTTCATTGTCGGTACTGTCGTAATTGGAGGGAGGCCTTCTACGTTGCCGTGGTAGTCCTGCCTTCTTTGGGTGGGTGAAGGGTTGTATGGCAGCCGTGACTGCCTGCCTTTCCTGTCGCTCCTCCCTGCCCCTAAAAGAGAAGTCACGTCGTAATGACGCCAAAGTACTCCTGGTGGTACGTGGTGAAGATGGAGTGCTAGCACGAGGAGGTGTGGTAGCACGAGGAGGTGTGGGGGCATCCGTGTGTGGCGCCGGCACCACAGGGTTGGCGTGGGTGGCGACGGAGCGACACTGTAGGTGGGCTCTATATCTATAAGCTCGTCCTCGATGTCGTCATGTTCAGCTTCGTTGTCGCAATTGTTGTCAGAAAGCGAGAGAATGACTAAGAGGGTGTACGAGAGCTAGGTGGAAGGATGGAGTGAGGAAGTATATGAACGAAGGCGGTGCTGGTTGGGGGGGAGGGGCGTCAACTGACTGGGGATAGAGGTGCGTGGGGGCGGTTCGTGGGTGGCCACCCCTTCGGGGATTGTGGCGTCGGGCAATAGATATATATAGATTTGTACATTTTGCCAAATAAAAATAATAAAATTTTAACTTTCTTGTATGCCTCATCAACGCCTACCCTGATGCTGCATCACAACGTAGATCCTTTTGAATGTTTACAACTCGTTCTCCAGTAGTCCTGTGATTGGTGAAGTCGTAGTTTTTTTCTGGATGTTATCATGCTGTGGCAGGCCCAGGTTGCAAGGGCTTGTCTGTTGGCAGGTGTATATCCTCATATCTGAGGGCAGCTGTGATCTGTTCATGTCGTAGCTTCTGGCTGCCCACTCCCCAACAATGCCTGCCCTCAGTCCCATCTTGGCAATGATTTTCCCTACATTTTCTACTGAGAGGTGAGAGTAACATTGGCCGTCGGTGTTGTTGCCCTCCCGATTCACAAACATCTTACATTTTGGCCTTACCCATGTGGCAACTACTGGGCGATAATATAGTTTTCATGTACGCCTGAAGAGCAGCTGCCTCTGTATTGCCTAAGTAGAAGATGCAGGGGTCTTTGGCCCCCGTTTTGTGTCGTGCTACTCTACCATCTTCGACGCCGGTTGTGCTTGCCTCGTAGGCACTGATTATAAATTCAGTAAACTCCTGATTTCTTCGTAGGCAGCGAACGAACAGTCTCACAATCAGTGCATCTCTCAGGTTGACCTATTCTTTCTTCATGTGTTGGTTTGCTGGTGCACGGCCATCGTGGATTAATGATGCAGCACAGCATTGTTTATGGGAATTTCAATAGCATCATTAGTTTCCAGGCTCCGCGCATCCTCCATTGGCAACATCTCGGCCTCATTTTGCTGTTTACGGTGTTCTCTCTGTCCCGCTTTATCCATGCCAAAGTATTCTGTGGAAGAAAATATGACAGGACACAATAAATAGTTGTACAACAATACATGTGGAATCACTTTTTTTACATACAATTATAAAAAAAAATACTAGAAGACATGTAACGCTCACAAATTGGAATAGGAACTAATAGATAGCGATACTATAACGTTATGTTGATTGATCTTTGAGAGGGTCGACTTTCTGAGGGTAAAAATCCTGGGGAAAAAAATCATAAATCAAGTACTTCTCAATGAATATGCCTAAAACTCACTATGAACATACATATGCACCCTATGAACCAAATCAGCATATAAATAACCATCCCAAAACACATAAAAGTAATAAAAAATAAGGGCAAACAAAAAAGGCCAAAATAAGTTTCATTTGACGTTACATTAAGAGGGCGGGTGCCCAACCCCAAAAGGGGTTAAAATAGGGGAGCTATCCCCCCACCAAAGGCGGCTTTCTAGGGCCTTTCCTAGCTGATGCTGAGAGGATTGGGTTCTAGTCATGTGGTGATGGGATGGTCTATCGGAGTGAGAACTGAGCGATCTCTGCCATACCCATAGCTTACTCTGACTGTTCCTTTTACTTATATATTTGCTAGATCTCAAGTGAAGGTGTCTCTTCCGTGGATTGACCTCCCAATCTACCAAGATTGGAAGCCAAAGTGTCACATTTTTCCTTTGCCCCTCAATTTTCTCTTCATAATTGCTGAGGGGCACAGGGCCCTGGGTGGGTCTTTGGTTTCCCGGGCGTTTCCGCACTCTCCTCCGCTCCCCGCCATGGAGTGGCTTCGGTTACCCAGGCTTTATTGTGGTCGGCAGGGAGGGTTCTGTGGGGGCGCTCGGTTATGGCCTTGGCCTTGCTCAGGGCCTTGGGGCTGTTCGGCCAGGCAGCTTGGGGAACAACAACATTGAGAGGGCCGACTTTTCAATCAGATTTTGTTGACAATTATGACCCTTATTTTGTAATATTATTTACTTTGTTACTTAGCAACCCTATAAAAATGAATACAAAATATGTAGTTTCTTACCTTCAAGAGTTGCATACCTTGCAGGTCTTGAGCTGGTGGTGACTACACACAGACTTCTTGCAACTTCGTCAGGTGATCGGGTAGTGCCCCTGGGAGTTGCGGCAGGTGTGGCAAGTGCAGAAGGTGTGACAGGTCGGGCAGGTGCGTGCGGTCCACCGATACGCGCAGGTGTGGAGGGTGGCAGGTCATCCACACTCTCTTCATCGTCGGTACTGTCGTAATTGGAGGGAGGCCTTCTACGTTGCCGTGGTAGTCCTGCTTTCTTTGGGTGGGTGAAGGTTTGTATGGCAGCCGTGACTGCCTGCCTTTCCTGTCGCTCCTCCCTGCCCCTAAAAGAGAAGTCTCGTCGTAATGACGCCAAAGTACTCCTGGTGGTACGTGGTGAAGACAGAGTGCTAGCACGAGGAGGTGTGGGGGCATCCGTGTCTGGCGTCGGCACCAGGGTTGGCGTGGGTGGGCTCTATACCTATAAGCTCGTCCTCGATGTCGTCATGTTCAGCTTTGTTGTCGCAATTGTTGTCAGAATCACTAGAGACGTCCTCAAAGTCGTCCAACATCGAAGAGATGTCATCCTGGGAGAGTCCTTGCCGGGCCATGGCGACTGCTGTGAAAGAACAGATTTTTTTTTAGGACAAATATCTAGTGGCAACATCGGGCATGGTGCCAGCTACTATGGGTACACATCCTCAACTTTGGCAGGTGACATTTTTTATTTTATTTTCTGGAAAATAATTCAATAATCATGCGAGATATGTCTAATTAATGATTCAAAATATTTACAATAAAAGTTGTACTGTTTTAGTTGGCATATAATTAATTACAAATGCATTACAATGTTTCTTAGCACATCTTCCAAGGCTAACAGCTCAGCCTCATTTTGCTGTTTACGATATTCTCTCTGTCCCACCTCTTCCACGCCAAAGTATTCTGTGGAAGAATACAGTATATGACAGAACCCCATGCAATAATGTCGATCAGAGAACATAATAATTAGTTGTACAACACGTGGAATCATCACTTTTACAAATATAAACACGAAAATATGAAACATTCAAATAATTAAACTATAGCATTATACTTACTTTTTGCTTTAATTGGCGACAGCTCGCCTGACCGGGCCTTGGAGATTTTCTGTTACTTGGAATTGTCGATTCTCTATTTCTTTGAGAAAGTTGAGAGCATGCGTACAGGAGTCGGTCATCATTCTGAGTGTGCTCGCGGAGAGGGTTTCAGAGCGTGCCATTAACCCCTTCTGTACCGGCGACGTCCTTTTAACTTAATGTTGGCTACTATTAGACGATTTTCTTCAGTTAAAAAAGTGCCTCCAGCAATTGACAGGCTTGGAACTAACGCAAAACCCGTTTTAATACCACAGAACATTCTTAAACTACAGAAATTCGTATAAATATAGCTAGAAAAACTTAAAAAGCCGTCGCCGGTACAGGTTAATTAAGGGTCCTCGGGTCATGACAGCTTCTTGGGTGAGTTGAATTATCTTAAGCCCCCCTCCCCAAAGGTAGTTGTACAACACGTGGAATCATCACTTTTACAGATATAAACACGAAAATACGAAACATTCAAATAATTAATCGATAGCATTATACTTACTGTTTGCTTTAATTGGCAACAGCATGCCTGACCGGGCCTAGGAGATTTTCTGTTACTTGGAATTGTCGATTCTCTATTTCTTTGAGAAAGTTGAGAGCATGCATACAGGAGTCGGTCATCATTCTGAGTGTGCTCGTGGAGAGGGTTTCAGAGCGTGCCATTAACCCCTTCTGTACTGGCGACGTCCTTTTAACTTAATGTTGGCTACTATTAGACGATTTTCTTCAGTTTAAAAAGTGCCTCCAGCAACTGACAGGCTTGGAACTAACGCAAAACCCGTTTTAATACCACAGAACATTCTTAAACTACAGAAATTCGTATAAATATAGCTAGAAAACTTAAAAAGCCGTCGCCGGTACAGGTTAAGGGTCCTCCGGTCATAACAGCTTCTTGGGTGAGTTGAATTATCTTAAGCCCCCCTCCCCAAAGGTATTTGTACAACACGTTCATCACTTTTACATAAGAGGGCATCTCGAAGGGACAATCATATAGGTTTGTTTCTTGCAGGTGTTGGTGGCAGGGCATGTTCTAGGAACTTACCTCGCTGCAGCCAAAACATTCTGCTATCGGCGTTAGTTAGGTATGAGTGGCAACGGCCCTTTGTACGTAGGTTGGATGATTCCCTGTAGCAAACGGCGACTGGTCTGCAGGTCATATTGTGTCTTGCTGACGCTTTGGTATTTACGTGTGGGCCTTTGTTTTCATTTGAAGAGTTCGGCACACTGCCACGGCAGGAATATAGTATTCTTTGTCGGCCTTCTCTTTTTCAAGTTCTCTCGTCAGCTTTTTCGGTTATATTTGTTGGTCATAAAATGATAACAGTACGAAAAAGGCTTTAATATGGTAGGACACGTTCGATATCAGTGTTCCAGTTGTCGTCTATGATTAATCTTGGAGCTGGTCGTTTCCCGTGCATCAGGATATAAAACGCTTCTTCTAAAAAACTATCGTATACATCTTCTATAAAATCCAATATTGATGAGAAAAATTCTTAACATAGCCATCATGCCCAGCGAAAATATACTATGGTTTAGTTGTATGATAATCCATATGTTATGGGGTAGCGGTTGCGGAAATATTTTGGTTTGGTTTTTTTGTCTGTTTTTGTTTTTGTTGTTTTGTTGTTTTGTGTTTTTTGTTTGGTGTTTTTGTGTTGGTTGTTTTTGCCTTTTCTTTTTTTGTTGGTTGTTTTTTTTGTTTTGATTTGTTGTGTTTTGTTTTGTTTTGTATTTTGTTTCTGTGTTTTGGGTTGTGATTTTTGTGAGTTTTTGTGTTTTTTTTGTGTTGTTTTTTGTTTTTTTGTTTGTGTTTTTGTTTTGTTTGTGTTTGTTGTTTTTGTTTTGTTGTTTCTGTTTTTGTTTTTTGTTGTTTGTTTTTTTTTTTTTTTTTTTGTTGTTTTGTTTTTTTTTTTTGTGTTTTGTTGTTTTTTGTGTTTGTTTTTTTTTTTGTTTTTTTGTTTTTGTTTTTGTTTTTTTGTTTTGTTTTGTGTTTTTTTGTTTTCTTTTTTGTTGTGTTTGTTTGTTTTTTTGTTTTTTTTTTGTTTTTTGTTTTGTGTTTTTTTTTTTTTTTTTGTGTGTGGTGATTTTGTGTTTTTGTTTTGTTTGTTTTTTTTTATATTGAAGAAAAGTGACACATACCACAATTCGTAGCAGAAATATTTACGAATACTAATTGTATACGACAACCATTATAGATTCACTATTTTGTTGTTGATATAGAAACATACCACAATTTGCAGCTGAAATATTTACGAATATTAATTGTATACGATATAACTATTATACAATAGATACACTATTTTTGGGTTGATAGAAAAAATATTGTTGTATAGATTCCCTCTATCTTGTGAAGTGTATTTCAATGCAGTTGGGGTGATATGTGTGGATAAAAAGGAGCGATAACATTATTATGTTGGCCGCGGCTAGAAGCTTTTTGGCCCAAGCTGGAGTACTAGCCTAGTAGGGCGGGCAAGCATTTTACTATACTGCGCGCTTTTTACAGGGTAGGTGGGAGGTGGAGAGCGCGGCTCACTTCCTATGTAGGCGGGAGAGGCACGCCAAAGGTTAATGTACCACTGTGTAAAAATCATAAAAATCCATCGATTATGTTTCGAGTTACGCACCATTTTTCACTTTTTAGATTAGAAATGTGAGTTATATATATTTCATATTTTGAAATATAGGATTCAGGTTTTATATGCTCCTACGAGCAGGTTCAAGCGCAACATGATAAATATTGTTGTATAGACTTCCCTCTATCTCGTGAAGTGTATTTCAATGCAGTTTGAGTGATATTTGTGGGTGAAAAGGAGCGATAACATTATTATGTTGGCCGCGGCTAGAAGCTTTTTGGCCCAAGCTGGAGTACTAGCTTAGTAGGGCGAGCGAGCGTTTTACTATACTGTGCGTTTTTTACTGGGTAGGTGGGAGGTGGAGAGCGCGGCTCACTTCCTATGTAGGCGGGAGAGGGTAGGCCATGCACGCCCAAGTGTTAATGTACCACTGTGCAAAAATCATAAAAATCCTTCGAGTACTTTTCGAGTTAAGGGTACTTCACACAGTCAGGAATGCAAGCTAGAATAACTAGGAGTAGCTGAAAATTCCGATTCCTGGGCTTATTCGCGGTGAAAATCGATGACTCCTAGTGATTCTAGCGATATCCTAGTGATTCCTGTTAGACTCCCAGTGACTCCAAACCAGTCCCGGCCGATTGGCCCTGTCCGACAAAATGTTCACCGTCTTAAAGGTTCTCGCCACGAATCGGACCATTCCCTGTAATACTTCTCACGTGAAAGTATACTATACAGTATACGGGTAGTTAACTTTTCTCGGTCAAACATTATAAATAGACCTAGTACTAACCTTATAAGTACAATTTCCCACAAGACATTGCATTCACCCAGTGATTGTGTGTAGAGAATGAAATTGCGGTAGGTGAGGTAATTAATAATGTGAACAATGTATGGTCAATGTTACAATACCCTACTTGTAGTCTACAAGTTCTGCAACTCCCCTTATCTAACATAACGAGAGTGGTGGAGACGTGTATGTATGTGTTTTGAAATGTCAGATTCGTTTGGGGGTGCAGAGTTGAGTTTGGATTACTACTTGGAGGGGCGTTGTAGTCACCGGGTTAAAGTTTGAGCAAGCGGAATCATGGCTTGGTGGTTGTTCAGGGGCCGTTGTAGTCGCCGTTTAATAATCTAGAAGTTCTGCAACTCCCCTGACCTAGCCTAAGAAAACTAACACAACCTAAAAGTGTTACCTATATTAGGTAATTGTATGAAATATTACAGAACTCGGTAACGAATGAAAACAAGAAGATGTGATGGATTAAATATCCACTATTTAGACAATAGTTTAAATATATTTGCGCACCATTTTTCACTTTTTAGAAAAGTAAGTTATATTTCATATTTTGAAATATAGGATTCAGATTTTATACACTCCTATGAGCAGGTTCAAGCGCGACATGATACAAGATCTATACACTTCTATGTGCAAGATAAAGCATAGTACGACCAAATACGAATATACAGTATATACTTACAACAAAACTCTGTTCGGCGGCCGTAATCACGAGAGAGAGGGAGAAAGAGAGAGAGAGAGAGAGAGAGAGAGAGCCGGCGGCGGAAATTTCACCACGGTGGACGAGTGGAACACCTCGAAGATGTGTCCTCGTTGCTAGGTACGGGCCTCCTGTCCGAAGGCTAATTACTGACTGACCCGCGGTCTAGCACTGTTACCTAAGAATATCTCGCATTGGCTCAAAGCACTAGCCGGTACCCTGTACAGATGAACGAAGCACTAGACGATACCCTTAGGAACAAAGCACTAGACGGTACCCAGTCCAGATGGGCGAAGCACCTAGACGGTACCCTGTCCAGATGAACGAAGCACTCGACGGTACCCTGTCCAGATGAACGAAACACTAGATGATACCCTGCCAGGAGAACGAAACAATAGGCGGCACCGTGCCCTAATGGAAGACGCACTAGACGGTAGCCTGCAATTCTCGAGATTTTCCACACATGGAGAGCCAATAACTTAAGTCTCTATTCACATTACGGACAGGCCAGTTGCAGGATGACGTTCCCTAAGAAGTCTCTAACCTCTGGTGCCCCATGTAAGGGTTCCGCCATACTGCAGCAATTAGTATTACGGACAGACCATTTGCAAGAGTATTTGTGGAAACTTTTTCACATACAAAGCTTGACCTAGGTGTATACAACGTAATATACAAAGCATTGATTAGATGACCGACACACTAAACGAAGAATTGGGGGAGGTACATTTTCCTGTGAAACGCCTTTGAACATTGCCTCAGCCGTCATCGAGAAATGATGGAGAGTCACTCTTCGAACAATTTAGCTTTCTCGAAAAAAAAAATATATATTTGTAATTTGTCCACAAAAGGTTTCACACACACAAATTTAGACCCTCTCCCGCCCCAAAAAAGGTTCACCGCCAACTCAAGTCGAATAGCAGATTTTATTGTTGGTGAGTCGTCTGCCTGGGGTTGTCGGAGCTCTCTAATCGAAGTATTTCCGATCGCTCCCAAAGCCCACCAACTCACGTTGGACAGCAGAAGATCGCCTAAATGTGTGTGTGAAAATACACGAACATATGTTTTTTCGTGAAAGATAAATTTTTCGAAGTGCGACTATCCATCATTTTTCGATGACGGCTGAGGAAATGTTCGAGGGTGTCTCACAGGCAAATTTACCTCCCCCAATGATTCATATAGTGTTTCGTTTACACCTAGGTCATGCTTCGTATTGTACGTCGTAGAGTATCTCTGCCCAGAGATTGGTCCATAGAGTACATATTTGATCTAGAGGTGAAAGAAGACGCCACAAATCTGTAAATAGGGATCTGCACGTTCGAGAGATGGCAGCACGATCACAATGGGAGGGGAGGGTCCCCACAAAGACATTATATTGACTATCCTCGGTCCCATTATTTCACACTTCCGCCTCCAGGTCATATGTACTCTATGGATTGGTGTACCTGCGAGGTGTGAAAAATGTGAACACTATTTTTTGTAGAGAGAGATTTTGGAGAGCGAAAAGATTTTCGGTGAGGTACGCCATCGCACATTTCTCCAAGATTTATCGATGTCTGTTGCATGACAACGACGCTGGTCTTAGTTTCCTCTCACTCTAGTTACCGAAAGATTGGTCTACCTGCGAGGTCTGCGTTCGTTGCTCTGAGAGGAACAATTACCAGCGTCGTCGAAGATGATATTTCAATATAAAGGGTCCAATGTAGCCCAGAAACTCTTCCCAGATTCGACTACGTCGTCGCTGACATTACAGAGAGGCTTCCAGGTGGAAAAAAACAAAAATGTGTAAACAATTAATGATTTTCAATACAACAAAGATTATGTAATAGTTGTTTTTATTTCCTAACCGGCTATATTTTTGTCAACTGGCTAAACCATAATATATGTCAGACCCACAATTCTTCCGCAGGAGCGGTCAGGAAGAAGAACCCAAAGTTACCCAGTCAGAGCGACATATTTTGACGTGTCTTCTCCCTCCCTCCCTCACTGAATGTGGGGGCAGCCCTGCATGAGCGGAGCATGGGTTAGAAGTTGTTTGAGAGACTGGGTTGGGGTGGGGGAGCAGTGTTGTGTATATGTTGTGTATTCTAGTCCAGGCGGAGCGATAAGGTAGATGGACAATTGGCCGCTCCTCAATCTTGAGGGGCTGGCGTGCGATGATCTGTGTAATTCACATGCCTCGGTTATTGTTTTTGGAGTGAATGCTATTGGGTGTGATTCATTCGGGCTCGCCAATGATTTAGCAGCTCTATACCCCTATGCTGATGTGTACAGAGAGAGAGACACAATCTATCCAGAGATCGGATAGATTTCTATTCGAGAGGCCTCCCAACGACCCTAGGCAGAGGACTCTAATTAACCCACAAAACATATTCCGCTATTCAAAAACGAGACTTCGCTGTGATGTGAAAAAGTGTTAACAATATTTTTTCCCAGAGAGGTAAATATTTCGGAGAACCACTCTCCAATTTTTCTCGATGTGGTACCCTATCTCGTTTCATAACTCCGAATAGTGCATCGTTTGTGGATTCTCCTAAAAATAAGTACATCTATGTGGAAAGTTACAAAAACAAGGACTCACGTAGTACAATTTTATTATTTTTATTAGGCAAAATGTACAAATAATTAATTGATATAGGGTCGAATATGGTCGGAGGCACATGGTAATACAATTTTGCCAGTTGGTCCACATATCAAAGGGTTATTGCATTCAAATTCCAACCTTAACTCAAATATCTCTGTAAGACCATTTGCTCTGTAAAGGGATAAAATATAGTTCTATATTTTGTTTATTTTAATAAAAACAAATGAGAGTGGTCTGCCGAGGTGTTTCTGAATATTTTCTAGAATGCCGAGGGTCATTGGAGGACCCTCGAATCGAAATATATCAGATTGCCATGAAAGCGACGTCGAGAAATATTCGAGAGTATCTCCCCGAAAAATTAACCGCTTATGAAAAATTTGAACAATATTTGTTTCCTGTTGTGAAAAATCTGAACAATAATTTTTTGAGAGAGGTGAATTTTGGGGGATAAACTTCTTATGAAATATTTGAACAATAATTTTTGTCCAGTTGTGAAAAATTTGAACAATTGAACAATATTGTTTTTGGGAGAGAAGTGATTTTTTTTGGGGGGAGGGGAGACACTCACGAACATTTCTCGATGTCAGCCTTCGTGGCGATCGGATGGATTTCTATTCGAGAGGCCTCCTAACGACCCTCGGCAGAGGACTCCAAATTTAACCCTAAAAATATTCCGCTATTCAAAAAAGAGACTGCTGTGGTGTGAAATATTTTAACAATATTTTTGTAGAGTGAAATACTGGATCGTCTGTGGTTTTTCCTATAAATAAATACAACTATGTGGAAAGTTACAAAAACAAGAAATATAGTAGTAGAGTAGTACAATTTTATTATTAATTTTATTATTCTTATTTGGCAAAAATGTACAAATAATTAATTAAAATAGGGTCGGAGAGGTGAGACAATTTTGCCAACCTTACTTCAAACATCCCTGTAAGGCCATTTACCCGTTACCCCATTAAATAATAATATTTGTGTTTGGTTTGCCGTGTCCCAATACCAAATTTAATCGTTTTGTTTATTTTTGTTCTCCTCCCGACTTGATTTGACTGTCGTTGTATTTCAGTCGTTTTGAATCTACCATAAATAGAGTTCTTTCTTTCTAGGTAGAGAACATTCCAATCAATTTCCCGTCTCCCTATACCTTTTCGGGGGAATTTACCCATTAAATGCTTCACATTCTCATATATAGTCGGAATCGTTTGAATTGGCAATGATGGCATTTTGAAAATGTTGACAGATCCATGATTTATCAAATTTGAAGTCTTCTTGATGATGGAAATTGTCGATGCTTCTCTGATCGACCCCTCCAGGGCTGCTTGGTTCATCTGCATCTGTGATCCTGCACTTTCTATGATGGTTAGTGTAACTGGCGAAAAAGGCCCTTGCTCATCCATAAGAGTCGTTGCCTCACTAATGGACCACTGGAGAACCGCAGACCTTGATCCACAGACCGAAACTGACATGGTTGATTCATATCTGAAGAGTAAAAAACAATATATATATACAATATATATAAAGTTGCTCAGTATATGTTATAATAGTAATTATTATTATTATTATTATTATTATAATAATATTTAATAATAGTATTGCAATTATATAAATTTAAATTAAATGTAAGTAATAAATATATAACTTACACATTGTCCTCTTGAAGTGTTGTCACCTCGCTAACGGATCCGTGCAGCACTGCAGACCGAGATCCACAGCCTGGAACTGAAGATCCATGTTTTGATGCAGATGACGTACGGTACTCCTGAATTGTAGTCACCTCGCTACCGGATCCTTGTAGCACTGCGGACAGAGATCCACAGTCAGGAACTGACCGAGTCCCATCATCCAAGGGTACATTACTTAACTGTAGCCTGAAAAGTGTGGGGCACAAAAATATACATAAGTTGTTATAATGCAAATATAAAGTTAATTGTAGCATGATTTATTATATTAGTATACAATAATTCCCTAAATACACAAAAAACTAGGATTTTGTTTTCAGAATGTTGTGTACTTACCTGGGAGGAACGTATTCTGAAGGACCAGCAAGAGGACAGGCCACACTTCCATCCTGTGAAGACTTTGAAGGGCGTGACATTCTAGCGTCCTCCCCCAGCTCCATTAACCAGGGAACTGCGGGAAGACTCTTAAGAGTTCCCCCGGCGGACTGCGGGAAGACTCTTAAGAGTCAGAGAGAAAAATAATAATTTAAACATCGAAAAAAAAAATATATATTTATATTTTTTGTATTTTTTTTTGCCCTTGGGCCATGCAAAATATCAGTCTTCTACCTCCCCTCCTTCCCGACTTTCCTCCCCTCCTTCAGTTATCACCTATTTTCCCTGTTATTCCCTTATTCTGAGGTATATTTTCGTGCTAACATTAGCGAGTTGCAAGCAGGGCATTGTCATCACTGTTAGCAAGCGAGTGCAAGAGAGAGAGAGAGAGAGTATCGATCGACAGTGTCTCAGTGGCCTTGGGGGAAATTGGCGGGAAAGGAAGTTGCCTCACCCATACATTATGTAACTCGCGGCCTGTATCTCCGATTTTAACCATCCAAACGCTGATTTCACTTGTTTTATTGTTGTAACAGGTTAATACCTTTATAATCAACCTATAATAGGTGCATGTGGATAAGTATTAATGCTATTTATGGTAAAATGAATATTTTAGTGATGGAAACAGCTCAAATACATGCTCACAGGCAGAGGTGTCTAATTACCCCCATGCGCACTTAAGAGGTTAATGGCAAGCCATGCTTTTTCCTGAAAGAAGATAGAAATGCCTACTGTTAGTATTCTCACTATATTTCTCCTGAAACAAATTTAACCCTTTATCTGGCAAATGGCCTTACAGAGATATATGAGGTAAGGTAGGATTTTTAATGCAATAACCCCCTGGCAGGTGGATTAACTGACAAAATTATATTATCTTGTGTCTCTCACCTCTCAGACCCCAATTCGAGTAATTATTTGTACATTTTGCTAAATAAAAATAATACAAATGTAAAGTTTCTGTATCAAAGTATTATTCACACTGCAATAATATTTAATAATATTATTGTATATATTTAAATTAAATGTAAGTAAAGTAATAAACTTACACATTGTCCTCTGGAAGTGTTTTCACATCGCTAAAGGATCCTTGCAGCACTGCGGACCGAGATCCATAGGCTAGAACTGAAGATCCGTGTTTTGATGCAGATGGTGTATGGTCCTCCTGAATTGTAGTCTCCTCCTGAATTGTAATCACCACACTAATGGATCCTATCAGTACTGCGGACAGAGATCCACAGTCTGGAACTGACAGAGTCCCATCATCCAAGGGTACATTAGTTGACGGTCGCCTGAAAAGTGTGGGGCAAAATATATACAGAAGTTGATTTAGGGCAAATATAAAGTTAATTGTAGCATGATTTATTAGTATACGAAAATTCCCTAAATACACGAAATACTTTGGGTTTTTTCTTCAAATTGTGTGCACTTACCTGGGTGGAACGTATATGGAAGGAGCGGGAAGAGGACAGGCCGCACTTACATCCTGTGAAAGCTTTGAAGGGCGTGACTTTCTGGCATCCTCTCCCAATTCCATTAATGGCAAGCCATGCGGTTTCCTGAAAGATTATAAAAATGCCGGCTGTTAGTATTCTCACTATATGTCCTCTGAAACAAATTTAATCCTTTAGCGGGAAAATGACCTTTGAGGAAGGTTGGAATTTGAATGCAATATCCCTCTGGCATGTTTACCAACTGGCAAAATTATATTACCGTTTGTCTCTCACCTCTCGGACCCCATTTTAATGAAGCATTTGTACATTTTGCCAAATAAAAATAATAAAATTGTAACTTTTATGTAAGCCTCATTAACACCTACCCTGATGCTGCATCACAACATAGATCCTGCAGACTGTTTACAACTCTGTTTCCAGTAGTCCTGCGATTGGTGAAGTCGTAGTAATTTCTGCATGTTATCATGCCGTGGCAGGCCAAGGTTGCAAGCGCTTGTCTGTTGGCAAGCGTATCCTCATCTTTGAGGGCAGCTGTGATCTGTGCATGTCGTAGCTTCCGGCTGCCCACTCTCCCAACAATACCTGCCCTCAGTCCCATCTTGGCAATGATCTTCCCTACATTTTCTATTGAGAGTTCAGAGCAACATTGGCCATCGGTGTTGTTGCCTTGCCGATTCACAAAAATCTTACATTTTGGCCTTACATATGTGGCAACTATTGGGCGATAATATTTCATGTACGCCTCAAGAGCAGCTGCCTCTGTATTGCCTAAGTATAACATGCAGGGGTCTTTGGACCCCGTTTTGTGTCGTGCTACCTGTATGCAAGTTACATTTCTGCCATCTTCGACTTCTGTTGATCTTCCCTCGTATTCGCCGATTGTAAATTCAGTAAACTCCTGATTTCTTCGTAGGCATCGAACGGACAGTCTCACAATCAGTGCATCTCGCAAGCTGACAAAATCTTGTTTTTTAAGTGGCTTTGCTGGTGCACGTCCATCGTGGATTAATGATGCCGCATTGTTTATGGGAATTTCAACAGCATCATTAGTTTCCAGGAGATGTACATCTTCCATTGCCAGAATCGCGACCTCGTTTTGCTGTTTACGGTGTTCTTTCTGTCCTACCTCTTCCGTGCCAAAGTATTCTGTGGAAGGAAATAGGACATAACACAATAAATAGTTGTACAACTCGTGGAATCACTTTTAGAAATGTATAAAACGAAAATATGAAACATTCAAATAATTACTCGATAACATTATTAACATTATACTAACTTTTTGCTTTGGCGACAGCTCGCCAGACAGGGCCTAGGAGAGTTTCTGTTACTTGGAATTGTTGATTCTCAGTTTCTTTGAGAAAATTGAGAGCATGCAAACAGGAGTCTGTCATCATTCTAAGTGTGCTCTCGGAGAGGGTTTCAGAGTGTGCCACTATTGATCCTCCGGTCATGACAGCTTCCAGGGTGAGCTGAATTATCTTAAGCCCCCCAAAGGGATTTCTCGCAAATTCCTCCTCTGTTCCGCGTGGCCCAAAGAGTGCATCTCTTAGAAGACAGCTTTTTTTCTTGACTGTCACTGTTTTCATCGGTTGGGTGTCCTCTAGGTAAGCCTCATACTCCTTAAAGAACATTTTGACGTGGTCATTCTCGGTGATAGCTATGGTACCAGCTACTATGGGTGCATCCTCAACTTCGGCAGGTGATGTTGCTTTTTTTTTCTGCAAAATAGTTCAATGTTCATGTGAAATATGTCTAATTAATGATTAAAAATATATACAATAAAAGTTGTACTGTTTTAGTTGGCATATAATTATTTACAAATGCATTACAAGGTTTCTTTACTTTAAAGTGAATTGCTTTTATTGCTTTAATGTTTGGCCTATTATTAAGAAAATAATTGAATTATGGAAAGCAAACCTTACGTACGTGTCTGAGGAGTTCCTGGTATTCCATGAAGTCTTTGTTTTTTTGTGAACATTTCTTAAGTGCATATCGATCCGTTTAACTGATTTTGAGCAGAAGGGACAATCATATAGGGTTTTTTTTTTGCATTTCTTGGTGGCAGGGACCTTTTCCTAGAGAACCTACTCGCTGCAGCCAAAACATTCTCTCTATCGTCGTTAGTTAGGTACGAGTGGCAAATGCCCATGTGCTTCCATAGGTTGACCGATTCGCTGTAGCAACCGGCGACTGGGCATGGTCTGCCAGGTGTCTTTGTTGTCTTGCAGATCACTCTGGGATATTTACGATTTCGGCCTTTGTTTGCATTTAGAAGCTTTCTTGCACACTGCCACTGCAAGAGTGTAGTATTTTTTTCTCGGTTTTTCTTTTTCTTCAGTTCATCTAGTTTAGTTGTTTTCTTTTCTATTTCGTGGTCGTATAAACGGTTAATAGTCCGTAAAGTCTTAGTTTTGCAGACACGATCGATCTCCTCGTCCAATTGTCGTCTATGCTGAAGAGAGAGGTGCTTCCTCGCATGTTCTCGGTCATGTACACTTTGAAGTACCAGCTTTTTTAATTCATCAATCCTCTCTTCTGTTAGTTCTGTGTAGGAAAGGAAAAATCTTTGAAATACTATATTACTGTACAATTATTAGGAACCTAAACATATAACACATCGCAAGTATTACACATGGAAAGAATATGTAAGAGAGTATGGGTCTGTGGGTTCAAGGATTGTGTGGGTGAGAATGAAAGTAGGAATACAAACGTGGGTGATTGTGTGTGTGTGTATGCCCCGACAGAGGATCAACTTGAAAGCAAGAAAGAGGAGTTCTGGATGAATGCGGAGGCGCGCCTGGAGAAGTTTGACAAGAGCGAAAGAATATTTCTGATTGGGGATATGAATGGTAAGGTGGGTGATAGGAAAGTCGAGGGAGTGGTGGGAGGGTGTTGGGTACCATCAGAGGTGAATGGGAATGGTAGAGCAATTGTGGACGTATGTGTGGGGAGGAGGCTGAGGATAGCCAACACCTTCTTTCGACACAGAATGATCCACAGGTACACGTGGAAACGGGTGATCATGAAGGATAAGACAGTGGTGGAAAGAAAGTCATTGATTGATTATGTATGTGTCGATGAACGAATGAAGAAATCTGTGATGGATGCTAGGGATCTGTCGGTTCATTATGTAGTAGTAGCTAAGGTTAGGTTACAATAGAAGTGGGTGAGGAGAGCTGGAGGGAGGCGATAGAAAGGTGGAATGGTGAGGAAGGTGGAGAGGTTACAGGAGGAGGAAATCAGGGAAGAGTACAGGAGAGCAGTAGAAAGACGACTAGGTCGGTTCGACCTGGAAGTTATGGAGGAAGTGGAAGAGATGAGCAAGGTGTTTAAGGATGAGATCTGTGCAGCATGTGAGGAGGGGTGTGGAGTGAGGAGAAGAGAAACGGGAGTGAAAGGTACAGCATAGTGGACAGAAGAAGTAAAGATAGCTGTGGAAGAAAAGAAGAAAGCATATAGAGAGTGGTTGGGTAGTAGAGGGAATGAAGATTTCGAGAGACAGAAACGAGCCAGGTATGTGAAGAGCAAGAGGGTGGTGAAGAGAGCAGTGAAGGAAAATATAGCTATGATTTAGTATGTATGAGAATGAGAATAAAAATATGTTATTTAGCAAGTTTCTGAAATATCGTGAATGTGGGTGAAAAACGAGCGATACCATTATTGTGTTGGCCGCGGCTAGAGGCTTTTTGGCCCAAGCTGCCTAGTAGGCAGGCGTTTTACTATACTGGGTTTTAACAGGGTAGGCGGGAGGTGGAGAGCGCGGCTCACTTCCTCCAATGTAGGCCGGAGAGGTACGCCAGGCACGCCACAAAGTGTTAATGTCCACCACTGTGTAAAAAATCATAAAAATGCATCGAGTACTTTTCGAATTACGCACCATTTCTCATTGTTTAGCCATCTTTCATATTTTGAAATATAGGATAGGATTCAAGTTTTAAACACTCCTATAAGCAGGTTCAAACACAACCCAATTTACAAAGCACTGGGGGAGGTACATTTTCCCGGTGAGATGCCCTCGAACATAGTACGACGAAATGCGAATATGCAGTATACTTACAACAAAACTGTGTTCGACGGCCGTAATCGCAATAGAGGGAGCTGGTGGCAGAAATTTCACCATGGGGTACGATTGGAACACCTCGAAGGTGTGTCCTCGTTGTTAGGTAGATGCTTCCTGTCCGAAGGCCAGTTACTAACTGACCTGAGTCAAGAAATGTTTCCTAATAATAACTAGCATTGGCTCAAAGCACTAGCCGGTAACCTGTACACATAAACGAAGCACTAGACAATACCCTTATGAACGAAGCACCTAGAGTCCTAGATGGTACCCTGTCCAGATGAACGAAACAACCGTGCCCAAATGGAAGACGCACCAGACGGTACCCTGCCATTCTCGAAAACAAAAAATTGTATATAACAATTTCCACACATGGAGAGCCAATAATTGAAGTCTCTATTCACAATGCTCCCTAATATTAATATTCCTGACAGGCCAGATGCAAAATGACTACTATACGAAGCATGACCTAGGTGTATGACGTACTATACGAAGCATGGCCTAGGTGTAACGACGTACTGTACGAAGCATTGATTAGGTGACCAACACACTTTACGAAGCATTGGGGGAGGTACATTTTCCTGTGAAATCAAGAATTGATGGAGAGTCGCTCTTCGAAAAATTTAGTAATTTGTCCACGACGAAATGTTTCACACACACAAATTTAGACCCTCCGGAAAAAAGGTTCACCGCCGACTCAAGTTGAATAGCAGAATTTATTTTTGGCGAGTCGTCTGCCTGGTGTTGTCGGAGCTCTCGAATCGAAGTATTTCCGATCGCTCCCAAAGCCCACCAACTCACGTTGAACAGCAGAAGATAGCCTACATTTTTGTGTGAAGAATCACATGCTTTTCCAAGAAAGATAATTTTGTCGCTATTTTTCAACATTTATCGATGTAATATACGAAGCATAGCCTCGTTTAACGACGCAATCGAAGCATCGCATCGGTGAACGATGCAAAATACAAAGCATCGCCTCGGTAAACGACGCAATATACGAAGCATTGCCTCGGCAAACGACGCAATATACGAAGCATAGCCTTGGTGAGCATGTTCAAATTTTCACAACTGGAAATCAACTATGATTGCCTCTATCAAAAAATCGTACTCTGAGTACGGAATACTTAAAATCCCGCCAGTGGCGGGAGAATCGCCGGCACTACTCGCCGGTAAAATGTAAAAAAAATACAAATCTCACCACCAATAAATGCCTACAGTGGCCGATAGAGGCGCTGAACGCAAGGTTTACCGCGACGCCTTGTGGCAAATGGGCTACATCGCGGAGCTATCCACCCTCCCTCTCCTTCAACAATTTTATAATATATGCAGTTAATCGAAAGTTCTGTAGCTGACACATACTTTGGTCTATGCATACTTTGTTTTATTTGTTTTATATATTATAATATCACCCATATTCATAAATAATGTATATTTACAATACAAAGTCAGCAGGTATTTTCCCGCCAATGTTGTTATGATAATTAATCAGCTTATATATTTGTAGTCAGTATCAGCTGCATATGGAGTTTCCCTTATCATATATCATAAATAATTGATACTGTATAATACAAACTTGTAGAATCACACACACATTGAGATAAACTGTGCATATCCTAGGTGTTGGGTATAATGATGTCTACTGTCGTAGCTCTGGCGCTAGTTCAGAAGCGTCCACCAGAGGACTCAAAGGAATTGTTGGTAGGGAGAATTATTGTTTGTTGTTTTTATTATCTCTCCTAAATTTTTGTGGGTGAAAGATGTCGTGGAAAAATAATTGACAACTCGATTTCTTTACATTTTTCACACACACACATTTAGACCCTCCCGAAGAGAAAAGGTTCACCGCCAACTCAAGTCGTATAGCAGAATTTATTTTTGGTCAGTCGTCTTACTGGGGTGGTCGTAGCTCTCGGATCGAAGTATTTCCGATCGCTCCCAATTAAAATGAATGTCAAAAGGTTAAATGAGATAGTCGTTACCCACAGATCCTTCATAAGCTGAATACAATTGTCTAATCATGATAGCCAGAATAAACTGCCAATTAAAGTGCATCAACCGTCAAGGGGTTGATAATTGCTTGTTTAATTATCTTATATTTGTATAAATTCTATGATATTGTGACTATAAATTCAAGGAGTCTGTACTTTTCGATTTAAACATACACAAAGACTAAATTTGGTTTTAATACATATTAAATTGCAAGCAAATTAGCACATTTCAGAACACCTGTATATTGCCTTGAGGGCCTGATCAAATGATCCCGAGGGCCTGATCAGGCCCCCCGGGCCGGACGTTCCCCACCCCTGCTGTAGACGGTGCAGGGTGCGGCCAGGTAGTCTCTCTCTAGGTTGGAGCAGCCCGGCCAGGTAGTCTCTCCTAAATTTGTTCTCTCCTAAATTTTTGTGGGTGAAAGATGTCATGGAAAAATAATTGATAACTTGATTTCTTTAATAGGAAAGCGTGAGCGCACTTATTGCTGTTGATTATGGGCAAGATGTTAGCTAAACATTTTTTGACTCAGAGAGAGAGAGAGAGAGAGAGAGAGAGAGAGAGAGAGAGAGAGAGAGAGAGAGAGAGAGAGAGAAAGAAAGAGAGAGAGACAGACAGACAGGCACAGTGTGTGAGAGAGAGAGAGAGAGAGGGAGTCAGTCCCTGCATGCAAACATTGCAATCGTTGCAATTTTTTAATTTTTGATTGACACCATAGATGGTGAGTCTGCCTCTCTCTCTCTCTCTCTTACACACACATTGTGTCTGTCTGTGTCTATTTGTTTTCAAATTAGGAAAGACCTCACAGAGAGAGTACAAAGGTAAGGGCACATTGGAAAGGGAAATACTGCCCTGGAACTAATGTCCATGGCAGGATTAGGAGAGAGAGAGAGAGAGAAAGAGAGAGAGAGCTGTGTTGCAAGCCTATTAATGAGTGGAGGCCTTTTTTAAACTTAAAACTTAATAAGCCAGTTTCGCGCCCAGCAATAATTTGATTTTTTGACGTTTTTATCTACCAACACATCCTTGTATTTCGATAAATGAGCTACCATCGACTTTGGTATTGATTGAACTTGAAGATAAGCAAATAAAAACATAGAATAATTACAAAACAAACACATTGGGGCACTCCATAACAAGTATTATAACATAACAATCGAAATACCTTATTTCCAACTCGCGCTAGCTAAATTTGTTGACAACAAATAGTTTTATTTGCATACATATATGGAAGCGGAATTGTATGAGGATTCCAACGGTTACTTCAGAATTACGATAAACCAAATAGTTACGGAGATACAATTATCTACCTAGCAGTCTGTGATCATTTTCCACTCATCCTATGACTGTAATTACTTTAAACTCCGTGTGTCCAGGCATTTTGGCTCGAACATTCCTTGATTTTGGCTCCG
The DNA here is from genome assembly GCA_032716605.1 of Paralithodes platypus. Classification (NCBI taxonomy): domain Eukaryota; kingdom Metazoa; phylum Arthropoda; class Malacostraca; order Decapoda; family Lithodidae; genus Paralithodes; species Paralithodes platypus. The sequence goes on along the minus strand of CM064502.1, from coordinate 35,406,046 downwards.
TCACTCTTTCAACTATGGGGAAGTCACTCGTCATAGGCAGTTCTGCCTTTTGTCTCACTAACTCACATAGCAAAATGATCTACTAACTATAAAATGACAAGTTTTTTTATATCAGTCTCGCTCTACAGGTTTTGTGCGAGTCAATTATTTAGCAACAATAAGATTACCCTCTTTATTGGTTATTAAGGATGTATAAAATCTAGCGTTACCAATAATGCTATTGTAAAGTAGGTGTGTAACTAAATATATTAAGAAATCAATGGACCTTATATTATTGATTGGCAATATTTGTCAAGATTGTATTATTGGTAACCTAAAGCAATATTGAATTAAGAAATGTTATGTTACGTGCAATAGTTTGAAAACCCCATAAATTAAATATATGCGTATATAATCCCTACCAAGTGTGTTTTTTCGCACAACAATTCTGACAACAATAAACACGGAGATGCTGCAACTCCTCCCTTTTCAATCGTCTTTATATACCAACCTTCTTGTTAAGTTTTGCTATTCACAATGTACTGTTAAATAGAATACGAAATCACAGGTCATATATTCACATAAATGACAATGCTCCCTGTTTTTAGAACGGGATTAAATTATTAATGAGGACTGATCATTCGTTGCTCCCGTTTATCTTTTTCGCCTTTAATCTCTTCCTGTTTTTGTAATCTGTTAACAGTTAATTCATCAAGCTTTATGTATCTTTCCTGGTTCATCTTTCTCTAGATTGTTAGTAGCTATATCTAAAACATTCGAAGGATGGAAGCGTCGAGGATCTGTTGTCGCCCAGTTTCTCCTCTGTCGCTGAAGAACTTGCTCCACCTGTTCAACTCTTTAAAGGCTCTACATTTGTTGGTGAATTTGATTACCGATTCTCGAAGTTGTTGGTCTCTCTTGTCCGGAAAGATGGTTGATTTATTTTTCATGAAAGAAGCAATTTCACAATAAAAGGATCTGGCGGAGCCAGCAAGTAGATTTTGAGCCCTACATATCTTGGCCCATGTGCCATTTCTGTCATTCAATGTAGCGAGATAATTGTCCAACTCGACCGTGCGTACAGGCCTCTGTTGACAGTATTGTTGACAGGTAATGTTCCTTTCCAAGTACCTATTAGATGCAGCTAGGTCCCACGATCTGATAAGTATGTTCGAAGGGGGTAGGGCGGACTGGGGTCCATTTCTGCCTAGGGTACATCACCTTAGACCCCTAGTATCGAAATGTATTTAAAAGAGAAATTGGCCCAGGCAGGCAGGCAGGCAGGCAAGCAGGTGCGCCGCGGAGTAGGAGGCCGAGGAGAGAGAGAGAGAGAGGGCAGGCACGTGTCCCTCCTCCTCCTGGCCCGCCACACCCACCCAGGCACACACACACACCAAGATGGGCAGAGGGAGGCGGCGGCCTTCACTATATAGGAAGGAGACGGCTCCCCATTTCCGCCCCCTCCCCCTTTTCGACCCCCGTTTGGGGGTATGCTCGGCACCCACCCCTGGTAGATCCGGACCCCTGTCCGAGACTGACAGACTGACTCGGAGGTAGGTGGAGGAGGTTGTGTGTGTGTGTGTGTGGCAGTCAGCTAGAATGGGTGTGGCATGTGGGTCAAATATTTTTCCACGACATCTTTCACCAACAATGTTGTACCAGTGGTAACATTTTTGTGGGAGTTATTTTGGTGAGTCGTCTGACTGGGGGTACGACACATTATAAGAAGCATGACCTAGGGCAGTATACGACGCATTATACGAAGCGTGACAGCGAAAGGGAGAGTGTGTACGTCGTCGGAGCACAGCCACCGCCGCCGTATTCTGTGTGCTTGCTGCACCGTGTTGCCTATGTTGGTGCACCTGTGCGACGCATTATACGAAGCGTGACAGCGAGAGGGAGAGTGGGTAACTCTCTCTCTCTCTCACACACTGCGTCTGTCTCTCTCTCTCTCTCTCTCTGAGTCAAAGATTTTTTAGCTAATAGGAGAGAGACTACCTGGCCGGGCTACTCAACCCAGAGAGATTTTTGTGGGATTATTTTTGGTGAGGCGTCTGACTGGGGGTACGACACATTATACGAAGCATGATCTAGGACAGTATACGACGCATTAAACGAAGCATGACCTAGCTATACGACGCATTATACGAAGCGTGACAGCGAGAGGGAGAGTGTGTACGTCGTTGGAGCACAGCCACCACCGCCGTATTCTGTGTGCTTGCTGCACCATGTTGCCTGTGTTGGTGCACCTGTGCCAACACAGGCACATACGAGACCGTATTCGGCCCCTCGATTGGGTTATGAAACGATCTTTCACCACAAAAATTTAGGAGAGAAGAAATTGTAAAAACTAGGACAAATAAAAGAAAAACATGAAAAATTCCATTTTATTTTCCGATTTACATTATACAAAGCATGACCTAGCTATACGACGAATTATAAGTACGAAGCACCACAGTACCAGTTACTCCCATTAATTTTAGGTCACTTCACTTGATCCTAAAGTTAAGAAAGTGGAGGATCTGATGGGAAGGGATGGAGAGGTGCTTAAGGGGGTATCATACTGGGCCAATTCTCGTCACTCTTCAGCAAAAAGTGGAGCTACCGTCAATCTCCAGCACAAATCTCACCCTTTGATGGAGCTAGGATGTTTCCCGCACTGGGTGGGAAGCTCCAGTTTTTGATGGAGGTAGAGTGTCAGCCTCTTTACAGCTCGCATTTAATCTCATTGATATCTCAAGTATATGACGTCGAAATATATATTTTGCTACATAATTGTGTGTTTTGATTGTGAGAAGGGCTGCGGATAGACATAAACTAAGTGAATTAATGCTAAAATAGCTACACCACTTGCAGATAAATAACCATTTCCTATACCTACGGGGAATGGTATGAAACGAAAACATTCGGTTGTGTAGCAGGAGGAACTGTTTTTCAGATGCCTATTTACTAAGAATCATTGAACAATAAATTTAACCTAGCCTAACCTAACCTAGTATTTTAGTGGACTATTTATGAATGTAAAATGTAAAAATATATTGTAACATTACCAAATTATTGAGATAATACAGGTCTACCCACATACACAGGATTATGCCTACAACCTCCGAAAAGTTCAAAATATTTCTTCATATATGCGCCAAATATAAAACATAATCACGCAAACTTGTAGATTGAGTCATATTGAAATATAAGTGTCGATATAAATCCATATTACTCTAAATTATTGGTGAAACAGCACAATATAAACGATCGTTTAGTGTCGAGGTAACGACAGGGGCTCCGTCAGGCTATAGCCTATATTTTGCGAAAAACTCCTCATAGCTACTTATATAAGCTTCACATGCAAAACATAGCAACATTAACGTATAGATTGGGTCCTATTACACAAAGTTTGTCAATATCAATCCATATTATTTTACAGTTTAAGTGAAACCACTGTTCTATAGCCTACGCCACGGCGATTGGTATGAATTGAAAAAGTTCAAAATATAAATTTCCTCATATAAGCTTCAAATTTAAAAAAAAAATTACACTAACGTGTAGATTGAGTCATATTGCATTATAATTGTAGATGTAAATTCATATTGCTATACATTACAGTATAGGTGAAAGGACCAATATAGGCTAAGGTCGGACGTTGTTATTGTTGTGTCGGAGACTCACGCAGCCAGGACGCTTGGCGTGTGTGATAGGATTTGCTGACGCTACTGGCTGGAAACGAAGCCTGGAGATTGGAGATTGACGAGAATTTGGCCCAGTGTGATGCTCACTTTAGTCGGCCGTTGTCAAAGATACCCAGAGAGAGACTACCTGGCTGGGCTGCTCCGCCCAGAGAGGCAACTACCTGGCCGGGCTGCTCCACCAACAGTAGAGAGAGACTAACTGGCCGGGCTCCTGCGGCGACTCACCCACAAAAAATTAGGAGAGAAAAAATTTAGGACGAAGACTTCGACGACGACGAGCTGCGCCGTGTTGCCTGTGTTGGTGCACCTGTGCGACGCATTATACGAAGCGTGACACCGAGAGAGAGAGTGTGTACATCGTTGGAGCACAGCCACCGCCGCCGTATTCTGTATGCTTGCTGCGCCGTGTTGCCTGTGTTGGTGCACCTGTGCGACACATTATACGAAGCGTGACAGCGAGAGAGAGAGTGTGTACATCGTTGGAGCACAGCCACCGCCGCCGTATTCTGTATGCTTGCTGCGCCGTGTTGCCTGTGTTGGTGCACCTGTGCGACACATTATACGAAGCGTGACAGCGAGAGGGAGAGTGGGTAACTCTCTCTCTCTCTCACACACTGTGTCTGTCTGTCTCTCTCTCTCTCTCTCTCTGAGTCAAAGATTTTTTTAGCTAATAATATACGAGAGACTACCTGGCCGGGCTGCTCCACCCAGAGATATTTTTGTGGGATTATTTTTGGTGAGGCGTCTGACTGGGGGTGCGACACATTATACGAAGCATGACCTAGGACAGTAGACGACGCATTAAACAAAGCATGACCTAGCTATACGACGCATTATACGAAACGTGACAGCGAGAGGGAGAGTGTGTACCTCATCGGAGTATAGCCACCGCCTCCGTATTCTATGTGCTTGCTGCACCGTCTTGCCTGTGTTGGTGCACCTGTGCGATGCATTATACGAAGCGTGACAGCGAGAGGGAGAGTGGGTAACTCTCTCTCTCTCTTTCTCTCTCTCTGAGTCAAAGATTTTTTAGCTAATATTATAGGAGAGACTACCGGGCTGCTCCACCCAGAGAGATTTTTGTGGGATTATTTTTGGTGAGGCGTCTGACTGGGGGTGCGACACATTATACGAAGCATGACATAGGACAGTAGACGACGCATTAAACGAAGCATGTGTTACGATCGGGTCTCGTATACATCAGTGGCTCTTATACATTGGACTAGACTGGCATAAATGCAACAACGGATACGCTAGATCCAACCCCTAATATATAATCCCGTCGAACAAAGAACACATATACCCTCCAGAGTTATATCTGCGATAGCGGGGTATCTTAACTCTCAGTATCTATGTGCTTCTACTATAGGCTGATGTTCTCTGAAACAGCCTATTACCTATAACATATGGTTGCTTAGTTATGGTACACAAGGAAAAGATAGTTAACTTAATTAAATCACAAGAGTGATCTAATGCAAACAAGAAGAAGGTTTACTTAACGTTACTTTAATCAATAATATCTGTCACTTCTTTATGTAAGAAAGTGTTGTAAAGTCCTCAAGCACCGAACAAGGAATCTTCTGAATAATGTCGGATGCTACTAAGAAGAACGTATCGAAAGTGGAACCACAAAATAGCAGGAGGCAGGACAATGCACGTGTAGGCTAAATACACAAAAAGGCTGGACATATAATGTTATTGGACACAAGAATATTATAAGCGGTGCAACTGTAATAATGCTCGCCACGAAAAAGTAGTACTCCTAATAACAAAACCGGTCTATGCTGGTTGTGTCTCTCTACAGCAAGCTAGACCTCAAAATGCTTGTGTAAAAATAATGGGTATGCATAAAAGAGTATATGATCTAATCCAGATAATGTCTACCCGGGTTAATAAAGTCTAGCTGGGATGCGCAAAGGTACATAATTCTGGTGGAGCAAGGCAGCTCCTAGCCTAGTGTGGACCTTGGGTCTGTGCGGCCTGATTACGTTAATATGAAGGGGTGCTCTCTTGAGGATTCTCGATCACAAGTATCGAGTATCCTCCTGGCAACCCTCAAAAGTAAAAGCAAATAGAGTTAGAACAGTGTTGGGTGGATTAGGCAAGCAGCCCTCACGCACTACACAGTCTAAACTCAAAGGTACACAGACAAAAGATCCACCCAGGTAACCCACAGAATCCGTAGTGTCGTGTAGCTCAAAAGTAGCCTACACACATTGAAAACACCAACAGCAAGGTACCTGATCCCTAGTCTAGCATTAGTTAACCCTGTAGAAACATTAGTGATTGATGGAGACAGTCTGAGCAATACAATCTCCCAAAAAGACAATGACTATCTTCAACCTTAATCTAGTACATAAGAAATGTGAGATCCAGCATATAATACAGTCTGGCCACCAATTCAAGGTGTGGATGCAGAGAACCAGAGGGGAATTGATATTAATAAAAGGTGAGGAAGTAGTGGAAATGATAGAGGCAGTAGGAGAGAAAAATTCTAAGACAAGAGTGTGGGACAGTTCAAGGGAGATGCTTAGAGTATGCTGTCTGGGAAGGATCTAACAAGGATATTCCCATGGACCTCCTGGCTGGAGTCCCAGTTCGCAAGAATGGCACGAGGGCGCGCGACAGTCGCCCAGTAAGCAGCCGCGTAGTAGGCAGTGTTAGGCAGGAGGCAACGAATCCCGCGAGGCCTATGTAAGGGGGCCAGCCACGCGCCGCACTCACTACCAAGTCACAGCACCTTGTCTCTCTCTCTCTCTCCCTCTCCCGCTCGCCTTCGCATCATTCAACTACTTAACACAATACTTTCAATTGACTAAATCAAATAGAAAGGATTGTGACAGACGAAAATAAAGAACAGTTCAGAACTGTCTGCAACACAAACTTTCTCGAGAAGGAAAGTACACAATGATAGGTAGACTGTAGCTATATTCTCTGCCCTGGCGAGTCCTAGCGAGCAAGCCATGCTGTTATGGGGGAAGCGGTGAGCGTCACACCCCACCCAAGATTTTTAAGAGGCTCCAACTATGAGCTCTAAATCTGACACGCAGAACCCATACAAAATTCGCCACTCATAGCCACCCAGCGACAATGAAATGTAAAGCACAGTTCTCATCAAAATAACACATTATAAAAATTAACAACCCTTCCCAACACAATATATTAAATTACATAGTTATGCTCATAAGAGCGAGCTTCACTAGCCCAGCCTTCTGAGAGGAGTACAACTCAGAATTTCTGCTATAAAATACTTTAAAAAAAATTAACTATCAAAGAAAGAGTTTTTATAGGATTTTTATATTTTGAATATGTTTATGGCGGCTGCACTACAGGGGCAAGACTAGTTTTTACTTCTATACCAACACAGCAACTCCTACTTTACGACCCAATATGCTGGGCTACACACGCGAGCCAACAAGCACCAGACGTAAACATACTAATCAAACTAAAGTAGGAGGCTACCCTTGTAATGATCTACCCCGGGTCTTCCACCCTCGATAAGCAATCTGCAATCACATTCTCAGAACCGGCAATATGGCGTATGTCTAGGTTGTATTCCTGCAACATTAATGACCACCTGGTCAGCCTCATATTCCGGTTATGGAATTGATTCAGGAACTTGAGGGGGTGATGGTCGGTGTAGATCACCACAACTGGTCCATAGGCTGGAACATACACCTCAAAGTGCCTGAGCGCTAGCACAATCGCCAGCAGTTTGAGTTGAACTTTTTTGAGAAGAAACTGACTGGGTGCTCCAGCCCATCTTCGTCTGATTGCATCAGAACGGCACCAGCCCCCACACCACTGGCTTCAGTTGCCAGCTGGAATGGTCGGCTAAACTCCGGGGCCCTGAGGATTGGGTGAGTACACAACAGGTGTTTTACTAGTAAAAAAGCCCTCTCACAATCAGGCGCCCACTTAAACTTTCTCTCTTTGGCCAATAGGTCCGTCAGAGGAGCCAGCACAGTAGAATAGCCCTTTATAAAGCGGCGGTAGTAACCAATCATGCCCAAAAACCTCATGATCTGCTTCTTGGTGGACGGCTTGAGGAAGTGGTTAATAGCCAATATCTTGTTCTGTGGGGGGCACACCTGGCCCAAACCCACCATGAACCCCAGATACTGCACGGTAGCCCGCACAAAATCACACTTTCCCAGGTTGACCACCAAGTTTGCCTCGCTTAATTTCTTAAATAGGGATTCTACATGTTCACAGTGGCTCTTGAAATCATCATCGTAGATAATGACGTCGTCCAGGTACACGGTACAGTTCAGAATGTCAGCCACCAACTTGTTCATCAAGCTTTGGAAGGTCGCTGGTTCGTTCTTTAGACCGTACAGCATGACATTACAACGATATGTAGCACCATCCACCACAAAACCACACACCTCTTTCGCCCGTTTAGACAAAGGCACCTGCCAGTAACCTTTTACCAGGTCCACCTTGGTCAAGAACTTGGCCCTGCCAATCTTGTCTACACAGTCATCGACCCGGGGAAGAGGATATGGGTTGGTGGGAGTCAAGCCGTTTAGCCTCCGGTAATCAACACAGAAGCGCACCTTGCCATCCGGCTTAGGTTGCAGCGTTACGGGAGATGTCCACTTTACCGCCCCCTTCTCGATCAGTCCCTGTTGCAACATATACTCCAACTCCGCCCGGAGGGCCGGAAGTTTAATAGGGGGCACCCTATAGGGCACTGATTTGAAGGGTGGGTGGTCTCCGACGTCAACGTCGTGCACCTCATGAGTAGTGAGGTCTGGGTGTTCCGCAAATACAGTAGGGTATAAACCGAATAGGCGCTCGACAGCCACACACTGTTGCTCAGGTAGGTGTTGCAAAGCCTCATGAGCCGCCTGTCTCGTGTTTCCCGCCCACTGATCTGCAGAAACATGATAATCCCAGTTTTCATCCACCTGCACATGACTGTCCCGTTCTCCTTCTCCACCTTGACTGCTGAAAGTCATCACGGGGACAGTGAGAGGCTCAGGTGGGTGCCTCACATACTCCTTCATCAGGTTGACATGACATAACTGATTCCTCTTACGCCTGTCTGGAGTGGCCACCAGGTAATCTAAGTCGGAGAGCTTCTCTGCTACCCTATAAGGACCAGCGTACTTTGCGGATAAGGAGTGACCTACAAGAGGGAGTAGTATCAACACCTCCTGACCCACGTGAAACTCCCTGAGATTCACCCTGTGGTCGTACCTGTCCATCATGAGGTCCTGAGAGCCTACCAGATTGCGGCCAGCCAACTCCAGACTACGCAACATTCGTTCTCTACTCTCAAGGACATACTTAAGCATAGAATATGGTTTAGCGGTGCCTTCCCATATCTCCTTTACCATGTGGAGAGGCCCTCTGACGCGGTGTCCAAACACAAGCTCATTAGGGCTAAACCCCAAACTCTCCCCAGGTACCTCTCGTGCAGCGAATAACACATACGGCAGGCCAAGATCCCAGTCCTTGCCGTTCTCAAGACAATAGCAGCGAAGCATGCTTTTTAGAGTGGAATGCCACCTCTCTAACACCCCCTGACTCTCTGGATGATAAGCAGATGACACTACAGTGACTATCCCGTGCTGCTTCATTGTCTGAACGAACAAGTTGGAGGTGAAATTCGATCCTTGGTCTGACTGTAACTCCTGCGGGTATCCGTACCGGGAGAAGTATAATAGCAAGTTACGGACCACCGTCTTCGCCAAACCATTTCTCATCGGGTATGCGTCTGGGTACCGAGTTGCTACGTCCATGACTGTCAAGAGATATTTATTTCCGGCACTTGTGGGGGGGAGGGGGCCAACCATGTTGACTACTACTTTACTAAAGGGAGGCCCGCTGACTGGAATTGGGTGTAACGGAGCCTTTGGGATGCACTGGTTAGGTTCTCCGACCTTTTGGCACACACTGCACATTGCCACCCATGACACCACTTGTGCTCTCAAACCAGGCCACTAAAACAGTTTCCCCAAAGCTGCCACCGTCTTACGGACACCCAAGTGTCCCGCCAGCGGTACATCATGAGCCAACCTTAGTAGGCTATCCCTGCATACCCTCGGTACGACCAGCTGGTCTACCACTCCTGACCCACCCTCCCAACTTCTCTGCGGGTCTTGGAATCGCCGATACAAGATGCCATCAATGAAAAAAAAATCTCCAGACTTTGCATCCCTGTCCTCTTCGAGTTCGACAGCACCGTTACTACACTTTAGAACCTCCGGGTTTTCTAGCTGCAATTTGCGAATATCTGAGGGAGCTAGCCTGTCTAAGTGTTTGCGAAACTACTCATGCCCTCCCCCAACATCGCACTTTGCATCCCGTTGCTCTCTCTGTGTATACTGTTGCTGCCTCTGAGTCTCTTTAAGCCCTGCCTCTACACTCTCAGTGACAGGTGGTGGTGCTTCTCCAGACTCTAATAACGGTGCTAATACCGAGTCCCCGAGAAGCGCTGCTGGTACTAGACTCTCCACCGTATCAGCTTTCAGCACCCTCTCGTGACCGTTCCTCCGCTTATTTGAAAACTGTTGGTTAGGCTGTGACTCCCTGGATGCGAGAGATCTGGTTACAACACACGCCATTGGTTGCACCTGACACTTCTCAACCCACTCCTGTTCCTCCCTACTCAAGTCGGCCGGCTCCTCGGCAACGACTAAGGGTGAAACCTTAGAAGCAGGCACCGCAAAGTCATTGCCGAGAAGAAGGTCGACGCCCCCAACAGGCAATTTCTCCACGATTCCCACATCCAGTTCGCGAGTCACACCGTCAACTTCAAGCTCCATTCTAACAAGCGGGTATGACCTAGTTGCATTAACTCCCTGCACCACAACTACCCGCGCCGCGTTTATGGGTCTACCAGTGAAATTCTTCAAGAGTGTCTGAGAGGCACCTGTGTCACGCAAAAGCTGATCCCCGTGCTTCTTTCCCCCCCACTTCACGCAGCCATGCCCTCTATGGTCGCAAAAGGCATCGCGGACAGGGTTCGAGTCTTCCGGATCCTTCTTCACTGGCGGTGCTCCATCCTCTGATCTTATGCCTCCAGCAAACACAGAAGACTTCTGGAACACCCCAATGCTGCGAGCCAATGACACAGCCGCAGTGGGAGGTCTGCTCAGATAAGCTTTTGCCATGTGCCCCTCTTTGTGACAGTGATAACACTCAAATTTCCCCTTGGACTTATACTGAGGTGTAAAAGTCCCCTGACCCTTCTTAAACGGGGCGGTGCTAGGTTTGTGATCAGTCTTGGTGTCATTGCTTTTAAATTTATATTTGTCCATATTCCGGGGAGGGGGAGGGTAGCGCTCCTTAACGCCTACATCGTTTCTCTGTGCAGAGCCGCACCCCCGAATTAGTGACAACCGAAGATCAGCCATCTCTGCTGCTTCTACGAGAGTTCTTTGGTTCTTCTCTTTAAGGTTTAAAGTCAAGTCGCCGCCCGTACACTTATAAAACTGCTCTAGAAGCATCAACTGTTTCATCTTATCAAACGTAGTTGTCTTCTCTGATCTGAGCCAGTTTCCCATAGCGTCGGACAGGTTCCGGGCGTGCTCCAAGAAGGTACTGTCTCACCCCTTAGTCACACCCTGGAACTTTAACCTATATGTCTCGGGTTGTAGCTCGTATGCCCGCAGGACAGCCTCCTTGAGCTCCTCATAAACAACGCAGGACTCCAAAGGCAGTGCATCGTAAGCCTTGAACCCTTTACCTACTAGTCTAGAGGACACAAGGGCCGCCCACTGAACTTCACGCCACTGATGCTCCCGGCACTTCTTCTCAAATCTATTGAAAAACTCCGTGACACCAGACTCGTCAAATACAGGGACCAGTTTGAGAAGGTGCGACAGAGACTGATCATGCGCACGGTTTCCAGTACCGAGTCGCTGTCCCGTCGTCTCAACACGAGACTTCTCTAAATCGATGTCGGCACAGTATCTTGTAGATTCTAGTTCAGTCCTAAGCTCAGCTTCCCTCGTCTGTTGCTGCATCCTAGCCAGCTCTTTTCTCTCTTCTATCTTAGCTAGCTCTATCTGCTTTTGACTCTGATGTTGCATCTTTGCCATCTCGAGCTGAAAGAGCATCTCCGGGGTCAAACCTTGAGGAGGAGGAGGAGATGCAATGATGTTAGAAATACCCGGTGATCCCCCCAGGGGCAAACCACTCTGCCAGTCACTACCCACCTGCGGAAGCGTGCTCAGGGTCGGTACTCCAATAGGAGGATTGGGAATCGAGTGAAGGGGAAGCTCGGCCAAAGGGCTCTGAGCACTCACCCTACCTCGTACGCCAGTCACCCCACCCAGCATACACGTCATCAGGTCATCCTTGGTCATGCCACTAGTACATACATGATCGATAGCTGCGGCTAAGCACTGGAGACCATACCGATTCATACCCACCAACAAGTCGGAAGTAACAGGCCATTGTAAAAAATTCCTTGCATCCTCCTCACTGTTCACCAAGTTAACAACCTGCCCATGCTGCTGCTCCTCAGCTTCTACATCACGTACTGTGTCTTCATCCTGCACTGATCCACTATAAGACATGATGCTCACTGAAGATTTTTCACTTTGATACACAAAAAAGATGTACCCCAAACTCTTATACCACAATATTCACAATAAAACATTCTCGGAGACAGCTTAAGTGCTATGTTACTTTGCTAAAAAAACAAATCTTGCATGTCCTCAAAAAATATTCCACAAAATCAACAAATGTTCACTGCCTAATCTGTGAGAAATATCTGCACAATAACCTGCAATTATATGCCAGTTCACCAAATCCTGAGCTAGGTCGCCATTTGTTACGATCGGGTCTCGTATAAATTAGTGGCTCTTATACATTGGACTAGAGTGGCATAAATGCAACAACGGAATCGCTAGATCCAACCCCTGATATATAATCCCGTCGAACAAAGAACACATATACCCTCCAGAGTTATATCTGCGATAGCGGGGTATCTTCACTCTCAGTATCTATGTGCTTCTACTATAGGCTGATGTTCTCTGAAACAGCCTATTACCTATAATATATGGTTGCTTAGTTATGGTACACAAGGAAAAGATAGTTAACTTAATTAAATCACAAGAGTGATCTAATGCAAACAAGAAGAAGGTTTACTTAACGTTTCTTTAATCAATAATATCTGTCACTCCTTTATGAAAGAAAGTGTTGTAAAGTCCTCAAGCACTGAACAAGGAATCTTCTGAATAATGTCGGATGCTACTAAGAAGAACATATCAGAAATGGAACCACAAAATAGCAGGAGGCAGGACAATGCACGTGTAGGCTAAATACACAAAAAGGCTGGACATATAATGTTATTGGACACAATAATATTATAAGCGGTGCAACTGTAATAATGGTCGCCACGAAAAAGTAGTACTCCTATTAACAAAACCGGTCTATGCTGGTTGTGTCTCTCTACAGCAACCTAGACTTCAAAATGCTTGTGTAAAAATAATGGGTATGCATAAAAGAGTATAATTATGATCTAATCCAGCTAATGTCTACCCGGGTTAATAAAGTCTAGCTGGGATGCGCAAAAGTACAGAATTCTGGTGGAGCAAGGCAGCTCCTAGCCTAGTGTGGACCTTGGGTCTGTGCGGCCTGATTACCTTAATATGAAGGGGTGCTCTCTTGAGGATTCTCGATCACAAGTATCGAGTATCCTCCTGGCGACCCTCAAAAGTAAAAGTAAATACAGTTAGAACAGTGTTGGGTGGATTAGGCAAGCAGCCCTCACACACTACACAGTCTAAACTCCAAGGTACACAGACAAAAGATCCACCCAGGTAACCCACAGAATCCGTAGTGTCGTGTAGCTCAAAAGTAGCCTACACACATTGAAAACACCAACAGCAAGGTACCTGATCCCTAGTCTAGCATTATTTAACCCTGTAGAAACATTAGTCATTGATGGAGACAGTCTGAGCAATACAATCTCCCAAAAAGACAATGCCTATCTTCAACCTTAATCTAGTACATAAGAAATGTGAGATCCAGCATATAATACAGTCTGGCCACCAATTCAAGGTGTGGATGCAGAGAACCAGAGGGGAATTGATATTAATAAAAGGTGAGGAAGTAGTGGAAATGATAGAGGCAGTAGGAGAGAAAGATTCTAAGACAAGAGTGTGGGACAGTTCAAGGGAGATGCTTAGAGTATGCTGTCTGGGAAGGATCTGACAAGGATATTCCCATGGACCTCCTGGCTGGAGTCCCAGTTCGCAAGAATGGCACGAGGGCGCGCGACAGTCGCCCAGTATGCAGCTGCGTAGTAGGCAGTGTTAGGCAGGAGGCAACAAATCCCGCGAGACCTATGTAAGGGGCCCAGCCACGCGCCGCACTCACTACCAAGTCACACCACCTCGTCTCTCTCTCTCTCCCTCTCCCGCACGCCTTCCCATCATTCAACTACTTAACACAATACTTTCAATTGACTAAATAAAATAGAAAGGATTGTGACAAACGAAAATAAAGAACAGTTCTGAACTGTCTGCAACACAAGCTTTCTCGAGAAGGAAAGTACACAATGATAGGTAGAATGTAGCTATATTCTCTGCCCTGGCGAGTCCTAGCGAGTAAGCCATGTGGTTCTGGGGGAAGCGGTGAGCGTCACACATGACTTAGCTATACGACGCATTATACGAAACGTGACAGCGAGAGGGAGAACCCGTACATCGCCACAGCCACCGCCGCGCATTCTAATGTGCTGCACCGTCTTTCCACATTGTGTTGGTGAACCACCTTGCCAACACTATAGACCGTATATTGGTTATGAAACGATCTTTCACACCCAAATTTTTAAGAGGAGAAAGAATTGGTAAAAAAACTTAACAGAAAAACACCAAAGAAAAATTTAATTTTCCGATTTTTACATTTTAGCTTCATACGAAGCCTAGTTATTTTATAGTAGCACCACAGTACCAGTTACTCGTATTTTCGTCCCATATTTTAGTCCACTTCACTTGATCCGAAAGTAAGACGTGGAGATCTGATGGGAGCGATGGAGGAGGCTTAGTCCGCTTGTCAAAGAACTACCCAGGGGGACGGCTGCTCCACCCAGAGAGGCGACTACCTGGCCGGGCTGCTCCACCTACAGTAGAGAGAGACTAACTGGCCGGGCTCCGGCGGCGACTCACCCACAAAAATTTAGGAGATAGTGGGGGGGGGGGCAATGTAACAGATTGGGGTTCCCGTTGGTTTTGCGTGTTAATTTTTGGCAACCATTAGGAACGTGTTCTTATCATTGCTAGGAAGTGGGAAAATGATGTCGCCATTTTTTCTGATGAAATTTAGTGATTCCCAAAGGGTACTGAAAATGATGGCTGCGTTTGATAAGAAGAACGAAGCACAGAGTCAACTCTTCAAGTTTGTGCGGAGCTACATGAGGATGGTATTACTCATTTACACATTCATCCGTGCTACCCGTGATGGTCTTTGGGAGCTGCATCTGTCATCCCTTGATGCTCTGTGCAAGTACTTCTTTGCTCATGACAAGCAGAAGTATGCCAGGCTGGTTCCACTCTACCTTACAGAGATGAAAGCCCTTCAGGTCACAGATCCAGACATATATCAAGATTTCATGGATGGAAACTTAGTAGTCAACAAAAACAAGATCCCATTCTGTGCCATTGGGGTGGATCATGCTCTTGAGCACATCAACCGCATCATGAAAGTCACTGGAGGAATTGTGGGCATTACACAGAATGCCAGTGCTCGGGAGCGATTCTTCCTTATAGCTCCAGAGCTGAGTAGGCTCGCTGAAGAAGCACATGTGATGGCTGGCTCACCAACAGATACACGCAAGGAACACCATGATCTGTCACTGGCTGTCTGGACAAGGCAGGAAGAGAACATTGCTCGACTGAAGAGTGTGCTCAGATCCTCCGTAAATCCTATGAAATATGAGGGTGAAGACCTGACCAACATCATCACAAAGGGTGTGATGCCAGCCGAGGTGCAAAAAGATGTGTGCAACCAAGATGACATTGGGCAGCAGAAGTATGTCAAGTTTGTTGAGGAGCGCATCAACACAAATGAGGTCAGTGTCTGGGCCAGAATGAAGAAGGTTCAACTGAAGACGTGGAAAAGTGCAAGGAAGTCAGTGACACACAACTGGCTGATCAGGTATTAGAGCTCAAGGATGACAGATCACTATTTGCCTGCATGTTGATTGTTGCTCGGTCATGCCCTGAGATCAACCTCAAGGTGAGCATTGGCCAGCATGAGTTCACGTCCCTCCCACGAGCTTTGTTCACAGTGAGTGGCGAACTCCTACCATGCACAGACCAGCAAGCTGATGGCTATACTTGAGGAGCTGCCAAACAAAACTGGTGGTGATCTGCAGCCAGAGGATGTCACCAATGACACTGCTCCATTGCCACCAAGGAAGGTGACTGTTATTGATGGTATGGCAGTTGTCCAGGCAATGGGTAAGCCACCTTGGGTCAAGACATGTGCCCAATGGGCTGACCACTTCACAGCCACATTGGACAGCAAGTGCAGTGACTATGATGAGGTCCATCTAGTCTTTGACCGCTATGATCTTCCCACTTCACTGAAGGAGGCCACGAGAGAGAGACGCCAGGGTGCCAAGCCGGCTACTACTTATCATGTCACAGACAACACACCAGTCAGTAAGATGTCAGCAAAGAAGTTCTTGTCCAGTACCACAACCAAAGATGAACTGACGGTTTATCTTGCAAAGAAAGCTCTCCACCACTTTGAGGGTAAGCCCAAGGACTTCATCGTGACTTCATGGCAAGAGACCCTTTCGAACTCTATGGATGTTCAACATCTCTGCAGCTCCCAAGAAGAAGCTGACACAAGGCTTATCCTACACAGTCTGGATGCTGCTCGAAGAGGAGCAACAGAACTCTACATTCAGTCATCTGACACTGATGTGTTTGTCCTTGCAATCCAACGTTACCATCAGCTCTGCAGGAACACCTACTTCGTCACTGGTGTGGGGAACAAGAAGCGGGTAATCCCACTGGGACCAGTAGTGAATGCACTTGGCGCTGCAGGATTTCATGCCTTCTCTGGAGCCGACATAACAGGCCGATTTTCTGGCAAGGGGAAACTGACCTGTTGGCAAGCACTAAACAGATGCTCCATGGAGGTGGTATCTGCATTTGCTGCCCTGGGAACCTGCGAGGAGCTGGGTGTTGACACTGAACGTGCCATTGAAACATTTGTTTACCAGGTCTATGAGCCTGGTACCACTGTGGTGGATGTTGGTGATCTCAGGTGGAAGCTTTTCACCAAGAAACAACTAGAAGCTCAAAAGCTACCTCTGACACGAGGAGCCTTACATGAAGCCATTGCCCGAGCACATTACCAGGCCATGGTGTGGTACCAGGATGACATTCCCCACCCTCAGCTACCACCATCAACATGCCATGGGTGGAAGGAAGAGGGGGATAGACTAGTGCCAGTCCCAACAAGGGATCCTCCAGCTCCAGCCACAGTTACTCATCTCATCAAATGTGGGTGCAAGAAGACCAGTTGCGGGTCCAACTGTTCCTGTAGGTCCCAGCGCCTCAACTGCTCTGAGATGTGTAGGTGTGGAGCCGATGAGGTGTGCAGTAACGTCAGCCAGGCACTCTTGGGAATTGATGAGGATGGAGAAGAAGGAGATCCTTCCATCTAACTATGAACACAAACACTAGCTGCACATTAATGTTCTATCCTCTTTTAAAGCTGACCAGAACCAGCCAGAATGGTGGATGGAGAGAATGAAGAAAAACATGTTTGAGCAATGACATTATCAGTGTTTGTACACTATAGAAGCAAAAACAATTTAGTTTGTTGAAAGGAGTGTTATTGTTTTATCAAAATATAAACTTTCAGCAATAATATTGGGTGTTTGACTTGGATACAGTAGTGTTTATGTTGTTTTTTGGGGTAACGTAATCAAATTATTTAGCACGATTTGGGCCATAATTTAAATTTGATAGAAACGTATAAGGAAATGGGCCAAACAAATGGCGACATAATTTTTTTGCAAGTTATATCCTACCAGAAGACAGTCAAACCAGTGGCCAAAAATTAACATTTGAAACCAACGGGAAAACATTGCCCCCCCCCCCCCCCCCTCCCCACTAAGAGACAACATTTTAGGAGAGACAATTTTTAGGAGAGACTAACTGGCCGGACTGCTCCCACCCAGAGAGATTTTTGTGGGATTATTTTTGGTGAGGCGTCTGACTGGGGGTGCGACACATTATACGAAGCATGACCTAGGACAGTAGACTACGCATTAAACGAAGCATGCCCTAGCGACTACCTGGCCAGGCTGCTCCACCTAGAGAGAGACTACCTGGTTGGGCTGCTGCGGCGTCGCCTCTGTGCGGGTCCCTGTCGTGATTTTCACACACAAATCTTTAGGCGATCTTCTGCTGTCCAACGTGAGTTGGTGGAATTGGGATCGATCGGATATACTTCGATCCGAGAGCTGCCATGGTAGTTGGCGGGAGCTCTGGTGGTGTTGCAGGTGTAGAGGTGGTGACGACTAGTGGTCTCGACTACCTGGCCGGGCTGCTCCACCTACAGTAGAGAGAAACTAACTGGCCTGGCTCCTGGGGCGACTCACCCACAAAAATTAAGGAGAGACAAAATTTAGGACGAAGACTTCGACGACGACGAGCTGCGCCGTGTTGCCTGTGTTGGTGCAGCTGTGCGATGCATTATACGAAGTGTGACAGCGAGAGAGAGAGTGTGTACATTGTTGGAGCACAGCCACCACCGCCGTATTCTGTGTGCTTGCTGCGCCGTGTTGCCTGTGTTGGTGCACCTGTGCGACGCATTATACGAAGCCTGACAGCGAGAGGGAGAGTGGGTAACTCTCTCTCTCTCTCACACACTGTGTCTGTCTGTCTCTCTCTCTCTCTCTCTCTCAGTCGAAGATTTTTTTAGCTAATAATATACGAGAGACTACCTGGCCGGGCTGCTCCACCCAGAGATATTTTTGTGGGATTATTTTTGGTGAGGCGTCTGACTGGGGGTGCGACACATTATACGAAGCATGACCTAGGACAGTAGACGACGCATTAAACGAAGCATGACCTAGCTATACGACGCATTATACGAAACGTGACAGCGAGAGGGAGAGTGTGTACCTCATCGGAGTATAGCCACCGCCTCCGTATTCTATGTGCTTGCTGCACCGTCTTGCCTGTGTTGGTGCACCTGTGCGATGCATTATACGAAGCGTGACAGCGAGAGGGAGAGTGGGTAACTCTCTCTCTCTCTCTCTCTCTCTGAGTCAAAGATTTTTTAGCTAATAATATAGGAGAGACTACCGGGCTGCTCCACCCAGAGAGATTTTTGTGGGATTATTTTTGGTGAGGCGTCTGACTGGGGGTGCGACACATTATACGAAGCATGACATAGGACAGTAGACGACGCATTAAACGAAGCATGTGTTACGATCGGGTCTCGTATAAATCAGTGGCTCTTATACATTGGACTAGACTGGCATAAATGCAACAACGGATACGCTAGATCCAACCCCTAATATATAATCCCGTCGAACAAAGAACACATATACCCTCCAGAGTTATATCTGCGATAGCGGGGTATCTTAACTCTCAGTATTTATGTGCTTCTACTATAGGCTGATGTTCTCTGAAACAGCCTATTACCTATAACATATGGTTGCTTAGTTATGGTACACAAGGAAAAGATAGTTAACTTAATTAAATCACAAGAGTGATCTAATGCAAACAAGAAGAAGGTTTACTTAACGTTACTTTAATCAATAATATCTGTCACTCCTTTATGAAAGAAAGTGTTGTAAAGTCCTCAAGCACCGAACAAGGAATCTTCTGAATAATGTCGGATGCTACTAAGAAGAACGTATCGGAAGTGGAACCACAAAATAGCAGGAGGCAGGACAATGCACGTGTAGGCTAAATTCACAAAAAGGCTGGACATATTTTTTGTTTTTGTTCTATGTGATTGAGGGAGGCAAAAGGCATAACTGCCTATAGCGAGTGCCTCCCCCATAGTTGAAAGAGTGACAGGGCCAAAATCAAGGGACGTTCGAGCCAAAATGCCTGGACACACGGAGTTTGAAGCAATTTAAGTCATAGGAAGAGGGAAAGACTGATTCTGGGAGAGAGTTCCAGAGCTCAGATGTTGAGTAGAAGAAAGTTTGAGAGTAACGTTTCACTCTTGGGTTGGAGAGTTGCACAGAGTAGGGGTGGGATTGAGTTGCAAGACGGGTACCACGTGCCCTACGTAAAGGAGGTGGTATGCACTGGGATAGCTCTGAGGAACACTGATTATTATAGTAGCGATAGAATAGCGAGAGAGATGCAACATTGCAGCGGAGAGAGAGAGATTGCAGAGAGTTGGTGAGTGGACGGGAGTTAATGATACGAAAGGCCTTCCTTTCAACTTTGTCTAGGAGAGCAGTGTGAGAGGAACCTCCCCACACATGTGAACAATACTCAATACAAGGGGGCACTATGCCCCTGTACAGAACAAGAAGCTGTGCAGGGGAAAAGAACCCCCTAAGGCGGTTGAGCACACCCAGCTTCTGGGAGGCTGCCTTAGCAAGACTGGTAATATGGTCCTTCCAAATGAGAGCAGAAGAAAAAGAGACACCAAGAATCTTGAGAGAAGATGAAGGGTTGATTTTTGTATTGTTGAAGAATAAGGGATAGTCCCTTGGACACAAGAATATTATAAGCGGTGCAACTGTAATAATGCTCGCCACGAAAAAGTAGTACTCCTAATAACAAAACCGGTCTATGCTGGTTGTGTCTCTCTACAGCAACCTAGACCTCAAAATGCTTGTGTAAAAATAATGGGTATGCATAAAAGAGTATATGATCTAATCCAGATAATGTCTACCCGGGTTAATAAAGTCTAGCTGGGATGCGCAAAGGTACAGAATTCTGGTGGAGCAAGGCAGCTCCTAGCCTAGTATGGACCTTGGGTCTGTGCGGCCTGATTACGTTAATATGAAGGGGTGCTCTCTTGAGGATTCTCGATCACAAGTATCGAGTATCCTCCTGGCGACCCTCAAAAGTAAAAGCAAATAGAGTTAGAACAGTGTTGGGTGGATTAGGCAAGCAGCCCTCACGCACTACACAGTCTAAACTCAAAGGTACACAGACAAAAGATCCACCCAGGTAACCCACAGAATCCGTAGTGTCGTGTAGCTCAAAAGTAGCCTACACACATTGAAAACACCAACAGTAAGGTACCTGATCCCTAGTCTAGCATTATTTAACCCTGTAGAAACATTAGTCATTGATGGAGACAGTCTGAGCAATACAATCTCCCAAAAAGACAATGACTATCTTCAACCTTAATCTAGTACATACGAAATGTGAGATCCAGCATATAATACAGTCTGGCCACCAATTCAAGGTGTGGATGCAGAGAACCAGAGGGGAATTGATATTAATAAAAGGTGAGGAAGTAGTGGAAATGATAGAGGCAGTAGGAGAGAAAGATTCTAAGATAAGAGTGTGGGACAGTTCAAGGGAGATGCTTAGAGTATGCGGTCTGGGAAGGATCTGACAAGGATATTCCCATGGACCTCCTGGCTGGAGTCCCAGTTCGCAAGAATGGCACGAGGGCGCGCGACAGTCACCCAGTAAGCAGCCGCGTAGTAGGCAGGAGGCAAGGAATCCCGCGAGGCCTATGTAAGGGGGCCAGCCACGCGCTGCACTCACTACCAAGTCACAGCACCTTGTCTCTCTCTCTCTCTCTCTCTCTCCCTCTCCCGCTCGCCTTCGCATCATTCAACTACTTAACACAATACTTTCAATTGACTAAATCAAATAGAAAGGATTGTGACAGACGAAAATAAAGAACAGTTCTGAACTGTCTGTAACACAAGATTTTTCAAGAAGGAAAGTACACAATGATAGGTAGACTGTAGCTATATTCTCTGCCCTGGCGAGTCCTAGCGAGTAAGCCATGCGTTTATGGGGGAAGCGGTGAGCGTCACACCCCACCCAAGATTTTTAAGAGGCTCCAACTATGAGCTCTAAATCTGACACGCAGAACCCATACAAAATTCGCCACTCCTAGCCACCCAGCGACAATGAAATGTAAAGCACAGTTCTCATCAAAATAACACATTATAAAAATTAACAACCCTTCCCAACACAATAGATTAAATTACATAGTTATGCTCATAAGAGCGAGCTTCACTAGCCCAGCCTTCTGAGAGGAGTACAACTCAGAATTTCTGCTATAACATACTTAAAAAAAATGTAACTATCAAAGAAAGAGTTTTTATAGGATTTTTATATTTTTAATATGTTTATGGCGGCTGCACTACAGGGGCAAGCCTAGTTTTTACTTCTATACCAACACAGCAACTCCTACTTTACAACCCAATATGCTGGGCTACACACGCGAGCCAACAAGCACCAGACGTAGTAAACATACTAATCAAACCAAAGTAGGAGGCTACCCTTGTGATGATCTACCCGGGTCTTCCACCCTCGATAAGCAATCTGCAATCACATTCTCAGAACCGGCAATATGTTGTATGTCTAGGTTGTATTCCTGCAACATTAATGACCACCTGGTCAGCCTCATATTCCGGTTATGGAATTGATTCAGGAACTTGAGGGGGTGATGGTCGGTGTAGATCACCACAACTGGTCCATAGGCTGGAACATACACCTCAAAGTGCCTGAGCGCTAGCACAATCGCCAGCAGTTCCTTCTCAACTACTGAATAGTTCTTCTGCCCCGAGTTGAACTTTTTTGAGAAGAAACTGACTGGGTGCTCCAGCCCATCTTCGTCTGATTGCATCAGAACGGCATCAGCCCCCACACCACTGGCATCAGTTGCCAGCTGGAATGGTCGGCTAAAGTCCGGGGCCCTGAGGATTGGGTGAGTACACAACAGGTGTTTTACTAGCAAAAAAGCCCTCTCACACTCAGGCGCCCACTTAATCTTTCTCTCTTTGGCCAGTAGGTCCGTCAGAGGAGCCAGCACAGTAGAATAGCCCCTTATAAAGCGGCGGTAGTAACCAATCATGCCCAAAAACCTCATGATCTGCTTCTTGGTGGACGGCCTGAGGAAGTGGTTAATAACCAATATCTTGTTCTGTGGGGGGCACACCTGGCCCAAACCCACCATGAACCCCAGATACTGCACGGTAGCCCGCACAAAATCACACTTTCCCAGGTTGACCACCAAGTTTGCCTCGCTTAATTTCTTAAATAGGGATTCTACATGTTCACAGTGGCTCTTGAAATCGTCATCGTAGATAATGACGTCGTCCAGGTACACGGTACAGTTCAGAATGTCAGCCACCAACTTGTTCATCAAGCTTTGGAAGGTCGCTGGTTCGTTCTTTAGACCGTACAGCATGACATTACAACGATATGTAGCACCATCCACCACAAAACCACAAACCTCTTTCGCCCGTTCAGACAAAGGCACCTGCCAGTAACCTTTTACCAGGTCCACCTTGGTCAAGAACTTGGCCCTGCCAATCTTGTCTACACAGTCATCGACCCGGGGAAGAGGATATGTGTTGGTGGGAGTCAAGCCGTTTAGCCTGCGGTAATCAACACAGAAGCGCACCTTGCCATCCGGCTTAGGTTGCAGCGTTACGGGAGATGTCCACTTTACCGCCCCCTTCTCGATCAGTCCCTGTTGCATCATATACTCCAACTCCGCCCGGAGGGCCGGAAGTTTAATAGGGGGCACCCTATAGGGCACTGATTTGAAGGGTGGGTGGTCTCCGACGTCAACGTCGTGCACCTCATGAGTAGTGAGGTCTGGGTGTTCCACAAATACAGTAGGGTATAAACCGAATAGGCGCTCGACAGCCACACGCTGTTGCTCAGGTAGGTGTTGCAAAGCCTCATGAGCCGCCTGTCTCGTGTTTCCCGCCCACTGATCTGTAGAAACATGATAATCCCAGTTTTCATCCACCTGCACATGACTGTCCCGTTCTCCTTCTCCACCTTGACTGCTGAAAGTCATCACGGGGACAGTGAGAGGCTCAGGTGGGTGCCTCACATACTCCTTCATCAGGTTGACATGACATAACTGATTCCTCTTACGCCTGTCTGGAGTGGCCACCAGGTAATCTAAGTCCGAGAGCTTCTCTGCTACCCTATAAGGACCAGCGTACTTTGCGGATAAGGGGTGACCTACAAGAGGGAGTAGTATCAACACCTCCTGACCCACGTGAAACTCCCTGAGATTCACCCTGTGGTCGTACCTGTCCATCATGAGGTCCTGAGAGCCTACCAGATTGCGGCCAGCAAACTCCAGACTATGCAACATTCGTTCTCTACTCTCAAGGACATACTTAAGCATAGAACATGGTTTAGCGGTGCCTTCCCATATCTCCTTTACCATGTGGAGAGGCCCTCTGACGCGGTGTCCAAACACAGGCTCATTAGGGCTAAACCCCAAACTCTCCCCAGGTACCTCTCGTGCAGTGAATAACACATACGGCAGGCCAAGATCCCAGTCCTTGCCGTTCTCAAGACAATAGCAGCGAAGCATGCTTTTTAGAGTGGAATGCCACCTCTCTAACACCCCCTGACTCTCTGGGTGATAAGCAGATGACACTACAGTGACTATCCCGTGCTGCTTCATTGTCTGAACGAACAAGTTGGAGGTGAAATTCGATCCTTGGTCTGACTGTAACTCCTGCGGGTATCCGTACCGGGAGAAGTATAATAGCAAGTTACGGACCACCGTGTTCGCCAAACCATTTCTCATCGGGTATGCATCTGGGTACCGAGTTGCTACGTCGAGATATTTATTTCCGGCACTTGTGGGCGGGAGGGGCCCAACCATGTCGACTACTACTTTACTAAAGGGAGGCCCGCTGACGGGAATTGGGTGTAACGGAGCCTTTGGGATGCACTGGTTAGGTTTTCCGACCTTTTGGCACACACTGCACATTGCCACCCATGACACCACTTGTGCTCTCAAACCAGGACACCAAAACAGTTTCCCCAAAGCCGCCACCGTCTTACGGACACCCAAGTGTCCCGCCAGTGGTACATCATGAGCCAACCTTAGTAGGCTATCCCTGCATACCCTCGGTACGACCAGCTGGTCTACCACTCCTGACCCACCATCCCAACTTCTCTGCGGGTCTTGGAATCGCCGATACAAGATGCCATCAATGAAAACAAAATCTCCAGACTTTGCACCCCTGTCCTCTTTGAGTTGGACAGCACCGTTACTACGCTTTAGAACCTCCAGGTTTTCTAGCTGCAATTTGCGAATATCTGAGGGAGCTAGCCTGTCTAAGTGTTTGCGAAACAACTCATGCCCTCCCCCAACATCGAACTTTGCATCCCGTTGCTCTCTCTGTGTATACTTTTGCTGCCTCTGAGTCTCTTTAAGCCCTGCCTCTACACTCTCAGTGACAGGTGGTGGTGCTTCTCCAGACTCTAATAACGGTGCTAATACTGAGTCCCCGAGAAGCGCTGCTGGTACTAGACTCTCCACCGTATCAGCTTTCAGCACCCTCTCGTGACCGTTCCTCCGCTTATTTGAAAACTGTTGGTTAGGCTGTGACTCCCTGGATGCGAGAGATCTGGTTACAACACACGCCATTGGTTGCACCTGACACTTCTCAACCCACTCCTGTTCCTCCCTACTCAAGTCGGCCGGCTCCTCGGCAACGACTAAGGGTGAAACCTTAGAAGCAGGCACCGCAAAGTCATTGCCGAGAAGAAGGTCGACGCCCCCAACAGGCAATTTCTCCACGATTCCCACATCCAGTTCGCGAGTCACACCGTCAACTTCAAGCTCCATTCTAACAAGTGGGTATGACCTAGTTGCATTAACTCCCTGCACCACAACTACCCGCGCCGCGTTTATGGGTCTACCAGTGAAATTCTTCAAGAGTGTCTGAGAGGCACCTGTGTCACGCAAAAGCTGAACCCCGTGCTTCTTGCCCCCCCACTTCACGCAGCCATGCCCTCTATGGTCGCAAAAGGCATCGCGGACAGGGTTCGAGCCTTCCGGATCCTTCTTCACTGGCGGTGCTCCATCCTCTGATCTTATGCCTCCAGCAAACACAGAAGACTTCTGGAACACCCCAATGCTGCGAGCCAATGACACAGCCGCAGTGGGAGGTCTGCTCGGACAAGCTTTTGCCATGTGCCCCTCTTTGTGACAGTGATAACACTCAAATTTCCCCTTGGACTTATACTGAGGTGTAAAAGTCCCCTGACCCTTCTTAAACGGGGCGGTGCTAGGTTTGTGATCAGTCTTGGTGTCATTGCTTTTAAATTTATATGTGTCCATATTCCGGGGAGGGGGAGGGTAGCGCTCCTTAACGCCTACATCGTTTCTCTGTGCAGAGTCGCACCCCCGAATTAGTGACAACCGAAGATCAGCCATATCTGCTGCTTCTACGAGAGTTCTTTGGTTCTTCTCTTTAAGGTTTAAAGTCAAGTCGCCGCCAGTACACTTATAAAACTGCTCTAGAAGCATCAACTGTTTCATCTTATCAAACGTAGTTGTCTTCTCTGAACTGAGCCAGTTTCCCATAGCGTCGGACAGGTTCCGGGCGTGCTCCAAGAAGGTACTGTCTCACCCCTTAGTCACACCCCGGAACTTTAACCTATATGTCTCGGGTTGTAGCTCGTATGCCCGCAGGACAGCCTCCTTGAGCTCCTCATAAACAACGCAGGACTCCAAAGGCAGTGCATCGTAAGCCTTGAACCCATTACCTACGAGTCTAGAGGACACAAGGGCCGCCCACTTAACTTCAGGCCACTGATGCTCCCGGCACTTCTTCTCAAATCTATTGAAAAACTCTGTGACACCAGACTCGTCAAACACAGGGACCAGTTTGAGAAGGTGCGACAGAGACTGATCATGCGCACGGTTTCCAGTACCGAGTCGCTCCCATCGTCTCAACACGAGACTTCTCTAAATCGATGTCGGCACAGTATCTTGTAGATTCTAGTTCAGTCCTAAGCTCAGCTTCCCTCATCTGTTGCTGCATCCTAGCCAGCTCTTTTCTCTCTTCTATCTTAGCTAGCTCTATCTGCTGTTGACTCTGATGTTGCATCTTTGCCATCTCGAGCTGAAAGAGCATCTCCGGGGTCAAACCTTGAGGAGGAGGAGGAGATGCAATGATGTTAGAAATACCCGGTGATCCTCCCAGGGGCAAACCACCTTGCCAGTCACTACCCACCTGCGGAAGCGTGCTCAGGGTCGGTACTCCAATAGGAGGATTGGGAATCGAGTGAAGGGGAAGCTCGGCCAAAGGGCTCTGAGCACTCACCCTACCTCGTACGCCAGTCACCCCACCCAGCATACACGGCATCAGGTCATCCTTGGTCATGCCACTAGTACATACATGACCGATAGCTGCGGCTAAGCACTGGAGACCATACCGATTCATACCCACCAACCGGTCGGAAGTAACAGGCCATTGTAAAAAATTCCTTGCATCCTCCTCACTGTTCACCAAGTTAACAACCTGCCCATGCTGCTGCTCCTCAGCTTCTACATCACATACTGTGTCTTCATCCTGCACTGATCCGCTATAAGACATGATGCTCACTGAAGATTTTTCACTTTGATACACAAAAAAGAAGTACCCCAAACTCTTATACCACAATATTCACAATAAAACATTCTCGGAGACAGCTTAAGTGCTATGTTACTTTGCTAAACAAATAATTCTTGCATGTCCTCAAATTTTTTTCCACAAAATCAACAAATGTTCACTGCCTAATCTGTGAGAAATATCTGCACAATAACCTGCAATTATATATCAGTTCACCAAATCCTGAGCTAGGTCGCCATTTGTTACGATCGGGTTTCGTATAAATCAATGCTCTTGTACATTGGACTAGATTGGCATAAATGCAACAACGGAAACGCTAGATCCAACCCCTGATATATAATCCCGTCGAACAAAGAACACATATACCCTCCAGAGTTATATCTGCGATAGCGGGGTATCTTAACTCTCAGTATCTATGTGCTTCTACTGTAGGCTGATGTTCTCTGAAACAGCCTATTACCTATAACATATGGTTGCTTAGTTATGGTACACAAGGAAAAGATAGTTAACTTAATTAAATCACAAGAGTGATCTAATGCAAACAAGAAGAAGGTTTACTTAACGTTTCTTTAATCAATAATATCTGTCACTCCTTTATGAAAGAAAGTGTTGTAAAGTCCTCAAGCACTGAACAAGGAATCTTCTGAATAATGTCGGATGCTACTAAGAAGAACGTATCGGAAATGGAACCACAAAATAGCAGGAGGCAGGACAATGCACGTGTAGGCTAAATACACAAAAAGGCTGGACATATAATGTTATTGGACACAAGAATATTATAAGCGGTGCAACTGTAATAATGGTCGCTACGAAAAAGTAGTACTCCTATTAACAAAACCGGTCTATGCTGATTGTGTCTCTCTACAGCAACCTAGACCTCAAAATGCTTGTGTAAAAATAATGGGTATGCATAAAAGAGTATAATTATGATTTAATCCAGCTAATGTCTACCCGGGTTAATAAAGTCTAGCTGGGATGCGCAAAGGTACAGAATTCTGGTGGAGCAAGGCAGCTCCTAGCCTAGTGTGTACCTTGGGTCTGTGCGGCCTGATTACGTTAATATGAAGGGGTGCTCTCTTGAGGATTCTCGATCACAAGTATCGAGTATCCTCCTGGCGACCCTCAAAAGTAAAAGCAAATACAGTTAGAACAGTGTTGGGTAGAATAGGCAAGCAGCCCTTACACACTACAGTCTAAACTCCAAGGTACACAGACAAAAGATCCACCCAGGTAACCCACAGAATGCGTAGTGTCGTGTAGCTCAAAAGTAGCCTACACATATTGATAACACCAACAGCAAGGTACCTGATCCCTAGTCTAGCATTATTTAACCCTGTAGAAACATTAGTCATTGATGGAGACAGTCTGAGCAATACAATCTCCCAAAAAGACAATGCCTATCTTCAACCTTAATCTAGTAAATAAGAAATGTGAGATCCAGCATATAATACAGTCTGGCCACCAATTCAAGGTGTGGATGCAGAGAACCAGAGGGGAATTGATATTAATAAAAGGTGAGGAAGTAGTGGAAATGATAGAGGCAGTAGAAGAGAAAGATTCTAAGACAAGAGTGTGGAACAGTTCAAGGGAGATGCTTAGAGTATGCTGTCTGGGACGGATCTGACCAGGATATTTCCAGGGACCGCATGGGTGAGTCCCAGTTCGCAGGAATGACACGAGGGCGCGTGACAGTCGCCCAGTAAGCAGCCGCCTAGTAGGCCTAGTAGGCCGTGTTAGGTAGGAGGCAACGAATCCCGCGAGGCCTATGTAAGGGGGCCGGCCACGCGCCACACTCACCACCAAGTCATACCACCTGGTCTCTCTCTCTCTCTCTCTCTCCCCCGCTCGCCTTCCCATCATTCAATTACTTAACACAATACTTTCAATTGACTAAATAAAATAGAAAGGATTGTGACAGACGAAAACAAATAACAGTTCTGAACTGTCTGCAACACAAGCTTTCTCGAGAAGGAAAGTACACAATGATAGGTAGACTGTAGCTACATTCTCTGCCCTGGCGAGTCCTAGCGAGTAAGCCATGCGGTTCTGGGGGAAGCGGTGAGCGTCACACCCCACCCAAGATTTTTAAGAGGCTTCAACTATGAGCTCTAAATCTGACACGCAGAATCCATACAAAATTCGCCACTCCTAGTCACCCAGCGACAATGAAATGTAAGGCACAGTTCTCTTCAAAACAACACATTATAAAAATGAACAACCCCTCCCAACACAATAGATTAAATTACATAGTTATGCTCATAAGAGCGAGCTTCACTAGCCCAGCCTTCTGAGAGGAGTACAAATCAGAATTTCATGAAACCACATAATTTCATTGGGGGTGTGGTGGTGAGATTAACCCGTGGAGCCCCGGCTAGTTTTGTAATGTTTGCGCACCAGAACCCGGCCGGTTTTCAAAAAATGGTTTTATTCCAGAAACAATAGCGAATGGGTTAGGAATGAAGGAAAAACCACGAAAAACCGCTCAAAAAGCTTAAAGAATGGTCCTACAGAGCCCCCGAAAACGTATTTTACAAGAGTAAAAAATTGAAGGCAATTATCCCAAAAAAACAGGTTATTGCGCGCTTGCGCGCACGCACGTGGACTTTGAGAGTTTTCAACCATCGGCACGGTTGCGTGGGATACGTACACAGTTCCCATACAAATCTGAGCCCCCTTGAGTGGCTACACCTGAGGTTACGGTCAGCGCAATTAGGGTGACGCGCCAGGCGCGTCTCTGGGGCTGTGCGTTACATACATCGCCGACGCGTCAGGCGCGTCGCTGGGGCTGTACGGGTTAATAAAAATAATATAACATACTTAAACAAAATTTAACTATCAAAGAAAGAGTTTTTATAGGATTTTTATATGTTTTAATGTTTATGGTGGCTGCACTACAGGGGCAGCCTAGTTTTTTTTTGTCTTCTTCTATACCAACACAGCAACTCCTACTTACGACCCAATACGCTGGGCTACCCACGCGAGCCAACAAGCACCAGACGTAAACATACTAATCAAACCAAAGTAGGAGGCTACCCTTGTGATGATCTACCACAGGTCTTCCACCTTTGATAAGCAATCTGCAATCACATTCTCAGAACCGGCAATATGGCGTATGTCTAGGTTGTATTCCTGCAACATTAATGTCCACCTGGTCAGCCTCATATTCCGGTTATGGAATTGATTCAGGAACTTGAGGGGGTGATGGTCAGTGTAGATCACCACCACTGGTCCATAGGCTGGAACATACACCTCAAAGTGCCTGAGCGCTAGCACAATCGCCAGCAGTTCCTTCTCAACTACTGAATAGTTCTTCTGCGCCGAGTTGAACTTTTTTTGAGAAGAAACTGACTGGGTGCTCCAGCCCATCTTCATCTGATTGCATCAGAACGGCACCAGCCCCCACACCACTGGCATCAGTTGCCAGCTGGAATGGTCGGCTAAAGTCCGGGGCCCTGAGGATTGGGTGAGTACACAACAGGTGTTTTACTAGCAAAAAAGCTCTCTCACACTCAGGCGCCCACTTAAACTTTCTATCTTTGGCCAATAGGTCTGTCAGAGGAGCCAGCACAGTAGAATAGCCCTTTATAAAGCGGCGGTAGTAACCAATCATGCCCAAAAACCTCATGATCTGCTTCTTGGTGGACGGCCTGGGGAAGCGGTTAATAGCCAATATCTTGTTCTGTGGGGGGCACACCTGGCCCAAACCCACCATGAACCCCAGATACTGCACGGTAGCCCACACAAAATCACACTTTCCCAGGTTGACCACCAAGTTTGCCTCGCTTAATTTCTTAAATAGGGATTCTACATGTTCACAGTGGCTCTTGAAATCGTCATCGTAGATAATGACGTCGTCCAGGTACACGGTACAGTTCGGAATGTCAGCCACTAACTCGTTCATCAAGCTTTGGAAGGTCGCTGGTGCGTTCTTTAGACCGTACGGCATGACATTACAACAATATGTAGCACCATCCACCACAAAACCACACACCTCTTTCGCCCGTTCAGACAAAGGCACCTGCCAGTAACCTTTTACCAGGTCCACCTTGGTCAAGAACTTGGCCCTGCCAATCTTGTCTACACAGTCATCGACCCGGGGAAGAGGATAGGGGTTGGTGGGAGTCAAGCTGTTTAGCCTGCGGTTATCAACACAGAAGCGCACCTTGCCATCCGGCTTAGGTTGCAGCGTTACGGGAGATGTCCACTTTACCGCCCCCTTCTCGATCAGTCCCTGTTGCAACATATACTCCAACTCCGCCCGAAGGGCCGGAAGTTTAATAGGGGGCACCCTATAGGGCACTGATTTGAAGGGTGGGTGGTCTCCGACGTCAACGTCGTGCACCTCAAGAGTAGTGAGGCCTGGGTGTTCCGCAAATACAGTAGGGTATAAATAGAATAGGCGCTCGACAGCCACACACTCTTGCTCAGGTAGGTGTTGCAAAGCCTCATGAGCCGCCTGTCTCGTGTTTCCCGCCCCCTGATCTGCAGAAACATGATAATCCCAGTTGTCATCCACCTGCGCATTTCTGTCCCGTTCTCCTTCTCCACCTTGACTGCTGAAAGTCATCACGGGGACAGTGAGAGGCTCAGGTGGGCGCCTCACATACTCCTTCATCAGGTTGACATGACATAACTGATTCCTCTTACGCCTGTCTGGAGTGGCCACCAGGTAATCTAAGTCCGAGAGCTTCTCTGCTACCTTATAAGGACCAGCGTACTTTGCGGATAAGGGGTGACCCACGTGAAACTCCCTGAGTTTCACCTTGTGGTCGTACCTGTCCTTCATGAGGGCCTGAGAGACTACCAGATTGCGGCCAGCCAACTCCAGACTACGCAACATTCGTTCTCTACTCACAAGTTCGACAGCACCGTCACTACACTTTAGAACCTCCGGGTCTTCTAGCTGCAATTTGAGAATATCTGAGGGAGCTAGCCTGTCTAAGTGTTTGCAAAACAACTCATTCCCTCCCCCAACATCGAACTTTGCATCCCGTTGCTCTCTCCGTGTATACCGTTGCTGCCTCTGAGTCTCTTTAAGTCCTGCCTCTACACTCTCAGTGACAGGTGGTGGTGCTTCTCCAGACTCTAATAACGGTGCTAATACCGAGTACCCGAGAAGCGCTGCTGGTACTAGACTCTCCACCGTATCAGCTTTCAGCACCTTCTCGTGACCGTTCCTCCGCTTATTTGAAGACTGTTGGTTAGGCTGTGACTCCCTGGATGCGAGAGATCTGGTTACAACACACGCCATTGGTTGCACCTGACACTTCTCAACCCACTCCTGTTCCTCCCTACTCACGTCGGCCGGCTCTTCGGCAACGACTAAGGATGAAACCTTAGAAGCAGGCACCGCAAAGTCATTGCCGAGAAGGAGGTCGACGCCCCCAACAGGCAATTTCTCCACGATTCCCACATCCAGTTCGCGAGTCACACCATCAACTTCAAGCTCCATTCTAACAAGCGGGTATGACCTAGTTGCATTAACTCCCTGCACCACAACTACCCGCGCCGCGTTTATGGGTCTACCAGTGAAATTCTTCAAGAGTGTCTGAGAGGCACCTGTGTCACGCAAAAGCTGTACCCCGTGCTTCTTGCCCCCCCACTTCACGCAGCCATGCCCTCTATGGTCGCAAAAGGCATCGCGGACAGGGTTCGAGCCTTCCGGATCCTTCATCACTGGCGATGCTCCATCCTCTGATCTTATGCCTCCAGCAAACACAGAAGACTTCTGGAACACCCCAATGCTGTGAGCCAATGACACAGCCGCCGAGGGAGGTCTGCTCAGACAAGCTTTTGCCATGTGCCCCTCTTTGTGACAGTGATAACACTCAAATTTCCCCTTGGACTTATACTGAGGTGTAAAAGTCCCCTGACCCTTCTTAAATGGGGCGGTGCTAGGTTTGTGATCAGTCTTGGTGTCATTGCTTTTAAATTTATGTGTGTCCATATTCCGGGGAGGGGGAGGGTAACGCTCCTTAACGCCTACATCGTTTCTCTGTGCAGAGCCGCACCCCCAGAATTAGTGACAACCGAAGATCAGCCATCTCTGCTGCTTCTACGAGAGTTCTTTGGTTCTTCTCTTTAAGGTCTAAAGTCAAGTCGCCGCCCGTACACTTATAAAACTGCTCTAGAAGCATCAACTGTTTCATCTCATCAAACGTAGTTGTCTTCTCTGATCTGAGCCAGTTTCCCATAGCGTCGGACAGGTCCCGGGCGTGCTCCAAGAAGGTACTGTCTCGCCCCTTAGTCACACACCGGAACTTTAACCTATATGTCTCGGGTTGTAGCTCATATGCCCGCAGGGCAGCCTCCTTGAGCTCCTCATAAACAACGCAGGACTCCAAAGGCAGTGCATCGTAAGCCTTGAGCCCCTTACCTACGAGTCTAGAGGACACAAGGGCCGCCCACTTAACTTCAGGCCACTGATGCTCCCGGTACTTCTTCTCAAATCTATTGAAAAACTCTGACACCAGACTCGTCAAATACAGGTACCAGTTTGAGAAGGTGCGACAGAGACTGATCATGCGCACAGTTTCCAGTACCGAGTCCCTGTCCCGTCATCTCAACACGAGACTTCTCTAAATCCATGTCGGCACAGTATCTTGTAGATTCTAGTTCAGTCCTAAGCTCAGCTTCCCTCGTCTGTTGCTGCATCCTAGCCAGCTCTTTTCTCTCTTCTATCTTAGCTAGCTCGTTTCTCTCTTCTATCTTAGCTAGCTCTTTTCTCTCTTCTATCTTAGCTAGGTCTGTCTGCTGTTGACTCTGATGTTGCATCTTTGCCATCTCGAGCTGAAAGAGCATCTCCGGGGTCAAACCTTGAGGAGGAGGAGGAGGAGATGCAATGATGTTAAAAATACCCGGTGATCTCCCCAGGGGCAAACCACCCTGCCAGTCACTACCCACCTGCGGAAGCGTGCTCAGGGTCGGTACTCCAATAGGAGGATTGGGAGTCGAGTGAAGGGGAGGCTCGGCCAAAGGGCTCTGAGCACTCACCCTACCTCGTACGCCAGTCACCCCACCCAGCACACACATCATCAGGTCATCCTTGGTCATGCCATTAGTACATACATGACCGATAGCTGCGGCTAAGCACTGGAGACCGTACCGATTCACACCCACCAACCGGTCAGAAGTAACAGGCCATTGTAAAAAAATCCTTGCATCCTCCTCACTGTTCACCAAGTTAACAACCTGCCCATGCTGCTGCTCCTCAGCTTCTACATCACGTACTGTGTCTTCATCCTGCACTGATCCGCTATTAGACATGATGCTCACTGAAGATTTTTCACTTTGATACACAAAAAAGAAGTACCCCAGACTCTTATACCACAATATTCACAATAAAAAATTCTCGGAGACCGCTTAAGTGCTATATTACTTTGCTAAAAAAATTATTCTCGCATGTCCTCAAAAAATATTCCACAAAATCAACAAATGTTCACTGCCTAAACTGTGAGAAAAATCTGCACAATAACCTGCAATTATATGTCAGTTCACCAAATCCTGAGCTAGGTCGCCATTTGTTACGATCGGGTCTCGTATAAATCAGTGGCTCTTATACATTGGACTAGACTGGCATAAATGCAACAACGGAAACGCTAGATCCAACCCCTGATGTATAATACCGTCGAACAAAGAACACATATACCCTCCAGAGTTATATCTGCAATAGTGGGGTATCTTAACTCTCAGTATCTATGTGCTTCTACTGTAGGCTGATGTTCTCTGAAACAGCCTATTACCTATAACATATGGTTGCTTAGTTATGGTACACAAGGAAAAGATAGTTAACTTAATTAAATCACAAGAGTGATCTAATGCAAACAAGAAGAAAAAGGTTTACTTAACCTTACTTTAATCAATAATATCTGTCACTCCTTTATGAAAGAAAGTGTTGTAAAGTCCTCAAGCACCGAACAAGGAATCTTCTGAATAATGTCGGATGCTACTAAGAAGAACGTATCGGAAATGGAACCACAAAATAGCAGGAGGCAGGACAATGCACGTGTAGGCTAAATACACGAAAAGTCTGGACCTATAATGTTATTGGACACAAGAATATTATAAGCGGTGCAACAGTAATAATGCTCGCCACGAAAATGTAGTACTCCTATTAACAAAACCGGTCTATGCTGGTTGTGTCTCTCTACAGCAACCTAGACCTCAAAATAATTGTGTAGAAATAATGGGTATGCATAAAAGAGTATATGATCTAATCCAGCTAATGTCTACCCGGGTTAATAAAGCCTAGCTGGGATGCGCAAAGGTACAGAATTCTGGTGGAGCAAGGCAGCTCCTAGCCTAGTGTGGACCTTGGGTATGTGCGGCCTGATTACGTTAATATGAAGGGGTGCTCTCTTGAGGATTCTCGATCACAAGTATCGAGTATCCTCCTGGCAACCCTCAAAAGTAAAAGCAAATAGAGTTAGAACAGTGTTGGGTGGATTAGGCAAGCAGCCCTCACGCACTACACTGTCTAAACTCCAAGGTACACAGACAAAAGATCCACCCAGGTAACCCACAGAATCCGTAGTGTCGTGCAGCTCAAAAGTAGCCTACACACAGTGAAAACTCCAACAGCAAGGTACCTGATCCCTAGTCTAGCATTATTTAACCCTGTAGAAACATTAGTGATTGATGGAGACAGTCCGAGCAATACAATCTCCCAAAAAGACAATGACTATCTTCAACCTTAGCCTAGTACATAATAATGTGAGATCCAGCATATAATACAGTCTGGCCACCAATTCAAGGTGTGGATGCAGGGAACCAGAGGGGAATTGATATTAATAAAAGGTGAGGAAGTAGTGGAAATGATAGAGGCAGTAGAAGAGAAAGATTCTAAGACAAGAGTGTGGAACAGTTCAAGGGAGATGCTTAGAGTATGCTGTCTGGGACGGATCTGACCAGGATTATGGATATTTCCAGGGACCGCATGGGTGGAGTCCCAGTTTGCAGGAATGGCACGAGGGCGCGCGACAGTCGCCCAGTAAGCAGCCGCCTAGTAGGCCTTGTTTGGCAGGAGGCAACGAATCCCGCGAGGCCTATGTAAGGGGGCCGGCCACGAGCCACACTCACCACCAAGTCACACCACCTGGTCTCTCTCTCTCTCTCTCTCCCGCTCGCCTTCCCATCATTCAATTACTTAACACAATACTTTCAATTGACTATATAAAATAGAAAGGATTGTGACAGACGAAAACAAAGAACAGTTCTGAACTGTCTGCAACACAAGCTTTCTCGAGAAGGAAAGTACACAATGATAGGTAGACTGTAGCTACATTCTCTGCCCTGGCGAGTCCTAGCGAGTAAGCCAGCGGTTCTGGGGGAAGCGGTGAGCGTCACAGTTTTTATAATATGTAACCAACTCTAGCATTTAGTATTCACAGCATGAATTGAGAAATGTTGGCTTGCAAATTATGTTTACCAAATTAATAGTGTAAACAGCTAGTAGTTACAAAGAATAAAATGATAATTAGAAAACAAAATATATTTTCACAAATAAATGCAACCGTGTATTAATAAGTTGATATCAATAGTGCTCGTAATTTTATGACGTGTTGCATAGAAAACCAAAAATTATAGGCCTACCGGCACTCTCATTGTTGGCCAAGACGGTAATCAAGCCCGAAATATTTCCGCTGCGTGCTTAACCCCTTCTGTTCTGGAGACGTATATACAATTGTATTCTTACAATATGAAGACGATATTGTGCAGTTTAAGAAGGATCTGTGAACGTATACAGGCTTAAGTGAGATTGTTCGAAACCTGTTACCTGCTGGAGGCCCTTTATAACTCAATACAATCGCCTGATAGTAGCCAAAATAATGTTAATAGGACGGCACCGGTACTGGAAGTGTTAATACCTATACCTTTACAATGTAAATATAATCTATTTTGAGGACAGCTTAATTATATAATTATTACTACTATATATAATAATTATTTTGTTTGTATCTTTTGGTCTGTTTGACCCAATATCAATTATGTTGATACACCCATATACTAACTAGACATTAATTATTTAATGTCATAAAGGGATGACAATCATGTTCTTTACATTAGGTGAATTTCAATATTTTAACATTTTACAACATTCCTTAACCATTACATTGATATCCTATTTCATGATCCACGAGGTTGTTGGTTTCTTAAATATTTAGGCTACTTGGTTGGTGTTTATATAAATGGTGTGGGTATGAATATCTTCATCTTATTAACGTTACGATTATGAGATTTTAACTCGATAAATACCGGTGGTATCCTTTTCAAAATATTCTGGCAAATATTAGTCGATTTTATTTAGATAAAGAAGGGCTACTATTTAGAATGCTACAACCTATTGCAAATATAACCTTACCTACCACAGACCTTTTCTAATCTACATAAAATAGTCTGAATATAGCTATAATGAAATATAATATATGTCCCCAGTACCAAAATGGTTAGTAAAAAGTCTCCTTTTATGGCCTAGCTAAGGTTTACCAAGGTCCTTTGTTCTATAATATAGAAATTTACCTACTACGCAACCACATCCCTTTAGCTACTTCACACGTGGTTATAGATATAGACATATTGATATTATGCATTTATCATAGTTAACAAATTATAGTTTGTTTTGTCTTACATATTCTCACCGCCTCATGTTCGACTTATCAATTCGTGCATTCATAAAACTACAATGATTCGATGAGAGATGGAGAAATAGAGAGAAAGAAGAAAGATAATCGTCATTCCGTGGTTCTAGTGGTGGAAAGTGATCGAAGGGAAGGGACTTGCAGACGTGAAACAAGAATGAAGTATAGAGAGGGATGGAGGGGCTTATGCTGCGAGAGGGTGAACGAGCGGGGTTGGTATGGGGGAGGGGGGGGGGAGCACAATGTTACCAACACAATTCGGCATTCTCTGCCAGGCATGTGTAGCAGGACTTGTGTCCACAATAGTACCTTACCCTTTTGGCTACCCACCACAAAAATCCCAAATCCCTCCTCCCACCCACTCGCTGACTGTCGGTCCCGTCAGAAGGAAAAAAAAAGGAAAATCTGTGGCGGCGAAACGATTGGACCAATCGGTTCCATATTTGTGTGACAAGTCTCTTACCCTTCTGCCTTTCCTCCACCACACCCACAACCACCTCCCTCCACCCACTTCCAGCGTAGAAAGGAAAAAAAGGAAAACAAAAGGAAAATCCGTGGTGGCGAAACTACCTCACCAATCGGCTTTATATGTGTAACACAAGTCAATTACCATTCTACCGTCCCCCCACCAACCCCAAAACCACCCTCCCACCCATACATTCCGATACCATAAAAGTCTCTGTAGTCTATAGTGTCTTTTCAGCTACTTTCGGGACCGTCGGGGACCTGATTTCTGGCGAAAATGGACAAGGGGAGTGGTTTTTTTACCATTATCCTTCCTTTCTCTCCCAACTTGATAGATTTAGCCAAAAAAAAAAAAAAAAAAAAAAAATCTGGCACTGGCAGAAGCACACCGTCAAAATTGGCTGGCACTCAGCGGGTTAATGTCGTTGAGTGTACAGTACACCCTAGGACATAAATCGGTACAAAACAGTACCATACGTTTTTTAATCTATCCTGAACTGAAGTGAAACTTCTCTTTAATGCTTTACCTAATAATTGTGTTTCATTTAGGTTTAGTTGGAGGATTCAGAAGGAACGATGACTAATATGTTTTAGAGGGTATGGTCAGAATTAATAGGGCCCCCAAATACCTGTTTGTTAACCCTTTCTGTACCGGTTACGTCTTTTTAACTTAAATTTCAGCTACATTTAGACGATTTAATGAAGCTTACAAGAATATCTGGCATCTAAAAGGATTAATTGAGACAGTCAGTAATCTTTTAGTGGGTAGACATCCTCTCTAAGCAGAATGAAATTGTATTATAGTTTCCAGATCATAATTAAAAGGACGGTACTTGTACTGTAGAGAACGGGATATAAGCACCTGGAGGAATAACAAAGGGCCAATGTCTGGTGTCTTTGTAACCCCCATACTTTGAAACCACAATTAAGTGCTTCCCTCAAACATCATGAACGAAATGCGTAGAAACAAATAGTGATCTTACTGAAATTAAATAATAACTCGCCCTTATCACAAATAAGCACTTACATTATCTTCCTTCGATATAGGGTTAGGGAAGCACTTACATGTGGTATTAAATTACGGGGGATATTAGAGTGCACTTTGACCATTTGTGTTTGTTTTGTTTTTAAGTTTGTAAATTTGTCCTTATCTGTAGATTATGATTCTCTCAAAATAGTGATATTATAGCCAATGAATGAAGGTTATTTATTAGAAGTTTTTCAGTAGGTTGACAATGAACAGTCGTGGTCATTAACACCGAAGTAAACATATTCGAAGCTGTTTGGGCCTCAATCGAATATCCGTATAAATTCTATACCTGGTATTTGCATTTCGTTTAATCCGTTCGAGGCTTCAAAATTGATCAGATCTAATGACCGCGACT
Source organism: Paralithodes platypus (assembly GCA_032716605.1). Lineage (NCBI taxonomy): Eukaryota > Metazoa > Arthropoda > Malacostraca > Decapoda > Lithodidae > Paralithodes > Paralithodes platypus. The sequence goes on along the minus strand of CM064502.1, from coordinate 35,366,358 downwards.
GTGCTGAGGGTGACCTATGGTATAGTGGTTAGCTCTCTTGGTTCACAACTGAGAGGTTCTGGGTTTGATTCCCGGGCAGAGAGAGAGGAATGAGCAGTTTCCTAACACCCAATGCCTCGGTTCACGTCACAATCGCTATTTCTTTACCCCCTTGGATCGAGGGAAGTCAAAGCCAGGGTTGACGAAATGTCAGGTGAGCGGACACTGTTAGTTAAGGGGATAGTGGCCGTTTTATTTTGTCTATTAATTCATATATTCCTGTATTTCTTAGTTTCTCGCTAGACCTCCATCAAGCTTAGAAAAGATAAATTTGTACATTTTTGGGTAGAAAAATGTTCTGGCCGATGGCCAGTTCCGCTTAAGATTTCAGGGTCGCTATCGCTCACCAGGAAAAATTAACACCTGAATGGCACGAAAGGTCTCAAAATTGACAATGAAATGAGGTGAAAGATGTTATTAATCGCCAAACTGATGGACCGAACGTCTTATAATCTCAAAACAAATGAGGCTTAACACGAGGGAGAAAGGGGACCAGAAAAACAACCCATCTCCCCTTAAGGAGTGAGAAAATGGTTCACGATGAAGAAAAGCAGTGCTTCACACATATGAACACGAACACTGTCACTGCCTCATACCACATAATACATAGTCATGGAGTTTGACTGATGATATTGCCATTAACTCATAAACTACAAAGCTGTGGTAATATTAAGCCCTCGCACCAAAGCGAAGGTATGTGGTTCTATTCTGACGAAAATTGTCATATGTAACATATATATAATCATTACTTATCCACATGCGCCTATATGAAAGAAGTGGGATAGCACTTCTTGGGGGGTGAAAAAGACGTATTATTGCCGCAAGGTCGTATCATGAGGCGAGAGATGGGTGGATATATATCCACCCTCTCTGAGCAGTAGAGAGACACTGGCTAGTCTGAGTAGAAGTCTCTGTGTTGCAAGGATCTCTAGCTGACTCACCCATGTTAAAGAGACCGGGAGGGGGAAAATTTGCACCGAAAATTACCCGATGAAAGGGATAATAACATGTATGAGTGGTAGCAAATAATGGAGGGAAATTATCTCACCTAATCAGAAATCGCTTTGTTTTGAGTGCCACTAGGGTGTTTTTTGTTGTTGTTATGCTCTAGATCCATTGGGGATGGTCGCAGTGCACCAGAAAAACGTCTATTGAGGACGGTAGCCGTTTTTGGTTTAAGGGGAGATGGGCTATTTTTCAGGTCCCCCTTCTTCCTAATGCTTAGCCACATTAGTTGTCAAATTGTATGACATTTGGCCCATTAGTTTGGTGATTTTAAGACCTTTCGTCCATTTCCTTGTCAATATTAAGACCTTTTGTGCTATTTACTATGGGTTTCAGAGGCCGTGTTACATGGTTTTTCGGGAATAACTTATTAACACAAATTTGGATTAGTATGATATTTTGACACAGCTTTATTCACACCCTGCCCTAATTTTCGCCAATATCGTGCATTACCAAAAGTGAAGAATTAAGGTACTTGTCCCTGTGCCATGAGGTTAAAGTCGCACCTGGTCACACCTGGATGATGAGGAAACGAACAAGGTTAGTCACCCCCCCCATCTCTCTTTCTTTCCCTCTCGCTCTCTCTCTCTCTCTCTCTCTCGCTCGGTCTCTCTCTCTCTCACTTTCTCACACATGGAAACTACGGCCACTGGCGCATGCATTATACATATAAAAATGAGGCATGCAAAATGTGTTAATTTTATATTTATATTGTATAGTGACATAACGTGAATGTAAGGACAAGAGTATGGTAGGGTGCTGGGTATATAACGACCGTGTTTCATCGATGAGCAATGGTTCGGTTCTTTCCGGGTGTTGTGTGTTTTCGTTGAGTGCCACGGACTTACGGCAGCAGTCGTATACAGTCAGCCATACGTGACATTGGCTCCAGCAAGGCAAATTATGGCAACCATGTTGCGTCATTGTCCGCGTGGGTGTAAAAACGCATTTGTTATGCGTCTTTACTACATATACAGCTGGGAGAAAGCCGCCAATCGGCTAAAAATAAGTTTGAATAGGTAAGTGGTTAATTATGGCTATTATACGTAGTAATACTTAACCAGACAGAGACACAGGTTACGTGTACCAATTTGCAGAACATCATTGGTAACAAAAACATTTCAACATAAAGGAGTTAAAATATGGAATAACCTCATTGTAAATGTTGATGATAATTTTATTTTTTCATTATATAAGAAACGATTAAAATTATATTTAATGGATAGCTAAATTGTACTCTGAATTCTAGGAATTTTAAATTGTTAATTTATTTGTCGTCTATGTGAAGAGGCAATGTGTATTTGAATGTAAATGAGTATGTGTATATAATTGTCTTTATTTTGTGTATATATTATGTCTTTGTTTTGTATTGCACTTGTGTACATTTCTTTCCTTTGTTGTCTTATTTCACCTGATATGCATATGATTATAAGAGGACATAATTATATGCCTGATGGCATCAAATCATCTTTGTCATGGATATATCTTATCTTTGTATAATGGCACATTTTTGTAAACATGTATACCTATATCTATGGCAATAAACGGTTATTAACTGTTTTAATCTTTAGATCTTTAAAGGGCGTTTTACTGCAACAAATTAATTGGCAGCACTGAAATGGTGAGCCCGATAGCTACAAATATAATATTTATAAGTATCCATACAAAGAGCAAAGTATTTATAGCATGATCCCATGCTTACAATAACATATTATACAGTATTTATTAAGTTTTTCATGCGCCACATTAGACATAAATAAATATAATTAATTAATATCACTCCCAACACCAAACACCTCCGAATGAAATTAATTGGACTTTCACCACACAGGCCTTATGACCGCGTAGCGGAAGCCGTGGGAATGACGATGAAAGCAGTGCAGATGATGGTGCACCGCAGCACCCAGTCGCGGCCTGGGACAGCGACAGCACCGCCAACACCGACAGCACCCCCAACACTGGGCGCCTTTGACAGTTTCGCCATCGGTGCCATTCTCCGCAATATCCACGCAAAGTTTGCTGCCAAGCAAACCTTCACGATTGGCTCCGTGACGGAAGACCTAAAGATGGCGAGCATCATCCCGGAGGCAACCTCGGAGACGTCGGTTTGGCGACTCATCCACAACATGGGATTCCGCTACAAAACCTCACAGCGGAAGATGTATGTGAGGAAGGAGTCGCTGGACATTGTGTGCCGCCGGATCAACGCTCTCCGGGCACTCAAACAATTCCGGGAGGAGGGAAGGCAGGTGGTTTACTTGGACGAGACCTGGTTTACCACCAGGATGAACCACAGCATGGAGGGGGTCGACAGCACTCAGCCTGCCACCAGCACCACGTTCAGTCGTCAAGTGCCGCCCGGAGAAGGGGAGCGTTTCGTGGTGGTAGCAGCTGGCATAGCCGATGGTTCCGTCGAAAACACATTCCTGTGCTTCCCGGCCAAGAACACCAGCGGCGACTATCACGGCGAGATGAACAGCAAGCTCTTCCTCCGCTGGCTGACGTCACAACTTCTGCCGTCGCTGGCTCAGCCATCGGTACTGGTGATGGATAATGCGCCATATCACAGCCAGCTGACGGAGGAGAGTCGCTGCCCCACCACTGCCACCAAGAAAGCGGATCTTATAAAATGGCTGGACCACCGCAGGCTACCCTTCCCACCACATGCCACACGTCCTGAACTGCTGCTCATCTGCAAGCAAAACCGGCCACAGCCACAATACACGGTTGATGACACCATCCGCGCGTGGGGCCACGAGGTCGTCCGTCTGGCACCCGCTCATCCAGAGCTCAATGCCATCGAGCAGGTATGGGGGTGCATGAAACGGCACGTGCGCTCCTCCCTACACCGTTTCACCCGGGCGGATCTACAGGAAAGGCTGGAGGAAGCCAGGCTTTGCGCCACTGAAGAGGTGTGGGCGGGTGCGGTCAGACGACTCGAGCCTTCGAAGACGAGTACTGGTCCACGGACAACATCCACGAAGGTGTGGATCCCGTCATCATCAACCTCGCTAGTGATGAAGAGGACGACTTGTTTTTAGATAGTGACGATGACTAAAATAAACTGTTTGCTGTGTATTTTGTGAGTATCATTTGTCCACCCTTCATGTCTCCGCTTCCCTTCGTTGTATAAAATGACCTATTAATAAAACCTGGCCACACTCACGCCTCCACATTCCTATAAACTTTGTATAAATGTCCCATTGTCCTACCCTTCTCCTCCGTGTTTTTTTGTATTGTTTGTTTTATTGTCAGCATCTTCCTCAACGTACCATCACTCATAACAATTCATGGACCTCACCTTTTTTCTAATTATGGAAGTATATCTCTACAAACGGATTTACGAATATGATTTTCTATACATCAATTACGAACCTACATATACCATTGATTGTAAAGCAAGTCCCAGCCAATAATCAAACCCAGATAGTAATTGCATAACGAAAATCGTACCGGTCCACCATTTTGTATAAGTGACTGTACTTACTTACCCTACACTACCCTTCCTCCCCCAACATTTTCCCATCCTCACCCCTTCCCAACCCGTAATTAATGACCAAGCGTCAACTGCCCATCCCACCTGACATCCAACACAACCTGACGATACGATGACCATATTACACCTTGCAGTAGATGCAATATCATGCCAACACAAAACCACACAACACCTGGAAACCACCAAACCACTGCTCTTCCATCACACACACTCGTTTTATACCCACCACCCTACCCTACTGTTGCCCTTGCAGTCAGTTTATGTCACTATCATATATTAATATAAAATTAACACATTTTGCATGCCTCACTTTTATATGTATAATGAATGCGCCAGTGGCCGTAGTTTCCATGTGTGAGAAAGTGAGAGAGAGAGAGAGAGAGAGAGAGAGAGAGAGCGAGAGAGAGAGCGAGAGGGAAAGAAAGAGAGATGGGGGGTGACTAACCTTGTTCGTTTCCTCATCATCCAGGTGTGACCAGGTGCGACTTTAACCTCATGACACAGGGACAAGTACCTTAATTCTACACTTTTGGTAATGCACGATATTGGCGAAAATTTGGGCAGGGTGTGAATAAAGACCACGTACACAGTCCGTTCTGGTGTCATTTTGAAGCTATTTTCGCCTAGTTTTCGGCAGAATACACTTCATTTAATGCAGATGCTTGATTTATCATTCAGGAGTGCCTGAATATGCCCTAAATAGCCCAAACATAGCCGCAGCCAAAGGGTTAAGGCGAGGTGCTTGTCTAAGCGATGTTTAAAGGAATCAACGGTGCTGAAGTCTATAACATCTCGAGGAAGCCCATTCCACAAGTTCACAACTCGATTGAAGAAGACAGTCTTAGACTCGTGCGAAAGTAATAAATTAAGTTTAGATATTGCTGAAATAATTTATGGATCAAAATATACTTTGAGCCAAGACATCACTTATTTGGCCGACTGTACCTACTTACTTACTTGGATGCTGTGGCTGTGACACGTCCGCCGGGGGATTTTCTCTGGAACCCTTTATCTCTCATGTTTAGCCCCATTGCTTTTGAGATTTTAAGACTTTCACCCCATTAGTTTAGCGATCTTAAGAACTTTCGCAACATTTCTATCAATTTTAAAACCTTTCGTGATATTTAGTTGTCGATTTTTATTCCTGGCGAGCGATAGCGAGCCTGACATTTAAGAGGAAACATAATTATGTAGGCTACACATTTATCTAGCAAGTGGATTGTTACGATCCAGGTTCTCAAAGACACAGGGCTCTTCAACATTGGACTAGATGATGGCAAAAATGCAACAACGGTAACACTAGATCCAACCCCTGCCTTAAACACTGGAAAACAAAACACCATTACCGCCCTGAGTCGTGCCTGGACAACGAGGTATCCTATGACTCGGTAACTGATGCACACACACTAGGCTGACGCTCGATGAAACAACCTATTCTCAAACAGTAAAAGATTACTTGATTAGGTTACACAAAGAAAAGATAGTTAACGTGATTAATTAACGTTACGGTAGATACTCAAATAACTGGCACTCCTGTATTAAAGAAAGTGCAATGCTAGTCTTGCAACATCAACTGGAAACTTCTGAAATAAGTCTGATGCTGGGAAGATGTTCGTAAAGAATCTTGAACAATTATAATGCAGAATACGGGTCACAATAAATGCTAGGACATATAGTAATAATAGGCAGGCGAATAATAAAGACTGCGCAAAGGTAGTAATGCTCGACAACTAAAGAAATGCTTCGTGACACAACGCAACAGCCTACTAGGGTTGTGTAACTCAACAACAACCTCGGCTTAAAAGTGCAGTGACTAATAATGTGGCATACATATAATAATGGAGCTTATCTCTAACCAGTGTCTGCTCAGTTAATAAAGTCTAGCTGGGGTATCAAGGCAGGGCAACAATGGGCGAGCATGCGGCTCGTAGCCTAACGTTGTCCGAAGGTGGTATAATGAAGATTACGTTATATGACGGGGATGCTCTCTTGATAAATCTAGGTCTCTAGTACCTAGTTCTATCCTGGCGATCCCTCAGAAGTCAACACAAAGAGGCAGCACTATGTTGTGAGGGATAGGCTATGGCCCTCTCACACCACAGTGCTGTGCTCACAAAGTAAACCCACCCGAAGACAAGCTAGGCTCCCACAGTACCTGTCGATGTCGTGCAGGGCTTAGCTAACACTGCACACATCGGAGACAACGACATAGTAACCTTACCCCTAGTCTAGCTTTAAATAACCAATCAGAATCACTCAACACCTTGCCAGGGAGACATATACCGGTCTACAACCTTCCCGAGAGAGGACACACACGGAAAAGTCCGTCTCTCCAAACCTCATTAAAGCCTAATACATGGAAATATCTGAGAGCTTCGCGTACAATACGACTGGCCGACGGTGAACGTCTATGCTGAAACCAGAAGGGATGTTGAGTTTAATAAAGATTAGAGAATGAGAAAGGAGAAGTCGAGAGAGAGAAATAGTATGCAAAGTGGCGAGTATGGGGGACAGAATTGCAAAGGATGTAGACGATATGCGTGTCAGGCCAGCTCTGAGCTGGTAAAAAACATGAGGACGCGACGGGAAGGGACTAGTTGACCACCCGGCCGCCAACGCCGTCAGCGCCCAAGCGAGCCGCGTCATAGCTCAGCCCCCGCTGCCAGGTGTACTCCCTCACCCTCTCTCGCTCGCCTCCCACACAAGCAACATTTATATTATAGCGAATATAAAATACAAGGCGCGGTCACAGACCAAAACAAAGACCATTTCTAGACTGTCTGTGGCAACACGACCCTAATGAAATAAAGCAGATCATTCTAGGACAACTGTAGCCTATCCCCCCATCCTGGCGAGCGCTAGCGAGCTGCAATGCCCCATGCAACCATTCTGCTAGCGCCGGGAGGCGTCACACCCCCCCCAATATATGGGACACTCAACCATGAGCCCATATCTGAACAGGCAGAATGTCGCTAGAATCTGCCACTCCTAACCACTCTGCCACTCATGGAATGCAAGCTCAGTCTCCAAAAAAAAAATACAACAACATTTTATATATACAAAAATCTTATCACCCTTCCCAAACATAATACATTAATTCATAACATTGTGCTCCCAGAGCGAGCTTTAAGAAGCACAGCCTACTGAGAGAAAATCATCCGCACTCAGTACTCAGCTACAATATTATCTTAAAATTAATTATTAAAAAGAGATCTTAAAATTAATTATTAAAAAGAAAGAGTTTTTATTTAATTTTTCATACTTTATTTTAATGTTGTTTTTGGCGGCTACTATAGATGTAGCCTAATTTTCGTCTAATCAAAGCCAACAACTCCTGCCCTGCGACCCTACGCTGATGCTACACACGCGAGCCAACAAGCACCAGCGCAAAAATACACCGCGAGCCAAGACAGGAGGCTATACCAACATACTGTGGTAGCCTACCCCGGATCCTCCACCCACGACAGACACTGACTGAACAGCGAGGGTTCTCCTGCAAACAAAGCCAAAACATTATCAGTGCCCCCAGCATGCCACACATCCAACTTGTGTTCCGGCAGCACAACAACACCTGACACTGATAAACTGTCCAGTTCATCGCAAGACTGGCACTTCTCTTCGCTCTTTCCGGCAACGGGGCCTGCCAATAACCCTTCACTAGTTCTACCTTCGTGATGAGCGAGGCAGCCCCGAAGCGGTCTATGGTGTCGTCAACTCTGTGTAATGGATAGGCGTCTGTCAGGGATAATGCTTCCACACTCTTGCAATCAACATACACACGGACTCTGCCACCAAACTCAGGTTGCAAAGCCACTGGCAACGACCACTCACGATATCCCTCATCCCTCAGACCCCCTCTCCACACGCTGTCCAGCTCCGCCTTCACAACAGGCTGTCGAGCAGGATTCACACAGTAGGGAACCAACTCGAGCCTTGCACTGTCTCCAGCCTCCATGTCGGATTCTACCCCATACATCAGGCCTGGAGAAGCAACAAACATGCGGACGGACTGCCACAGCCTAGTGAACAACTCCTCTTGTCGCTCAGGAACAAGAGGTTGCAACTTATCTCGCAGAACAATATGCCTAGTGCCCTCCCACATCTCCTTCACCATGTGGAGAGGGCCCCTCACCCGATGCCCGAAAACAAGCTCATTCGGACTGAAACCGAGACTCTCTCCAGGTACTTCTCTTGCCGCGAACAAAACATACGGCAGACCAAGGTCCCAATCCTTTCCGTTCTCTGCGCAATAACATCGAAGCATGCTTTTCAGCGTGGCGTGCCACCTCTCCAACACCCCTTGACTCTCCGGGTGATACGCAGAAGAGACGACAGTGCTGATGCCATGCTGAATCATAGTTTGTTTGAACAGATTAGATGTAAAACTAGAACCTTGGTCCGATTGCACCTCTTGCGGGTAACCATACCGCGAGCAATACGAGAGCAGGTTCCGGACAACAGTTTTCGCCGTGCCATTTCTCATTGGATATGCATCAGGATAACGAGTGGCCACATCCATGATAGTTACTAGAAATTTATTACCGGCACTAGTAGGGGGTAGGGGTCCGACCATATCAATGATGACCTTACTGAAGGGCGGTCCACTGACAGGAATGGGGTGCAACGGGGCTCTCGGAATTGTTTGGTTAGGTATTCCAACCCTCTGGCACGTATGACACCTTGCTATCCAGGTTACCACCTGCCCCTTCAACCCCGGCCACCAAAACAATTTTTCTAAAGCCGCCACCGTTTTTCTCACCCCTAGATGTCCTGCCAGTGGTATGTCATGCGCCAACCTCAGTAGGCTATCCCTGCACTCCCGTGGCACCACCAACTGGTCCACTACTCCGGACCCCTCTTGCCAACTACGTTTAGGGTCTTGAAAACGCCTATAGAGGATGCCTTTTAAATAAAAAAAATCTCCTGGCTGCGCATCACCGTCCTCGTCGAGCTCTACAGCTCCATTAGCACACGTTTGGAGCTCAGGGTCCTCTAGTTGCAGCCGACGTATATCTGAGGGTGCCAAGCGATCTAACTGCTCCCGGAGCAATGCATGACCTTCCCCGATACTGGGCTGCTCCCTCTGTCTCTCTCGATGTACATAACGTTGCTGTCGTGGAGACTCGTCATGCCCAGCCTCGTCACTCTCGATGACAGGCCCATGGGCTACTCCAGAATTAAGTAATGGTGCTAATACTGAATCACCCAGGAGAGCCGCCGAGTCAAAACTCTTAAAACCAACTCCAGCTTTAGCCTCCTCCTGTTGATCGTTCCTCCGCTGGTCTGAAGACGGAGGACTAGGCTGTGACACTTTAGCTGCCCGAGCTCGGGTGACAACACACGCCATGGGTTGTGTCTGGCACTGCTCGACCCACTCTTGCTCTTCCCTACTCACGTCGGCCGGCCTCTCGGCAACGACTAAGGGTAGAACCTCAGAAGCGGGCATTGCAAAGTCGTTGCCGAGAAGAAGGTCGACGCCCTCCACTGGCAGTTTCTCCACAATCCCGACATCCAATTCACGTGCCACACCATCCACCTCCAACTCCAACCGCACCAGCGGGTATGACCGAGTTGCATTAATACCCTGCACCACCACCACCCGAGCCGCGTTTATAGGGTAGCCAGTCAAGTTTTTCATCAGAGTCTGGGAAGCACCTGTATCACGCAAGACCTCTACTCCATGCTTGCGCCCCGCCCACATCACGCAACCCCGCCCTCTATGGTCGCAAAAAACATCCTGAGCAGGGTTCGAGCCTCCCAGGTGCTTCTGCATTGGCTGTGCCTCAGCCTCTGATGAACTGCCCCGGGCAAACTCAGATGACTTCGGAGACACACCAATGTTGCAGGCCAAAGACACAGCTGCTGTAGGTGGTTTGCTAGGACAGACTCTTGCAAAGTGCCCCTTTTCATGACAATGATAACACTCCAACTCCCCTTTGGGCTTCCCTTGGTACTGGGAAGGGCCCGGCCCCTTCTTAAATGGGACGGTGCTAGTCTTGTGGTCAGTCTTGGTATCATGGCTCTTGTACTTGTTTGCATAAGGTATATCACTAACTCGGGGGGGTGGGGCGTCACGCCCCTTATTACCTGCCTCACTACGCTGGGCAAACCCGCACCCATGAATTAGTGATAGCCGGAGGTCAGCCATCTCAGCTGCCTCCTGTAGAGTTTTTGGTTGCTTTTCTTTAAGGTTTAACGTCAGGTCGCCGCCCGTGCATTTGAAAAACTGCTCTAAAACCACCAACTGTTTAATGTCGTCAAACGTAGTAGCTTTCTCCGACCTCAGCCAATTCCCAAAAGCATCGGACAGCTCCCGGGCATGCTCCAAAAAGGTGCTCTCCCGACCCTTGGTAACACCCCGGAACTTTAACCTGTACGTCTCTGGTTGTAGTTCGTATGCTCTCAGGACAGCCTCCTTGAGTTCCTCGTAGATAATACACGACTCTATCGGCAATGCAGCATAAGCACTGAGTCCCTTGCCCACAAGTCTAGAGGAAACAAGGGCTGCCCACTTCTCCCTAGGCCACTGGTGGATCTGGCACTTCTTCTCGAATCGTGTGAAAAATTCTGTTACACCACTCTCATCAAACACCGGAACCAGTTTCAATAAGTGCGAGAGAGACTGCTCATGAACACGGTTACCAGCCCCAAGTCGCTGTCCCGTTGTCTCTACTCGCGACTTCTCTACGTCCATGTCGGCACAGTACCTAGTCGACTCTAAATCCGCTTGGATTTTTGCTAGCTCTATGTGCTGAGACTGCTGACTGATAGTTTTTCTCTCTTCTATCTTGGCTAATTCTATTTGCTGTTCACCCGCCCTGATAGCCTTTCTCTCTTCGATCTTAGCTAATTCGAGCTGAAGCAATAATTCTGGAGATAACCCTTGAGGAGGTGAAGGTGCTACAATGTTTGAAATTACTGGTGGTCCCCCCAGGGGCAACCCACCCTGCCAGTCACCACCCAACTGCGGAAGCGTACCCGGGGCCGGCAAACTACTGGGATGGCTGGGAGTCGAGTGTAGGGGAAGCATGGCCGAAGGGCTCTGAGCACTCAACCCATCTCGCTCACCAGTCACCCTGCCCAGTACACACGTTATCAAGTTATCCTTGGTCATGCTGCTAGTAACCGCATGACCGATAGCTGTGGCCAGGCATTGAAGACCGTACCGATCCATACCCTCCAACCGCTCGGCAGTAACAGGCCATTGCAAAATATCCTAGCATTCTCCTCACAGTTCACCCGATTAACCCTTTCATCATGCTGCTGTTCCTCAGTTTCGACATTATGTACTGTGTCTCCATTCTCCTCTGACCCGGTATAAGACATGATGCTCACAAAAATTTCTCACCACAATATTCAGAAAAGAAGTACCCCAAACTCTTATGTAGCACTATTCACTTGCCAAAAATGTCTGAAGACTCTCAAGTGCTATACTACTTTGCCAAAACAAAATTAACGTGCCCACTATATTCCTCAATAAAACAAATGACCACAACAATCCTGCAATTATCTCTTAGTTCACAAGATCCTGAGCTAGGTCGCCATTTGTTACGATCCAGGTTCTCAAAGACACAGGGCTCTTCAACATTGGACTAGATAATGGCAAAAATGCAACAACGGTAACACTAGATCCAACCCCTGCCTTAAACACTGGAAAACAAAACACCATTACCGCCCTGAGTCGTACCTGGACAACGAGGTATCCTATGACTCGGTAACTGGTGCACACACACTAGGCTGACACTCGATGAAACAGCCTATTCTCAAACAGTAAAAGATTACTCGATTAGGTTACACAAAGAAAAGATAGTTAACGTGATTAATTAACGTTACGGTAGATACTCAAATAACTGGCACTCCTGTATTAAAGAAAGTGCAACATCAACTGGAAACTTCTGAAATAAGTCTGATGCTGGGAAGATGTTCGTAAAGAATCTTGAACAATTATAATGCAGAATACGGGTCACAATAAATGCTAGGACATATAGTAATAATAGGCAGGCGAATAATAAAGACTGCGCAAAGGTAGTAATGCTCGACAACTAAAGAAATGCTTCGTGACACAATGCAACAGCCTACTAGGGTTGTGTAACTCAACAGCAACCTCGGCTTAAAAGTGCAGTGAATAATAATGTGGCATACATATAATAATGGAGCTTATCTCTAACCAGTGTCTGCTCAGTTAATAAAGTCTAGCTGGGGTATCAAGGTAGGGCAACAATGGGCGAGCATGCGGCTCGTAGCCTAACGTTGTCCGAAGGTGGTATAATGAAGATTACGTTATATGACGGGGATGCTCTCTTGATAAATCTAGGTCTCTAGTACCTAGTTCTATCCTGGCGATCCCTCAGAAGTCAACACAAAGAGGCAGCACTATGTTGTGAGGGATAGGCTATGGCCCTCTCACACCACAGTGCTGTGCTCACAAAGTAAACCCACCCGAAGACAACCTAGGCTCCTACAGTACCTGTCGATGTCGTGCAGGGCTTAGCTAACACTGCACACATCGGAGACAACGACACAGTAACCTTACCCCTAGTCTAGCTTTAAATAACCAAGCAGAATCACTCAACACCTTGCCAGGGAGACATATACCGGTCTACAACCTTCCCGAGAGAGGACACACACGGAAAAGTCCGTCTCTCCAAACCTCATTAAAGCCTAATACATGGAAATATCTGAGAGCTTCGCGTACAATACGACTGGCCGACGGTGAACGTCTATGCTGAAACCAGAAGGGATGTTGAGTTTAATAAAGATTAGAGAATGAGAAAGGAGAAGTCGAGAGAGAGAAATAGTATGCAAAGTGGCGAGTATGGGGGACAGAATTGCAAAGGATGTAGACGATACGCGTGTCAGGCCAGCTCTGAGCTGGTAAAAAACATGAGGCCGCGACAGGAAGAGACTAGTTGACCACCCGGCCGCCAACGCTGTCAGCGCCCAAGCGAGCCGCGTCATAGCTCAGCCCCCGCTGCCAGGTGTACTCCCTCACCCTCTCTCGCTCGCCTCCCACACAAGCAACATTTATATTATAGCGAATATAAAATACAAGGCGCGGTCACAGACCAAAACAAAGACCATTTCTAGACTGTCTGTGGCAACACGACCCTAATGAAATAAAGCAGATCATTCTAGGACAACTGTAGCCTATCCCCCCATCCTGGCGAGCGCTAGCGAGCTGCAATGCCCCACGCAACCATTCTGCTAGCGCCGGGAGGCGTCACAGGATCTAGAGGGTGTAATTATAAGCTTGATGGAGGTCCAGGAAACAAACTAAAAACCTGCCCGTAAATCACGCGAAGCTACAATCAACTTTCTATGGCCAGCATTATGTTTTGGCAACATTTTTGGGAACTTTTGCTCTGGTATCGGAAACTACAGTATACCGACAATGAATACATATAGGAGATATAATTATTTAGGAAATTTCCCTCACAAGCTGCCAGACCAGTGTTGAAGATGAAAGTGACATGTATTAATAAGGTGTCGTCATCTAGTGTGGCAGACAGGAAGCAACCAACACCTTAAAGCTCCACCATTTCAACCAGTAGACTATTTCAACCAGTATAGTAGACTATTTCAACCAGTAGACTATTTCAACCAGTAGACTATTTCAACCAGTATAGTAGACTATTTCAACCAGTAGACTATTTCAACCAGTATAGTAGACTATTTCAACCAGTAGACTATTTCAACCAGTAGACTATTTCAACCAGTATAGTAGACTATTTCAACCAGTAGACTATTTCAACCAGTATAGTAAACTATTTCAACCAGTAGACTATTTCAACCAGCATAGTAGACTATTTCAACCAGTAGACTATTTCAACCAGTATAGTAGACTATTTCAACCAGTAGACTATTTCAACCAGTAGACTATTTCAACCAGTATAGTAGACTATTTCAACCAGTAGACTATTTCAACCAGTAGACTATTTCAACCAGCATAGTAGACTATTTCAACCAGTAGACTATTTCAACCAGTATAGTAGACTATTTCAACCAGTAGACTATTTCAACCAGTATAGTAGACTATTTCAACCAGTAGACTATTTCAACCAGTAGACTATTTCAACCAGTATAGTAGACTATTTCAACCAGTAGACTATTTCAACCAGCATAGTAGACTATTTCAACCAGTAGACTATTTCAACCAGTATAGTAGACTATTTCAACCAGTAGACTATTTCAACCAGTAGACTATTTCAACCAGTATAGTAGACTATTTCAACCAGTAGACTATTTCAACCAGTAGACTATTTCAACCAGCATAGTAGACTATTTCAACCAGTAGACTATTTCAACCAGTATAGTAGACTATTTCAACCAGTAGACTATTTCAACCAGTATAGTAGACTATTTCAACCAGTAGACTATTTCAACCAGCATAGTAGACTATTTCAACCAGTAGACTATTTCAACCAGTATAGTAGACTATTTCAACCAGTAGACTATTTCAACCAGTAGACTATTTCAACCAGTAGACTATTTCAACCAGTAGACTATTTCAACCAGTAGACTATTTCAACCAGCATAGTAGACTATTTCAACCAGTAGACTATTTCAACCAGTATAGTAGACTATTTCAACCAGTAGACTATTTCAACCAGTATAGTAGACTATTTCATCCAGTAGACTATTTCAACCAGTAGACTATTTCAACCAGTAGACTATTTCAACCAGTAGACTATTTCAACCAGTAGACTATTTCAACCAGTAGACTATTTCAACCAGTAGACTATTTCAACCAGTATACCATTTCAACCAGCAGCTTTCAACCAGTGCCATATTTAGTAATGATGTTAAGGGGGCAGTGCTTGTTTTTTGGTCTATGTAATTATTTAGTAACTGATTTTTTAGTTTTCTCCCTAGACCTCCATTAAGCTTAAACAAATAAAATAAATAAAAACATCCCTTAGACCCCTTCAAAACAAATATGTAAACAAACATCCCCCAATACCCTCCTTCAAGATAAATTTGTACATTTGTCGATAACAAAAATGTCCAGGCCGAAGACCGGTTCCTCTTAAAATACAGGCTTGCTATCGATAGCTCGCCAGGATAAAATCGACAGCTAAATGACACGAAAAGTCTTAATATTGACAAAAAAATGGGGCGAAAGGTCATAAAATCACCAAACTAATGGGCCAAACGTTATAAAATCTAAAAAGTAATGTGGCTAAAAATGAGGAAAAAAACGAACCAGAAAAAAGACGACTACCTCATCCCTTAACCCTTTGGCTGCGGGTGATGTTCTGGAATGTTTTGGCAAGTTACAACAATTTCCAGGCTATAAAAGCCTGTAAAAAAGGTAAAAATCGAGTGTCAGTGGGCGGGAGCGTGAGGGGCCCACCTCCGTCCCTCAGAGCAGCGAGCGGCTCACTGAGCTAGGCTGTGTCTCGCGCGGATCTCTCTCTGTCTCTCTCAACAGTGTAGCCAAGCGAGTGAGTGCTACCAAATAGCGGGTTTCCCGCGTTTTACTGGCACCGCTGCGGGTGAACCAGACCACATACGTGGCCCGTTCTGGTCTCATTTTGAAGCTATTTTCGCCTAGTTTTTGGCATAATACAGTTCATTTAATGCAGATGCTTGATTTATCATTCAGGAGCGCCTGAATATGCCCTAAATAGCCCAAACATAGCCGCAGCCAATGGGTTAAGAGATCCTAAAGTAAGATTGATCGACCATCTTCCTAGCCATCAAACAACATGGTGTGGTCCCTGGATACGGACCAAGTAATAATAATAATAATAATAATAATAATAATAATAATAATGGTCACGTTACTTATATAGTGCCCTTTCTCTCTAGCCCTCGCTAGACACTATTACCCATTTCCACCATCTATATCTTTAAATTCATATTTTTGGTGCCATAATAATCAACCAAGAAGGCTTTATTTTATATATATTTAAGATCTAACAATCAAACTATATATATATATATATATATATATATATATATATATATAAGTAACACCCCGTTCCCTAACATTAATATAAAATACAAACCCCAATGTACCGGAATACACCAATGAAAGCATATGGCACTCCCGGGACTCGAACTCGGGACACCACACCCAGAATACAAGCATCTAAGCCATTACACTACCAAGACAGTTAAAGGTTGAGTACACGATCACGATTAATATCCATTTTCGAATTTTGGATATTAATCTAATCATGTACTCAGACCCAACTACATTATGGAAAGCGTTATGTTTTAGCGAGATGAAAGAACATATATATATATATATATATATATATATATATATAAATATATATATATATATTTATAATTATATAATTATATACATGTATATATCCTGTACCAGTATTGCCGTATGTTCATTATGGGTATGAAGATGTTTTAGTGTAAAGAGAGGCTAATGACACCATAGGCACCAATATTATGATCTGTTACTAAAAGGTCTTTACTGATACCTGACAATAGCCACTCATATGTGTGTGATACAGGTGTTGTTGCTCTCGGTGCCTGTGTCGGTCGCTGGTACAGCCTTCCAACTCGGGAGCAACCGGTGTCTACGCAGTTCCGTCACATTTATATGATACGGTTTGAACAGTTTGCTAAAGGTGTCCCTAAACTGTTGGCTCATAGCACAGTAGAGCAGGAAGTTAATGGCACTGTTGAAGAGCACCAGCAGGTCCATTATCTCCCCAAGGTTAAAATAGCAGGGCTGGAACCCAGAGTCTGGGATGGCAGTGAGCAGGGCTAGAATACCTTGGGGAACCTCAGAGGCCAAGAACAGTACCAATATGGCTAATAACATTTTGGTCACTCTGTCGGCCTGACGTTCCGCTTTTGCAGCACTGCCAGAGGAGTTCATGAGCTTTGCGCGGCGCTGCACTGCTAATAAGAGTTCTTTAATAAGGGCGAGGGATAGAACAGTTAAAGCAACACAAGGGAACAACTTCAATATTACAGCATAAATCCAAAAATTCATATTTTTAAGAAATCCTCCATGATTGAGTGCAAGCTCGCTAAATCGTATGATATACAATATGTCTCCATTATAAGTTCGCTCGACGATTGTTATGTTGAGGTAGTTTGGAATATTAAACATAATGGAACAAAGGAAGGCAGCTTCAATGACAATAAAAGTACGATGCATGGAGCACCAAGTGGTGTTATTTTGTGGATAAGCAATGGCAATGTAGCGCCATACAGCCAGCATGACAGTCAAGCAGATGGACAGTGTGTGGAAAACTTGAGTGAAGTGTGCGTGGAATAACACAAAGACGGTCCAACCCCAGGAGTATTTGGAGGTGAGTGGCCGTCCACTCCACACATACTGGTGCATTGTGTAGGGTATATACTCCGCCATCACCAGCAGATCCGTAACAGCCAGACCAGTGAGGATGGCGTTCGTCGGCGACACCATGGACTTCCTCGTCAGTACCACCGTGTTGATAATGTTGGCGATGGATCCGAAGACACAGACCACCAGTGAGAGGCAGCCGTGGACCACCTGGTAGCTCTGACGGAAGTTGTCCCAGATGTCCGTACTACAGTATAGCTGGTCTTCCTGTGGACAAAATCATGCCATTAGTTCACGTGTTTAATCCCATTGTTTGTTTTTTTTAATTTAAGACGTTTGACTCATTAGTTTGGCGATTTTTTGACTTGACACCCCATTTCTTTCGCAATATTAAGACCTTTCGTGCCATTTAGGTTCGATTTTTTGCTGGAGAGCGATAGCAAGCCAATAATTTTAAGAGTAACCGGCCTTCGGCCGGAACATTTTTCTACCAGAAAATATACAAATTTATCTTGAAAGGGGTTCTAGTTATACACTATCTCACTAAACCATCTGAATAACGAAGGTCCTTCTTAAGGAGGTTGTGCTTGTTTTCGGTCTATATTTTTGTTTATGTATTTTTTAGTTTCATCCCTAGACCTCTACCTATCCCACCAGAGAGAAGCAGCCGTGCACCACCTGGAAGCTCTGGAGGAAGTTGTCCTAGGTGTCCGTACTACATTATAGCTGGTCAGCCTGCAGACAAAAATAATGCATTAGTTCACTGCAGTATTCAGACCATTCTGTTTAAAGATTAGAGTTGGTGTAACAAGGGATTGGAGTTCTCGAAAAGGGGCTCCTGTCCTAACGCTATTCGTGACTTACAGTGTGCTGGCTTAATAATCCAGAATGATTGATAACCTCTGAAGTCCTATCTTAACTAACTAACTAATTAATTGGTGTACCATTAAAAATGCTGAGAACTGTATAACTCGTTTAATTCGCAGTTTCATACATTTTAGTTTTGCAGTTATATATCATTATAATTATGTACTGTATTATATATATATATATATATATATATATATATATATATATATATATATAGAGAGAGAGAGAGAGAGAGAGAGAGAGAAAGAGAGAGAGGCTATTCTCTAGAAATGTTTGTATTCCAAAATGTCTCAAAATAATCTAGTAAAATGTGATGTTCCAAAATTGATCAAGTATATAAAAATGCACTTCTATGGTAAAGTTAGCGATGATTTTCGTAATGTATCGCAACATATCTTAAGAAATAGTTTCCCATCAATAAATTTCCGAATTGATTTTTCAAATGATTTCAAAATTGGATCTTATTTTAACTATAAGGACCATGTGCCAAATCCTTTGTGCTCGAATATAGTTTATAAATATACTTGTCCTAGTTGTAAGGCTAGGTATGTTGGTTGCACTAGTCGATCATTCAAAATTCGAGTATATGAGGGCATTGGGAAAATGTACAGGTCTGGCCATTTATTACAAAAGATTTCATTCTCTGCAGTCCGAAATAACTCACAAGACATGGATATTTTTTTCACAGAGAATTACTTCTAGATCTTAGCCAAATTTAGGAGTCAAAGTGATGCACTATATCACGAAATAAATCTTGCTAACAACAGCTGAAGTATGTGTGTGTCATAGGTGGTTCATTTGAAGTTTATGGGTGGATTAATTAAAGGTTAATTGTGTTTTCATACTTTCCTCTGTCAATCCTTTCCACCTTTGGCTCAGTGACTTAGTGACCTTTGTACTGGCTGCTTGTCCTTGTGTGATTCCCTGTCAATCCTGATAACCTTGCTGATTGTTTGTATATAGGTGTGTTTAATTTGCGGTTAGGGACATTTATAATTAATGGGTTGACTGAAGAAGTTTTGGAAGGGGTTAGTATACAGTACATTCTTGATATTTATTTTAGTTGTGTATATTGAAAGTCGTATTTATTGTATTTACTTTGTTGATATAACATGGTATGTAATTAATGTATAATTTATAGATTTTTCGGATTGAAAGTGCAATATTTAAAGTCAAACTAGTTTACTTGGAATATAGAGATCGAATATTTTGTTGTTACATTAAACTTTACTATTGTTGTGGATTGTCGAGTCAGGGAGTTTGACTGATGAGTGGTAGTGTCTTGGGGTTTACTTATATATATACTTTTACAGAAGAGATAAAGTGTTATAGAATTTCATCCAGACCAGATGGGTGGAGTAAAGTAGGAAAGAAGAGCAATTGGACAGAGGAAGAACAAGCGGAGAAGAGAGAAGTACAGTAGAAGATTGAAAGTTCTCGTGGTCAACCAAGTTGCTTCATTGTTTCATGGATGGATGGATGGATGGCTACAGAAAAGGTAAACAATATTATTGGCGAGTATGGATTGGTGGGGGGGGGGGGGGGCGGGATTGGTTTGAAGAGTTTGTTTCATCTAAACTTGTTTACCCATATATTTGATTTTACTGATGAGATATTGTTTGTAAACTGTCATAAATTAGTGTTGTTTTAGTATTCAAAGCGTATATCTATTAATTTAGGATTTAAAGAGTGTTAGATTTAGCACGATCATATGAACTTGAGCTGAGGTTATGTAGGCTATTGTCCATGTAGAGAGATCCTTTCAGTACTTATGTTAGTTTACGGAATATAAGATATTTAGCACAAAGAGTGTTGATTGGTTAATTAGTAAAGTGATTTATGTAGTAATTTAGAGTATTCATATACAACTTTAAACTTTGTGTATTTATTTAGTTTAGTCGATATAAAGAATCAGTTATTAATTGTTGTTTTTTAATTTGTGATATGTAAGACGTTTAGCACTAAGTTGATATTTTTGCTGTACTTGTGTAGCTGCTGCGGGTTTTCGGACAAAGGATTGTGTAGTAATTAGAATAATTTTAAAATATTATTTATATAGATTTCGAAGTAATTAATATAATTTAAACAGAATACTTTACATTCCTGGGCCGGTATTCATAAACTGTCTCAGACATATTCCTAAGCTTAGGACAGTACTAAGTCTTGAGAATATCTCCTAACTTTGAGAATATTCCTAGGAGTTGTTCATAAAGTGTCCCAAGGCTACGTGCTGGGAAAAGTTAGGACTGCTCTGGAATTGTCTTGAGGAGTTAGGAATAGTCCTAAGCGGCACCATGGTAGCACAAACATGTTATCTCGTAATTTGACAATATGTTTAGGTTATACTTATAATAATAGTGGAACTATGTTTCGATTGGGATTAAACTATATTTTATATGGCCTATAATATGAAATGGTGGCAGTAATTTAAAACTTGAAATAACTATGCTGAAAAATAGTGTAGCTATTATAACCTACTGTACTTTTGTTAACCCGAGAAGCGTAATAGAACTCACGGAAGTATCTGTGTAGCGAATGTGATAGGCCTCACGGAAGCAAGGCCATGAAAAAAACTTTCAGAAACAACCCAGGGGTTCTCAAAATAATGGAATATGTCATTAGGTGAGATAATTCCTCTCTAGTACTTCCTACCACTCATCCATATGTTTCTCACCCCCCTTCCCCACCTATTTCCCCCCTCCCCCCTCCCCCCCCTATTTCCCCCCTCCCCCCTCCCCCCTCCCTCCTCCACAATTATAACCTATTTTCCCTCTTATTTTCATCATTTATCGTCCATTTTTCGCGGGAATTATTCTCCCGCGGTTTCGTACACAACAGCGAGTCATTTAGACATCCTATGCAATGAGAGAATGTCTCCCGCATCGATCAGTGTGGCGAGACAGCTCAGAGGGGGAGGGTGTATGTCTCGCAGCTTCCCGCCTGTGAATACAAGAGGGTGGGGATTATCGTCTTTTTAGCCACCCAAATGCTAATTTCCCCACTTATTTTATCACTCTTGAAGGTTCATATGTTCATCATATTAGTAAAATATGTGCTCATGGAAAATAAATTATGGTTTATATTATAGATATAACGAATTCTGTCAGAATATTGGGTAATTAATTCGCATATAACTACGTTGGTCACACCCCTATTACGCGCTTACCAGGTTAATACATTGTAGGCTATAGCATATTGTAAATATGAACCGAACATGATGATGTCATTTAGCTGTGATTGTTGACAATATTATGCACCAATATTACATATTGTTACCCCCTTGAAAATTATGATGCCTTTTAACATTTATCATTAGACCTAGACAATTATTATAATATTAAATTTCGGAAAGGTCGGTAGGAGTGAAACATTAAGAAGAACAAGATACGACATGACCACACCTCTGACTTCTGTATGCTATACAGTATGTCCGTTTATTAGTAGACATATTAAACTGTCAAAATTTCATGTCATCATCAATAGGAGGGGGATGTTGAGGTCTGGGTTAAGCCGGTATCACACGAGAGCTGTTCCCTCAACATTTAGCCTCAACACTGGTCTGGCAGCTTATTGGGAGATGTGGATTTTTTTCTGGCCCCTCTTCTCCATCATGCTTAGTCCCATTAGTTTTCAGATTTTAAGACATTCGGCCCATTAGTTTGGCGATTTTAAGACCGTTCGCCCCTTTTCTGTGTCAATTTTAAGAATTTTCTTATCAATTAGTTGTAATTTTTTTCCTGGCGAGCGAAAGCGAGCCTGTAATAAATAATAATAAATATTGCATAATAAATCGTAGGCAGTGTCCACCATCCTTTAACTGTCTTCATGGTGCGATGCATAAGGTGTTGATTTTCGGTGTGAGCGTCCTGGGTTCGAATCCACGGACTGCCACATGTGTTTATAAATTTCATTAATCGATTTTAGGAGTAGAGTTGGTTGTTGGAAGGAACATAATAATTGATATTGGTTCAGGGGTAATTTATCGAGAGGACTTGCCTAGTGGTTAAGGCCCCATTAATTGTTCTTTCCATTCACATATGCATAGCCTGTGTGAGTTGCAGTTGGGATGTGTGTACATGCTTAGATTGATATGCAGGATTTGAAGTTGCATAATAAATCATAGGCAGTGTCCACCATCCTTTAACTGTCTTCGTGGTGCGATGCATAAGGTGTTGATTTTCGGTGTGAGCGTCCTGGGTTCGAATCCACGGACTGCCACATGTGATTGTAAATTTCATTAATCGATTTTAGGAGTAGAGTTGGTTGTTGGAAGGAACATAATAATTAAGGAGGAACCGGCCTTCGGGCGGGTCGTTTTTATAACGAAAAATGTACAAATAGGCCAATATCTTGAAGGGGGATCCTGGGGTTTTAATGTTTGATGGAGGTCTAATTAAGAAACTGAAGAAAACAAAAAATACATAAATGAAAACAAAGAGAAAATAATCGACCAAAAAATGGACCATCCTCCCTCAAGAAGTCAACATTTTAAAGATTTGGGTCACCTAAAATCATCCACCATCAGAAAAAACGGTCCATCCTCCCTTAACCTAAGACGTGCGCACAGGGGTTTTTCTACAGGGTAATACTGTGCGCATGTATGATGATTTTGGGACCCATTGCCAATTTCGATAAAAAGTACATCATCGTGTAGGGAATGTTTGCGTACATCGGCCCATATATATTTGACCCCCCCAAAAATGTCTGGGGGGGGTGGGGGAACGGTCCGTAGTTGAAAAATGTGGAGCGAATGGCACCGCACGGCTAGATTGTCATCGAGCGGCGAGATTTCCCTGCCGAATTTTCACGCGCCCAGGGGAAAGAAGGAGGAGGTGGGTTACCGCGTATTATCACGTATATCTCCTTTTTTTATCCCTTTTAGGCTATGTAGAGTATGTATACGTGTGTAGGCCACCCATATAACAATGAATATGCCTCATAGTGACCAAAAATTGCAATATATAAGGGAATTATAAGATAATTTTTAGGCGGGAATGAAGATGGGTTGGAGGTTTGGCGGCAATTTATGAGCTGAGAGTGTGGTTTACGCCATAAATATCACTTATATCTTGTACTTAGAGCACTGTCATGCTATAATACAGACTTGTACGTATGTAGACGTGCCATATATCAGTATATATACCGCATATAGACCAATTCATGCGATATTTACGCACATTATCAATGAGTTTCTATGCGTGAACCAAGGTGTGAGTGAGTTGTGCTGGGAATGAAAGGGGGAGAGGGTGTGTTACGCCATAAATATCACTTATATCTTGTACTTAGAGCACTGTCATGCTATAATACAGACTTGTACGTATGTAGATGTGCCATATATCAATATATATACCGCATATAGACCAATTCATGCGATATTTACGCACATTATCAATGAGTTTCTAGCAGACGGAAGCCTGAAAGGGTGGGTGGGGGTGGGAGGGAGGCATGCAGGGAGTGGATGAGTCATGGAGAGAGGGAAGGCAGGCAGGGAGATCTCTAGATAGATAGCCAGCTTTGTGATAATTGTGGAGGCGCCCGAGGCGTATGGATGTCTTGGTATTTTGAACCTTATGTCTACCAGGTGTCTGGTGTTCGTTGCCACCAAGAGGTCTACAATAACATGAGTCAGGAATGGAGAGAGAGAGCAACTGAGACATGCGTATGTCGTACGTATAAATGGACTTCAGAATTGCATTTTTATGCAAGCAGACATTGCATTTTAGACACATGTGAAGTACCACAGAAACATGTAGGCCATTGACTGTAAATAAAGTACTATATTATAGACCAGCAACGAGGGTGGTCAGTAAACACAGGCAGATTGCCTTTTTTGATAGAGAGCTAAATATAGACTGGTGTCTCCTAACACTTGCGAAAGGGTAGATTGCCACCAGAGAAACTTATATTTATTTATTTCCAAGTAATATGCAATCTAAATGTATATTCGAGACCTACTGCAAGTATTCGTATGACAGTCATGACTATGTATAATCCAATATACGCGCGTAGGCGAGACATAAGAAAGCAGGTTGAGCAATTTTCGACACCCACACAGTTATTATTCATTTTTATTTACAATATTATACAATACAAATGTATTTGTGAAGAGTATTTTATCCATTATTGTATTTATACAAATTTTGTTCCCAGACAGAGCTGCTGTGGCTGGAGCATCAAGGAGCGGCAAGGGTCACCCAGTGACCGCTTGACCGTGTGATAATGAGTGGAGTCACACTGAGAGGGGCAATTTTGCTGAGTGTTTGGGCAATTTTTGACAGAATAAAGTTATATAATTACTAATTCTTGACAGAGACAAACTTTTATAAACCTTTGCATGATATAATTGATAATCCCATCAATTTACAAGCGTAAATTGGTGAGATAATTCATTTTTTTTGTATAATGTCATTTCGATTGTAGACACGAAGTTTTGAGTGATATTTGGTATGAGCTCCTGTGGCATAAGATCGCGGACTGGAAAACTCAAAGTGTGGTAGGGTAGTGGGATCGAATCCAGGAGGGGGTTATGGGG
Organism: Paralithodes platypus; assembly: GCA_032716605.1. Lineage (NCBI taxonomy): Eukaryota > Metazoa > Arthropoda > Malacostraca > Decapoda > Lithodidae > Paralithodes > Paralithodes platypus. The sequence goes on along the minus strand of CM064502.1, from coordinate 35,341,137 downwards.
AAGGTTTTATACTGTCTAGAAAATGTTTGATACATTTTTTGTTTTACAAGATCATGCCATTGTATTCAAACAATATGAAATATTCATAGAATATATCATATTGTAAGAATACAATGACATGACCTTGTTTTTTTTTGTTTTTTTTGTTATTGTTTTTTTTTATTATCTTAGTAGGTTTGACAGGATTTATTGAAACATATTTATTTTTGTACAATTCATTTGAGGTAAGAAAATAATTATATACACATTACTTAGGCTAATAACAAACATATATATTGATATACTAAAAAAAGAAGGCATATTACATGTAAATCTTTGAAACTTATAAACTAAATAATGAAACATACAATTATATAATGTAAAAGCTATATCACAGGGACATCTTTGGAACTTATACATTATATAATATATATGTTACAATTATGAGGTAGCGTGATCAATTAGGTCAGGTCAGGTAAGGTAGGGCGCGAGTCCAGGGCAGGGCAGGGCAGGGGGCGAGTCCAGGGCAGGGCAGGGCAGGGGGCGACACTCAATAATTCTTGAAGGTGTGGTAGTCCCTGAAGCAGTCACCCAGGCAGAGTGCAACTTTGCACTCGGCGCACATTGAGGTGACTCTTTTGGTGACATGGGGTTTCCTGACACTGGAGCTGCAGACGGTGCCCTGCACCTGCCTGTGACGAGTGCCAATCAGCTCGGTTTTGGTTGGGTAGTGTCTTTCGACACCCAGCTGGATGCGGTCAGGAACGTGATCCCCACGCCATGCCGTACGTCTGTGAGTGGTGGTGCCATACTTCTCCAGGAGTTGGTATGAGGCGTTGTAGACGAACTCCCGGAATTTCAGCTTCTGGTTTGGGGACATATCCTTCTTCACCAACCACAAGTTGTAGGCGTTGATCATCGTGATATCAACTAGGTGGAGGAAGAGCTTGTGATACCACTTCACAGTCTTCCTCAGACACTCAACGCCTGACAGCTGACAGTCAGACTTGTCCACCAGGCGCATGTTCTTGGTATAGTCCACTACCATGTCGGGCTTGTAGATGGTCTTCCTGGTTCGGTAGTGGATTTTGCCAGAATCCACCTGGGCACCTGTGTGGACGGTGGAAAGCAGGTGGACGTCTCGTTTATCCTTCCACTTCAGGGCTATCACTTTCCCACACTTCTCGAGCTGCTTGTATTTCTGCCCCTTTCGTCGCCTTCTTCGCACATGCCTCTCGCGGTGTTCCTGGGCCAGGTCGTCTTCTGAAGGTGTGCCACTGGAGGAGGCATCTGTAAGAGGAATGACATTACCGGTGAACTTAGGCATAAACTTTCTTGTCTTTCTGACAGTCCCACATGACCCCGTTTGGTTGTCATGAAGAAAGTGGCAGAGAGCATGAGAAGTATACCAGTTGTCAGTGTAGATGATGTGGCCTTTGCCCAGGTAAGGTGCCAACATTTTCCTGACGATGGCACCTGACATGCCCATGGGGTCATTGGCAGCAACTTTCGGTATGTCAATGTCAGTGCCTGTATACACGATCATGTCAAGCACTATTCCAGATTCACAGTCACACAAAACGAAGAGCTTGATTCCGAACCTATGCCTTTTCAAGGGGATATACTGCTTGAAAACAAGACGTCCTTTGAAGAGCACGAGCGACTCATCAATCACCAAATTGAGGAAGGGGTAAAAGTATTTCCTATACCTCTCCAACAACATGGTGAACATATCCCGAACTTTCCATATCCTGTCAATCCTGTTAGGATTGTCGTTGTCTGCAAAGTGCATAAATCTTAGCAGCAACAAACATCTGTCACGAGTCATGAACTTATTGAAAGTTGGGGTGGCGATGAGAGGGTCGTGCTTCCAATAGTGTTGCAACACATGCTTCTTGATCAGAGGCATGAGGAACAACAAGGCAAAGAACGTCATGAATTCTTCCACAGTCGTATCCACCCAGCCTCGTATTCTCGCTTTTGGAGAAATGACGTCCAATCTGCCAAACACCCACCTGTAGTAGGGCATTTGTTTGGGCAACGATGTACGTCATTACCTCCATATCGAAAAAAGCGAGGAAGAAGTCGCTTTCGTTCGCTTGCTCGTCACAGGGCCAGTCGTCAGTTGTACCTGACGTCCCAGGACTGAACTGGGGCACGTCAGGTACAAAATTGACCCCGTCAGACCAATCGAACGAAGGCAGCCCAGGGATCGGAATGTCGTCTGCGTCTCCTTCATCGTCCGAAATATCGCTTCCATGGTCGCGATACAGCACTGCATCATCATCACCCTCCTCTTCACTTGACAGACGCCCTTCCTCATTCTCGTCACCGACGTCGGACTCACTCCCACTGTCCACTCCCAAATCCCCCCACCCATGGTCCCGTGCTAGGGCTTCGTCGTCGAAACCCGGACTGCCAATGCCCTGCGAATCACCATCAAACAGCAGGGCGGCATACTTTGATGATGTCAGAGTTGTCCGGGTCACTTTAGCACGTACGGGAGTCTTATAGACAGGGACAGCAGAGGCGGTGGCAGGGGCGGCGGCAGGGGCAGCAGTGGTGCGTGGTCTTGTTGCCCTGGAGGCAGGCAAGATGATGGTGGTGCCTGTCGCCCTTCTCTCTGTTCCTTGGGTAGGGGCGGCAGGGGCAGCAGGGCCGGCAGGGACACCAGGGCCAGCAGGGCCAGCAGTCGCTTTCCCTCTCCCTTTCCTCTTACCCTTCCCCTTCCCTTTTCCTTGGGCAGGGGCAGCAGGGGTGGCAGGGGCAGCAGGGGCGGCTGGTGGTGGTGGTGGTGGTAGGGTCACTGTGGCAGGCGTACGGGTTCTCTTCCCTATGCCCGTGCCTTTAATTTGTCCTGCCCCCGCAGGTTCTGCAGCCCTAGGGTGGCCTCCTGCGTCGCTGGTACCAGTGGCAGGGGTGGCAGTGGTGGTGGTAGTGGTTGTTGCAGTGGCCTGGGTCGTGGTGGCAGTGTCCCGAAACACCAATGACCTCTGTACATTTGCCGTGCTTGCACGTGTTTTCCGTGCTTTGGGTGCTGGTCTTTCGTCCTCAGAGCTGTAGGGCGTGTCGTAATGGTAGCTAGGGTCTTTAGCAGCCACCCTCTGCCTTCCATGGCGGCTAACACCACCAGAAGGAGGGCTGGTTGTGTCATCAGGGAGCGAGCGTGAGAGACGTGTGGGCTCCATGACTAGTGCTTGGTTACTGGCGCGGTGGTGCTTGCACGAGTGCGAGGCGAGCGTGTGGCGGGGTGGTGTCGAGAGTTGACATGTAGTACTATACCCACACCAATTTTCAGCCGCCTGGCTATAAACGCGCGGTTTTGGTACGCGTTCAAAAGCTCTGCTCTTAAGAGTCTTCCCGCAGTCCGCCGGGGGAACTCTTAAGAGTCTCCCCGCAGCTCCCGGGTTAATGAACAGGAGAGCGCGGTCAACGTTTTCTTTGGATTCCATTGTGATGCCTTAACCCCTTCTGTACTTTTTTTTGCTGGCTACTATTGAACAATTGTATTCATTTTAAAAAGGGCCTCCAGCAATAAATAGTCTTCGAACTATCTCACATAACCCTTTTTATTGCAACATATCCTGCTTGAACTGCATAAAACCATCTACATATAGCTATAATCAAATTTAATAGATGTCACCGGTACAGAAGGAGTTAAAGAACAGGAGAGTGCGGCCAACGTTTTCTTTGAATTCCATTTTGGTGCATTAAGGGGGAGGTTGTTTGCTTTTTCACCCTCCTTTTTAGCCCAATTAGCTTTGAGGTTCTAATTCCTATTAATTTGGCGATTTTAAGACCTTTCGCCCCATTTGATTGTCAATATAAAAACTTTTCTTGACATTTAAGTGTCGATTTTTTCCTCAATTTTCTACCGAGAAATTTACAAATGTATCTTGAAAGGGGATCTAGGGGGTGTTATTTTTAAGCTTGATGGAGGTCTAGTGATGAGACTATAAACTAGATAAATCAATACATAAATCGACCCAAAAATAACCACTAGCCCCTTAACTATCAAATAACAGGGTGATATGTTTATTTTGTGATCAAGGGAAATGTAGATCCAAAGACCAAACAATATATCCTGTACCAGTACTCCGGAATAATAATTATGGGTATGGAGATAGTTAAGTGTAAAGAGAAGAATATATCACCACTGGTACAGTCGGCCAAATAAGTAATTCGCGGCATCAAGTATATTTCGATCAATAATAGGTATCAGCACTATCTAAGCATTCATTCGTCGTTTCAAGTGAGATATAATAACATGTGCCTAACTATACACACCATATTCAACATCTAACAGACATTAATACATCACATAGAGAGTAAAACGTATTGACAGCGGAGACAAGGCATATTTGGCCAACTGTACCAAGATGGCGGAGGGTGGCCGATCTCTGTTAGCATCGGGTCTTTAGTGTACAGTATGCACAAAATGTTGTAGTCTACATAATTCCAAATTATATGACTACATCAACATATGGTAAAGAAAACATGTTCCATGTTACTGCCCAGCAACAACAACAATAACAACAGCAACAAAAACAAATACACAGGAAATTACTCTGGAAACAGATTTTTTTTTGTATTATCAAATTTAATTAAATTGAAACCTACATATTATATAATAATGGTCATGAGTTCTGGAACGTTTCCTAATGATACACCAGAAGACAGTGAGCGTTAAGGGGGGATGGCCGTATTTAATGATACACCAGAAGACAGTGAGCGTTAAGGGGGGATGGCCGTATTTAATGTTTAATGTATGGATCTTTTACTGATTGTTTTAAAGTTTCCTCCTTAGACCTCAATCAAACTTACCCCCCCCCCACCCTGTGACCCTCCTTCAAGATAATTTGCAAATATTTTGACAGAAAAATTTCGGTTCCTCCTAAAATACAGTCTCGCTTTCGCTCGCCAGGAAAAATTCAACACCTAAATTACACGTAAACTCTTAATGTTGACAAATAAATGAGGCGAAAGGTCTTAAAATCGCCACACTAATGGGCCAAACGTCCTAAAATATGAAAAGTAATGTAGCTAAACATAAGGAAGTAGGGGGACCCAACAAAAAACGACTCATCTCCCCTTAACTAGTGAATCCTAGTAATATTGTCTTTGTGGCTCAAGCTGGTTATCAAAATGGTTGGCCAACGTATCACAATGGCGCTTCCAAAATCTGTCCAGGAATTAGGACCTTATATTATGAAAAGACTGGAGATCTCTAAAAGGGGCTCCAGTCCTGATGCTATTCTTGACTTACAGTGTGTTGGCTCATCCAGAAGGGTTGGCCTGTTGATAGCCTCTGAAGTCCTAATCTAACTAATTAATTTATATAATACATCATGCAGACACCATGCAAATATGCACTAGGAATAAGGTCAACAAACACGTGCAATAATGTCAAAGGAGAGAGAGAGAGAGAGCAACTGTCCATTACCGTATCGGGTTGGGCGGTAGTGTTGCTCGGCGGTGTAGCATTGTAGTAGCCGTTACAAGGAAGGTCGTCCAGGGTCAGGTTGCAGTGATTCAGGGGCTCCAGTGTAGCGTTAACCATAGCTGTCAGGAAGGCTAGGGCCCCTCCTTCTGTGTCTGGGGGCCCTACACCTCCTCCACCCGCGGCCCCGTCAGCCATTGTGGCTAAGAAGATAAAGGTATTGGAGAGGTGTTATCGAAGATGGTCAAGATAAAATAATATATACACATATAGTGCTCTCCTTCAAATGATGTTTGTGTTAATTTTTTCATCTTTCCTGAGTGCATTGTAACATGGTGAAATAGTTAGTTAGTTTCAATAGGACTTCAGAGGCTATCAATCCTTCTGGGTTAATAAGCCAACACGCTGCAAGCCGAGTAAAGCGTTAGGACTGAAGCCTTTTTTCGAGAACTCGAGTCCCTGGGTGAAATAGGTCAAGGAGTTGTTAGGATATTAGGCAAGGACACATATATTCTGACTTGCTTTGATACTCACACACATCAGCCACTGAAAATTGTCAAAAGACATTGTTCAAATATCATCAATGCCTGATATTTTGTAAATATTTTTTTCTTCAAGCAGTTCAGTTACTCGATATGGACACCAACATTATTTGTTCATACAGTTTTTGTATATTATTGTGTGATTGTATGATGCACTAGTTATTGTTCATCCCTAAATTACAGTGCCACGAAGAGCTTTAGATGGCACAACTCGGTTACTTATAACAACTATTTCTATATCGTTCACTACCTCAACATGGTTACACAATCAATCAATGTTATGGTTTGTTTCGAATATGCATGATCACTTTTCTTCGTTATTCATGAGTTGCGTAAAATCTAATGATACTGTATTCGTTTCACTTCTTGTGAGAGTTTCTTTCATATCTCATCTCATTCCTTATATTTCTATTTGTTTTACATTGTGAAGGTATTATATGTTCTTACTATAGTCATTAAATAGTCTTAATAGTTCGCTGATAACATTTGTATACAAATTGTAATCAATACTGCTGAAGGGAATCTGTATATTTATAGTTTACACATTTTCCACATTACACATTGTCTTCACCGCACTTTCATTCGCTATACTGTATATTAAATGTGTTTTATAATAAAACACATCTATATAATTATATCCACTATCTTCACTTGTTCATTAGTTTGTATGTTGTTTTCTTTTGTGTTTGTTTTTCAGTTGGGCTGACAAGTGTCCTACTAATGGCCTCGTTATAAAGTTGGGCTAAGTAAACTTTGTCACACTTTCTCAGCGAGCTGCAACTTTATCAACGGGTGGTTATCCAAGAGGGCCCTTTGTCCTTTGTGGGGGTCATTTAGGGCGGGAACTTCCAACCACTTGCTCTTTGGTGGCAGTTTCGTTTCGTCTTGTCTGTTGATACCCCAAACATCTTTCGTGTTCATTATTCTGTGTATTTAAGTTATACAGTTTGAATATTTATGTTAAGTTAAAGGGTGGTTATTATTTTGACTGTGTGGGCTATATGACATTTTAGGAGTAGACACAACATATATCCATGTTTGGTTTCTGAATATGGTGGCTTAACCCTTAATTAGCGGCGAGCAACATAAGTCGAGTTAAATAAAGCTGGACTATGTGGCGGCGCTCGACATAACTCGAGTGGCAATTTCAGCACGTAATGTGGCTGAGAGAGAGAGACAAGTGGTGGCAGGAGACTAGCGAGCGTATGACTGCTCCAGACCACCGCGGCGAACCTACTGACACAAATCTCAGCTCCCTCCTCCCTCTCTCACTCGCTACATACTCAATTATGTACTGAAAGTACCGAATTACCTGCTTTTTGCACTCGCGTTGCACGGTTATTGCAAGAAAACTATCCATCATACAAGGATCGTTATGGTGTCATTCGAAAGCTCTGTTTATGCCCTTTCAGGGATAGGTACTTGTTTTACGTTCTGGGTCTTATTTAGGCATGAAAATGATCACGTAAACAGCCCTATTTTGGCTAAAAACACCCCGCTGTGCGGTACACATAAATAAACCGCATAGGCCGCTCGTAAGGTGTTAAACAAAAAAAATATCCGTGTTTGTTTCCTGGATGTGAGGGTTTAGACAACAGCATACATTTGTGTCTGCTTCCTGGAGGGGGGAAATGGGGTGGGTGAGGGTTTAGGAAATAACATAAATCTGTATTTGTTTCCTGGGTGTGAGGGCTTAGACAACAACATAAATCCGCGTTTTTTACTTGGGTTTATAGTGTGGAAGTTGTATTAAAAATCGGATCGAAAAATAAACTGCCAGAATTGAATCCGTGTTAGTTATTGTGTAGACATATAGATATCCCTTCAGTATTGACACAAAATAAATCCGTGTTAGTTTTGGTGATTATATATAAATTCCTCTTCTTTATGTCCGTATCAGTTATCTTATAGACATATACTGTACATCCCTCCTCAGTACAGACAAAGATTAAATCCGTCTTAGTTATTGTGTAGACATATAAATCCCATTTATCTAAATCCATGTTCGTGTGAAATATAGACCCCTCTTCAGTATAAACAAAAACTAAATAAGTACTTGTGTTTCCTGTAAAAAAAAAAGAAAAAAGGAACAAATAATTGTTTGTTCCCTAGACAAAAACTAAATCAGTGTATGTATTTTTGGACCAAAACAAAATAAATAAATACATAAATAAAATAAAATAAAATAGTGGTTGTGTGTATTTGACACAAACTAAATTGGTGTTTGTGTTTATTGGACAAAAACTAAATTAGTGTTTGCGTGTATTGGACAATATCTAAATAAGTTTTGTATTTACTGGACAAAAACTAAATCAATGTTTGTATTTCCTTGACCTAAACTAAACCAGTATTTTCATTTATTGGACAAGAACTAAACTACTGTCACTGTTACTAAAGTAGTGTGTGCATTTCCTTGACAAAAACATAAAATGTTTCTTTGAGTTTCCGTGAGTGTGTGTAGGCTAGTCGTGGAGTGGTGTGTAAAGAGAAGGACGCCTTCTTCTTCTTCTTCTCTTTTTGAACCCGCCCGCAGACCGCGTAGATCCACAGGGCTGACCTTTGTATCGGTACTGGCTCAATACTTCCTAGTCCCGCAGGACACATTTGTTCATGCTAGTGGTACCCTGAAAAGTACTATAACTTATTAATTTATAAATATAAATTTTTCAACCTTCTCTATCATAGCGAAATATTGTAGTTTTTTCTTCACCTTCGGGGATCACAGCGTCAGGCAATAGATAGATAGCTTATTATTATTATTATTATTATTATTATTAATATTATTATTTATTTTTATTATTATTATTATTATTATTTTTATTATTGCTATTGTTTCTAATTCAATATTATATATTTTCCACCATTATTCCTCATTATTTTGTTTGCCATAGTTTGTTTTGTTTTTTACCATTATTATAAATTAATCTATTGATATTGTTGTATGTTAATTAACCAACGTTTAGCCATAAAAAAATAGTGATGTGAGAATTCGATAGTAAACAAAGCGAAATTTACCTATAAACTCACAAGAGTTAACTTACTTTTATTGGTTGATAGGGATAGATAGCTCAATGATAGTGGTTGGAATAGATAGACGTAATTATAGTGGCCACTAAGAGATAAGAATTAGGATGACTTAGCAGGAAACAGGTGGTTGTATTGGAGCGGCTAGAAGGAGATGTTCTCGAGGTCGTAGCTAAAGCGAGTCTGAGGTTTATGGCGATGAACCCGCCAGTCCCGAGAATGACGCATGCGCAGTTATATTCCACCAATGCGTCATTTAACTAACTAAAAGATATACCGGATTGATTATAATGATAACCCGATATATTTATGCATAATAAACAAATATAAACTTAATACGAAATAGTATATATCTTTTATATAGATATATAACTTAGCCTAATACTGGCGCCTAATTTGAAGTTCCAGTATGTTTACTTAATCTAAACTGTCGAGTTACTTACGAGTCTCGACACATTCCCACCACCAATATATACATTATCTACAATAATCCCGCAGCGATGTTAGATCTCCAAAGCTGTGAAGAGCTAACAGCGGCTCGACGAAGAAATAATCTTCCAACAGGATCGTTACTGGCAGATGGTCCAGCGACCGCTGGTGATATAGGGGTGGAGTCGTGAGAGCTAACACCATCACCAGTGACCGCCACTTGAGGGATCGAAATGCTTTCGATTTCCTGTTCCAATGGATACAACTTGACGATGGGTCGAGTGGTCAGGCCAGTTTTTGTTCTAATCTGGACCACTCTAACCAGATCATCTCGTCCAGGATAGAGTCTAACTACCCTACCAAGTTTCCAAAGGACACGAGGTCCCTCGTCATGTATAAGCACGATGTAATTTATCTTTGGCCATACTCTGCTTGATGAGCCTCTTTTATTCTTATAGGCTTCTCGTTGTGATGCTAAGTATTCACTAGACCAACGCCTCCATAGGTCGCAGATCAATTTATTGATGTAATTCTCCCTACCAATAAATGCCTACAGTGGCCGATAGAGGCACTGAACGCAAGGTTTACCGCGGTGCATTGTGGGAAATGGGCGACATCGCGGAGCTATCCACCCCCCCTCTCCTTCAACAATTCTATAATATATGCAGTTAGTCGAAATGGCTGTAGCTGACACATACTTTGGTCTATGCATACTGTTGTTTTATAAATTTTAAAATCACCCATATTCATAAATAACATATATTTACAATACAAAGTCAGCAGGTATTTTCGCGCCAATACTGTTATGATAATTAATCAGCTTATAATTATGTTTGTAGTCATTATCAGCTGCATATGGACTTTCCCTGTGTTACTATACTATATAAGCACCTAGTGTAGTCGTATACTGTATAATAAAAACGTGTACAATCACACAAAAATTGAGATAAACTGTGCATAACCTAGGTGTTGGGTATAGTGATGTCTACAGTCGTAGCTCTGGCGCTAGTTCAGAAGCGTCCACCAGAGGTCTCAAGAGAATTGTTGGTAGGGAGAATTGTACCTGTTGTGTATCGCTGCTTTACTATCGTAACTAGGATCCTGCAGCTCATCTAGCTGAATTAGGCCCTTTGGGAAGTCACGAAGTCTACGACCTTTAACCAGCATGGATGGAGTAATAGGGCAAGGGTCCTCTAGATCACCCGAGACATATGTTAAAGGGCGATCATTCACGGTAGCCTCCTGCTCCAATAGGACAGTAGTTAGTTCCTCAAAGGAGACTAGAGCACGACCTAGTACTTTTTTAAGCCCAGCCTTCACAATACCTATGGCTCTCTCCCAAATAGCTCCGAACCAAAGGAGTACAAAGGAGTACAAAGGAAATCAAGCAACAACAGATCTAGTGACCCTTCTAGGTTGCTTGTCCTCCAAAACACTGAGGATCAAGTGTCCAAACAGTGGTTTAGAGTGGGTAAGGGAACATTGGAAAGCGAATTACTGCCCTGGACTAATGTCCGTGGCAGGATTAGGAAGTTAGTAGGGGACAGATGGGTTAGTAACTGAGGGGGGGATAAAATAAAGTTATTCATTTACAAACGCAGTCAGTCGCGGGTTTGATGCGAGATATTTGTCTAGGCGGAGTTTAAATGAATCAACGGTGATTCAGTCTATAACGTTTCGGGGAAGCCCATACCACAAGTTGACAACTCGATTGAAGAAGAAATTCTTAGATTCGTGTGAGTTAAAAGATTTACCAATAATTTTACAACCGTTTCCCCGCGTGTAATTAGCTTGGTCGATAGTGAAGTACTTACTACAGTTCATATTGTCGATGCCCTTGATGATTTTGAACACTTGAATTTAGTCACCTCTTAATCTGCGCTGGGTTAAAGGAAATTGATTTAATTCTCTAAGACGCTCTTCGTATGGTTTGTTCTTTAGGCTAGGTATCATTTTGGTAACTAACTCTACGTTGAACTCGTTCTAGCTTGTTTATATCTTTTTTGTAATAAGGGCACCAGGATTGAACGCAGTATTCCAGAAGAGGGCGGACTAAGGAATTGTAAAGGGTTAGGATAACTTCTTTGAATTTATGCTCAAATGACCTGCCTATAAAGCCAATTATTTTGTTTGCCTTCTGAACAACTTCTGAACATTGTTGACTCGGTTTTAGGTTACTCGATATTGTTACTCCCAGATCGGTTTCTCTGTTTACATTCTTAAGCTGAGTGCCATTCATCGAATAGTTTGCTTTCTCATTTAGGTATCCGATATGTAGTACTTTACATTTATCCGCATTGAAACTCATTTGCCAAATTTGGGCCCAACATGACAATTTATCTAGATTGTGTTGCATATCGTCAACTTGTTCTTTTGAGAGTACGCTATTTGCAATTTTTGTATCGTCAGCAAATTTTGAGATTGTACAGGTGAGACCCTCATCTATGTCGTTGATGTAAATTAGAAAGAGAATTGGTTCTAGTACCGATCCCTGGGGTACCCCGCTACTTACATTGGTCCATTTAGATGCCTTACCGTTTATGACTACTCTTTGCTTTCTGTCGCTGAGCCAATTTTCTATCCATTTCAACACACCGTCTTGTATTCCATGCGCTTTTAGTTTTAGCAGTAAACGTTTGTGGGGAACTTTGTCAAAGGCCTTTTGAAAATCAAGGTATATAATATCTACAGCCTTACTCTCATCGTAGAGGTTGAGGATATCGTGGAAGAAGTCTAAGAGGTTTGTTAAACAGGAACGTTTTTTACGAAAGCCGTGTTGAGTATCTTTAAGTATGTTATTTTCCTCTAAGTGATTTATGAGTCTGTCTCGTATGACCGTTTCTAGCATTTTACATACAACTGAGGTTAAGCTAATTGGACGATAGTTACTGGGTAGGGATTTGCTGCCTTCTTTGAATATCGGTGTTACGTTGGCTAGCTTCCACTGATCGGGCATAGTTCCAGACTGCAAGGATTTATTGAATAGTAATGTCAGTGGTTTGGAGAGCTCATCCTTAGCTACCAAGGCGCACGTGCTGGGATAAAACGCCATTCACATCGGATTTCGGCAAGATGAGCCTGAAGACTGGGATTGCTTTGGATGTCTTCCAAGTGTCTGGAAGCTCCCACAAATGTAGCAGCATTGTCGCTTAACATTATCTGTGGAAATCCCTGCCTACTACAAAATCTCTGGAACGCATGGATAAAGCTGTCACAGGTCATACTGCTAACTACTTCAATGTGAATAGCTCTTGTAGTAGTGCACGTAAATAAAAGCATATAAGTCTTGTTGTTGTGAGCCCCGGACAAGAATTACTCCTGTATAATCAACCCCCGTGACCTCGAAGGGATCTCTAGGAGTAGTCCTGATGTCTGGTAGAGGTGGTACTCTAGCTTTCGCGTAGGTATTACCCTGTATTTTACGACAGGTTATACACTTACTGGTCACCTGTTTTACCGCTTGTCTTATCTTAGGAATCCACCACCTTTGCCATATACCTGTATATGCGACCACGTGATTAACTCCATAGTGACAACAGACACGATGACACATATTGATGAGCATGGTAGTGAAAGGATGTTTGGAAGGCAGTAGTATCGGATATTTCTTTGTATCCGGAAGAGCCGCTAACTTCAATCTACCTTCACATACAATTAAACCTCCTTTCATGACAAGTCCTAATTGATTTACCAAATTATTGCGAGTACCCTTGTCACCAGACAGCATCTCGTACTCCTTTGGGAAGCATTCCTGCTGGCATCTTTGAGCTATAATCTTTTCTGCTACTTTTAGTTCCTTTATGCTGCGGAGGGCACTGTCTGTGGGAGACGTCCCTTTAATTTTACCCTTCAAATTATTCTTCTATCGAATAGTCCATGCAACTACCCGAATGAATTTATCATAACTGCCATATTTTTCCCAGTTCCATAACCGTGTGTCCTGTTCATCATTGGTCCAAATGACTTGACTAGTTATTTTTGGCATTGGGTCATCTGGTAATATGTGTTCTGGCCACTCGTCTTTGTTTCGGAGCCACGTGGGCCCCTCCCACCAAAACGCAGAAGATTTCAGATGTCTTGCTGAAACACCTCTAGACAGTAAGTCACTAGGGTTTTCTTTAGAGGATACGTACCGGAATACTACAGTCGGAAGAAGGGATTTGATCTCGTCAACACGGTTTGCGACATACACTGGAAGCTTCTTCATACTACGCAACCAATGCAATGTAACCTGGCTGTCGAACCATAAAACAATTTTGTTGACTTTTACAATATTATGATAGGCTTCCTCTACAAATTTGATTAATCTGGCAGCTAGTAAAGCAGCAGTTAGCTCTACTCTTGGTATTGTTATGGATCTTATGGGAGCGACCTTTGCTTTAGCGATGACCAGACAGCTATGTTCCGGGCTCACAAAATATATTGCAGTGCCATAGGCGACACCACTTGCATCGCTAAACGCATGAAGTTCCACTGAGTCAGCATATACCGACCTCCGAGGATAAGTAAAGTCACAGCAGAGGTGCAGGTCCTTGGTAATTGTAGACCATTCGGTAGTGCAGTCTTCAGGTAGCAGATCGTCCCAATCTAGTTTCAGTCTCCATAATTGCTGTAAGAAAATTCTGGACCTTATTGTAACAGGCAGTAGTACTCAGAGTGGATCGAACAGTTGTGCCGTCACTCTTAAGCACTCTCTCTTTGTTGCCTTATTAGTCTCTGGGAGACTTGCGTTGAATGTCAACAGATCAGAGTCAGGTAACCATAAGAGTCCTAATGTCTTCACTCGCTCTTGATTCTTGGCAGCATCACCATCCAATTGCAGGAGGTCACGTAGTTGAGGACTATTGGTAGCCCATTCTCTGAGATATAAATGTGCTTGAGACATTATTCTTTGGGCATCCCAGTAACGCTTATTGACAGTCTCTTCATCACTGCCTGTACCCTGGAGGTTGTCAATGTACAAACCTTCCTTAATAGCCTCCACAACTCCGGGATCCTCTTTAATAATGGAAAGATGTTTTAAGATCGTGGCATTAAGAAGAAACTGTGAGCAAGTCGCCCTGAACAACACTACCTTAAATCGGTAGCAAAGTAAGGGTGAAGATAAGTCCAAGGGATCCTTTGGCCACAGAAATCGGGTGTAATCACGGTCTTCTTCATGAAGTCTCAACATGAGAAAGGCCTTCTCGATGTCACTTATCCAGGCATAATTGTGGACCCTGAATCTCAGCAATATGTTTGCTAGATCCGGCACTAGTGATGGCCCTGTGTAAAGGCAGTCATTAAGACTTGGTCTGCCCTTGCCAATACTAGCGGAACAGTCGTACACAATACGAATGGGCGTCGTTGTGCTATTCTTGGTGACCCTGTGATGTGCCAAATAATGACTGTTTTCAGTAACACCGAAAGGAACCTCTTCAATAAAGTCACGATGAAGCTAATCTTGGATAACCTTGGTGTAGTGACTACAATAGACAAGTTCTTGTTTGAAACGCTTCTGCAGACCCCTTAGGCGACCCGCTGTTAAACCATAAATAGAAGGCAGCTTCTCTTTATGTTGGTTCCATGGCAGTCTGACTTCATCTTGCTGATTCTGTGCAGAGTATGTTACTGTCTCCTTGTATATGTCCAACGCAGTCATGTTTTCCTTTGATCTTCGTTTGGAGAAATAACTAGATCCAGGTCCCACATACATTTTAATTCATTATGACATGGATTACTTAATTCCATGGATATATATTGATCCATCGGGGTGACCGCAACTTTCAAAATTGTAGCTACCTCTACTCGGGAGCTAGACTTGTTGTGATGGCAGGAGCCACTTAGTGCATAGCCAAATTTAGTGGGTAAGAGAATTATGTCACCCTCTTTTTTGTACCCTGGCCGCACATAATCGGCACCAACCAACAAGTCTAGTCGAGATGTCTGTGTCTGCTAATTTGTAACCCTTGTTTCGCAAAACTCTCATGTCTGCTTCAAGGCATTCTGATCCTTTGTGATCCGGGAGAGTTTCTACCACAACTGCTTGTAGAGGATAGTTTCTGCCCCGGAACTTGTATTTGAAGGACACTACTGGGTACTTTCTGCTCTAACATGCTCCTGTAAACCCCTCGCAACTCTAGCTCTTCAACACCCACTTTTATATAATGGATCGAATCTAGAGCGGAATTTAAAATGAAGGTGCGCTGTGAGCACTGATCCAGCAGTGTTCTCATCTTGACTGTTCCTCTTGATTCCTTAACTGTTGGCAGCATAACAGTTGGGAGGATAATACTAGTCTTCTTTGACGACACAGACATTGTGGTAGTTTGCGTCTTGGTCTTTGTTACCTGTTGAGGTTTTTGCTCCTTCTTTGCACCGTCCCATTGAGATCTGGACTGACAGAGGATATGGTAGTGTCTGTTTTGACAGAACTTGCAGCTGAGGATGTCAGGGTTCACACAACCATTGCTCCCGTGGGTTGAAGATAAGCACCCGGTGCAAAGGTTGAGTTGTTTTGCGCGCTTTACTTTCAGAGCACTGGTTTTTAATTTGAGACACTTAAACCATGCATATACACCTTCGCACAACTTGCAACCCTTCCTTCGCACCAAGGCCTCCTGCACCGCAAAGGATGCTGAAGCAACTGGTATGCGTGGTGTAGACCGTTCTACTACACTTTCCATGTTAAAAACTTCTGTCTGGTAAGCCTGGACAAACCTTTCTAGATCCAGACCTTCTTCACCTAAAGTTCTCTTTAAGGTTTCCTTTAGTGGGGATGGCAATTTATTCATGAGAATCACAACACTAGCTTCATGAAGGGTAATTTGTAGGGTCTCTATTGACCTCAGTGTACTTTCAAAACTAGCATAGAATCCCTTTAGTTCCTCGACATTGTATGAGGGAGGATTCAAAGTAGTAAGGTTAGTTATATGTGCCGCCTTAATTCTATCCTTGTGCCCATAGGTTTTCTGTAGAAGGGCAACCGTTGTTTGGTAGTTGGCTCCCTCAATTGCGAAACCTTCAATTAGTTGTTTTGCCTCGCCATTCAGTTGACCTCTTAAGTAGGTGAATTTTTGGGTGTCACTGAGCTCCGCATTGCTGTGGACACTACAGTGGAACATATCCCAGAATCCCAACCATAGAGTGGGATCACTGTCAAACACAGGAATGGTTATTTTCGGCAATCTTATACCGGCATTTCTGTTAACTGCAGCACGATCTGGCTCCTTGTGTTTTAGCTTACCTTTGAGGAGGATGATAACTTTATCAAGACACTCTATATAATGCACTTCTGTTTCTATGTCCGCGAAATACTCAACGTCATCTTCATAGAGCGTTTCCATTATGCGGCGACATAAATTTAAATCTTCGAGCTGTCTTAATACCGAAGCCAATTTAGCCTCAATCGTATCATTATCTGCATCAACTAAAAATGTAGCAATATCTTTGGTGATCCTAGTCAAACCACTCTTGATACCCCCCTTGTGTCGCTTGTACTGGGACAGTGTCAACGACATGATGGCAATACACAGGAAATAGAATAGAATAATACTATATCTTACCTATATGGACGTAAAGCGCACTCAGAAAGTTAGCTGACGCCAATATAGGCAAGATATAGGGAACCCCTACTTAATCATAATAATGAATTAAACGTGTGATGTCGGGGTAGGGCAATAAGCGGGAAATATGACGCTGAACGCAAAAATAAAAGTAAACGAACAACGCATAAATATCTCCACACTTAAATTTAAATGGTAAACCTTATATTAAATGCAGCAATTTTGTTGGTGTAGGGCAATAATGAGGGAAATAAGACGCAGAGCGCAATAATAAAAGTTAACGAATGCCTATACTATCTCCACTCACAAAAGTAATTAACCATACATAATATGCGGCAAAATGTTGTTAGAGCACACTAAGGAAGCGAGGCCAAAAGGGTGTATAACAAGCCAATTTAAATTGTAAACATATATTAAACTAGGCTAGCCCAACTTCTAATGGTACCAAAAATGTTTGTGGTAATTACCCTCTTTAAATTTAGTTAAGACAGAACAAATTCAATTTAACTCTTATAATTCTACTTTACATTAATTGATTTGTTGCAATTATATACCTAGCCTATAGCCTACCAATTATTACTCAGATCTACCTTAGAGAAAGTACCCTCCTCCCATTCCTCATCCGATTGGTCACTTAAAGCCTGTATCGCTCTTCCGTTAGACCGCGGGGTGCCGGTTTCGCCTCCAGGCTAATTATTTTACTGGCCCCTGAGATTGAATCAATCTCTTTAGCGAGGTCCTGGATGGCGTTGGCGACAGAGCGTATATCAGTCTCGGGATGGATGTCATTACCTCCCAAGACTAAGAAGGTCAGATCCGGCTGGTATCGGACATGGCTCTCCCAGGCCGCAGAGGACTTGATATTGTTCACCCTAGCACCCCCTTGGGAAGAAGTCCTAAAATGAAAAAATGGGTGGTACACAGGCTTTTCCACATAGATCTCCCTGACGTAACTATGTCCTAATATAGAGACCTTCCTAATAGGCTAGGGGTAACGATGAAGAGACTGAGTTATCACCAGGATAAAGTCCTCCCCCCCCCCCCCGCCAAAGGCGCCAGACGGAATTACATGGCGGCGGCTCATATGGTCGGGCAAAACAAGCGGGACCCGGCGGAAATTAGGGCACAGATAACAAACACGAGCTCTCAAGCCTACAGGGGACACCAGGGAAGAGGAAATAGGGAACAGAAAGAAGGGATAGCCAGGAAAGAGTAGACAACAGGAAAGCAGAAGAAAGAAAAGACAAAGAAGAAAAGTTAGCATAAGGCAAAATTCAGAGGTGACGAAGGACCAGTTTGTGAGAATTCGATAGTAAACAAAGCGAAATTTACCTATAAACTCACAAGACTTAACTTACTTTTATTGGTTGATAGGGATAGATAGCTCAATGATAGTGGTAGGAATAGATAGAGATATAGTGGCCACTAAGAGATAAGAATTAGGATGACTTAGCAGGAAACAGGTGGTTGTATTGGAGTGGCTAGGAGATGTTCTCGAGGTCGTAGCTAAAGCGAGTCTGAGGTTTATGGCGATGAACCCGCCAGTCCCGAGAATAACGCATGCGCAGTTATATTCCACCAATGCGTCATTTAACTAATTCAAAGATATACCGGATTGATTATAATGATAATCCGATATATTTATGGATAATAAACCAACATAAACTTAATACGAAATAGTATATATCATTTATATAGATATATAACTTAGCCTAATACTGGCGCCTAATTTGAACTTCCAGTATTTTTTTTCTTTCTATGTGAATGAGGGAGACAAAAGGCAAAACTGCCTGCAGCAAGTGCCTCCCCCAGATTTCAAAGAGTGACATGGCCGAAATCAAGGGACGTTCGAGCTAAAATGCCTGGACACACGGAGTTTGAAGCAAATTTAAGTCATAAGAAGAGGGAAAGGCTGATTCTGGGAGAGAGTTCCAGAGCTCAGCAGTTGAATAGAAGAAAGTCTGAGAATAGCGTTTCACTCTTGGGTTGGAGAGTTGCACAGAGTAGGGGTGGGATTGTGTTGCAAGGCGGGTACTACGTACCCTACGTAGAGGAGATGGTATACACTGGGAAAGCTCCGAGGAACACTGATTATTGTAGTAGCGATAGAATAGTGAGAGAGATGCAAAATTGCGGCGAAGAGAAAGAGATTGCAAAGAATTGGTGAGTGGACAGGAGTTAATGATACGAAAACCTTTCCTTTCTACTTTATCTAGGAGTGCGGTGTGAGAGGATCCTCCCCACACATGTGAACAATACTCCATACAAGGACGCACTGTGCCCCTGTACAGAGCAAGTAGCTGAGCAGGAGTAAAGAACCCCTTGAGGTGGTTGAGCACACCCAGCTTCTGGGAGGCTGCCTTAGCGAGACTGGTAATATGGTCTTTCCAAGTGAGAGCAAAAGAAAAAGAGACACCTAGAACATTGAGGGAAGATGAATGGTTGATTTTTGTATTGTTGAAGAATAAGGGATAGTCCTCTGGAGGTTCCCGACGGGTAGTAAGGTGGATAAATTGAGTTTTGGAAGCATTAAATGTAACAAGGTTTTCTCTAACCCAATTGGAAATAGTAGCTAGATCAGAAGATAAGCATTTTATGGCTTCATTACATTTACTTTTGAGGGACTGCTGGCTGGGGCGTTCTGGAAAACTAATTGAGTGGTGTAAAGTAGAGTCGTCTGCATATGAATGGATGGGACTATATGTACAGTTGAGAAGATCATTTATGAAAATTAGAAAGAGAATAGGAGATAGGACAGAACCCTGAGGAACACCGGAGTTGATAGGATGAAGAATTGAGCGATGGCCATCCACAACCGTAGCTATGGAACGGCCGGAAAGGAAATTAGAGACAAAGGCACAGATGGAGGGACAGAAACCGAAGGAGGGCAGTTTGGAAATTAAAGATTTGTGCCAGACTCTATCGAAGGCCTTCGATATGTCTAGTGCAACAGAAAAAGCCTCACCGAAGTCCCGAAAGTTGAATGACCAAGAGTTAGTAAGATATGAAAGAAGATCACCAGTAGAGCGACCCTTGAGGAAGCCATACTGGCGATCTGAGAGCAGATTAGGAGAAGAGAAATGCTTAAGAAATTTGGAAGCAAGAATAGTTTCAAACACTTTAGAGATACAAGAGATGAGAGCAATTGGACGATACTTCCCCCGCCTTAGGGGGTTCTTTTCCCCTGCACAGCTTCTTGCTCTGTACAGGGGCATAGTGCGCCCTTGTATTGAGTATTGTTCACATGTGTGGGGAGGTTCCTCTCACACCACTCTCCTAGACAAGGTTGAAAGGAAGGCCTTTCGTATCATTAACTCCCGTCCACTCACCAACTCTCTGCAATCTCTCTCTCTCCGCCGCAATGTTGCATCTCTCTCGCTATTCTATCGCTACTATAATAATCAGTGTTCCTCAGAGCTATCCCAGTCCACCTCCTTTACGTAGGGCACATGGTACCCGTCTTGCAACTCAATCCCACCCCTACTCTGTGCAACTCTCCAACCCAAGAGTGAAAAGTTTTTCTCAAACTTTCTTCTACTCAACAGCTGAGCTCTGGAACTCTCTTCCAGAATCAGTCTTTCCCATTTCCTATGACTTAAATTGCTTCAAACTCCGTGTGTCCAGGCATTTTGGCTCGAACGTCCCTTGATTTTGGCCCTGTCACTCTTTCAACTATGGGGGAGGCACTCGCTATAGGCAGTTATGCCATTTGCCTCCCTCAATCACATAGAAAAAAAAAATAAAAACAAAAAAGTTGGAGGGTTGAGAGCGGTCACCCTTCTTTGGGACAAACTTCCAGCAAAAAGGAAAGATGTTAGAGGAGAGACAGAGACGAAAGAGTTTGCCTAGGCAGGGGGCCAGCACGGAAGCACAGTTCTTAAGTACAACAGGAGGAACACAGTCCGGACCGTACGCCTTCTTAGTATTAAGCCCAGAGAGGGTAGAAAGTACATCTTTAGAAAAGATTAGGATATTAGGCATAAGTAGGAGAGAGGGGGTTGGAGAGGGAGGAATAAGCACCGGAATCATCCATGGTTGAGTTTCTGGAAAAAGTTTGAGCAAAGAGTTCAGCTTTGTCAGAGGAAGAAGTGATGGTTGTGCCATCAGAGTGGAAAAGGGGAGGGAAAGACGAGGAAGAAAAGTTGTTGGAGAGGTTTTTGGCTAGATGCCAGAAAGCTTGGGAAGAGCTAGAGTTGGATAGTTCAGTGCATTTATTATTGATGAAAGAGTGCTTGGCAAGTCGAATAACAGATTTGGCTTGATTCCGGGCAGAAACATAGGAAGAATGAGATTCTTGAGTTTTAAGGCGTCGGTACCGTTTGAATGCTTCCTCCTTGTTGTTGACAGCAGTAGAACAAGCGTGAGTAAACTAAGATATTTTTGCATTAGACTGAGAGAAAGAAAATGGAATGTACGCTTCCATGCCCGAGAGGATTACCTCGGTAATGCGTTCAGCACTCTCCGAGGGTCCTCGGTCACGGAAGCAGAAGTCATTCCATGGGAAATCAAAGAAGTACTGCCGGAGAGCCTCCCAGTCGGCAGCGCCAAAGTGCCACAAGCGCCGCCGGCTGGGAGGATCGGATGGCCGTACTGAAGAGATAGGACAGGTGACGGAGAGGAGTTTATGGTCGGTGGAGCCCAAAGGAGAGAAAAGATTGACAGTATAAGAAGAAATATAAGTCAGAAATAAGTCGAGAATGTTGGGCCGATCTCCGAAGCGATCCGGGATACGGGTGGGTTGCTGGACCAGCTGCTCTAGGACATTTATGATAGAAAAGACGTAGGCTTGTTCACCAGGTGGATCAGTAGAGTGAGAGGAGATCCAGTGGCGGTGGTGAACGTTGAAATCACCTAAGATGGACATTTCAGAGAAGGGAGAGATAGATAGAATGTGTTCCACTTTAGAGTTTAGATAGTCGAAGAATTTGGGAATGTCGGTAGAGTTAAGGGAAAGATAGACAGCACAGAAATATTTAGTATGAGAATTACAGGATAGTTTGAGCCATAAAGTTGAAAAATTCAGAGGAGTCGAAATCGGGAACACGAGAGCAAGTGAGTTTGTTGTGCACGTATGCACAACATCCGCCATTGGCTTTGAAACTAGGATAGAGAAAGTAGGAGAATACAGAGAAGGGGCTGATGGCAGTTGCTTCAGACACCTGAGTTTTGGTGAGAAAAAGAAGATCAGGTTTGAAGGAGGAGAGATGGTGTTCGATAGAGTGAAAATTAGAGGAAAGCCGCGAATATTGCAAAAGTTGATAGTAAGAGTGACAGGCCGTGGTCCAGAGTTTTTAGATGGGTCGTCAGGGAAAGGTCGGGCATGTGTGGGGGCATTTATGCCCCCCCCCACCCCCTGGGGACTCCGAGGCTGTGTCTTTGTTCATAATTTTGTTTGTTTAATAATTATGAAGGAGGAAGTGTGGTGTGCTTGTTAACCCTCTCACGACCATATGATGCAGAGGTTGCCAGATTAGCAATAAGAAATAGAGTTCTCTCACTCTTATAATTACCTCTCCAAAATTAGTTTTCTGCCCACAGCTAACTCAAAGACAACTGCAGAGGTTAAAGTAACTAAACTAAAGGTTTCTAAATAGCCCTGATGGTAACAAAGGATTTAACCCTTAATTAGCGGCGAGCAACATAAGTCGAGTTAAATAAAGCTGGACTATGTGGCGGCGCTCGACATAGGTCGAGTGGCAATTTCAGCACGTAATGTGGCTGAGAGAGAGAGACAAGTGGTGGCAGGAGACTAGCGAGCGTATGACTGCTCCAGACCACTGCGGCGAACCTACTGACACAAATCTCAGCTCCCTCCTCCCTCTCTCACTCGCTACATACTCAATTATGTACTGAAAGTACCGAATTACCTGCTTTTTGCACTCGCGTTGCACGGTTATTGCAAGAAAACTATCCATCATACAAGGATCGTTATGGTGTCATTCGAAAGCTCTGTTTATGCCCTTTCAGGGATAGGTACTTGTTTTACGTTCTGGGTCTTATTTAGGCATGAAAATGATCACGTAAACAGCCCTATTTTGGCTAAAAACACCCCGCTGTGCGGTACACATAAATAAACCGCATAGGCCGCTCGTAAGGTGTTAAAGTATCCCTAATAGGCTCAAAATTGCGTCAAGAACGTGAGAGGGTTAAGTGTAGTGAAGTAGATAGGAGGAGTATGTTTACTTAACCTAAACTGTCGAGTTAATTACGAGTCTCGACAAGTGAATCCAAAAGTGCAAGTTGACCAGGTGCCTTAACCCCCTGAATGCCAGGTCCGTATATATACAGACTCGCCGAAAAAAAATCGTAGTAGCGAAACGACTGCACCTATGGCTTTCATATTTCTACCACATGTACCTTACCCTTCTGGCTTCTTGCCACCACCAACACAACCCCCTCCCCTCACCCACTCGCTGACTATCGGTCGCCTCACAAGGAAAAAAAAGGAAAATCTGTGGCGGCGAAACGACTGCACCAATCGGTTCCATATTTGTGTGACAAGTCCCTTACCCTTCCCCCCACTACACTCCAACCGCCTCCCACCACCCACTTCCAGCGTATCCGTGCGAAGAAAAGGAAAAAAAGGAAAATCCGTGGTGGCGAAACTACTACACCAATCGGTTTCATATTTGTAACACGTGTCAATTACGCTTCTACCTTCCCCCCAACATCCACCAAACCACCCTCCCACCACCCTCCTACCTATACGTTCCGATACCATAAAGTCGATGATTTATTCTGAAAATTTCAGCTACATTCGGGACATCGGGGACCTGATTTCTGGCGAAAATGGACAAGGGGAGTGGATTTTTTACCATTATCCTTCCTTTCTCACCCAACTTGATAGATTTAGCCAAAAAAAATAAAATAAAAATCCTCTGGCACTGGCAGATGCATAGGGTCAATAATTGTCTGGCACTCAGCGGGTATATTAAGGAGAGTATCCAGTCTCAATAGGCTCAGCCTGTCTAACATTATATGTTTGTATTATGTATATAAGGCAGGTTCCTACTAGTTTATAGGCTCGCTATTGCTTGCCAGAAACAAATGACACCTAAATGGTACGAAAGGTCTGAATATTGACAACACAAATGGAGTGAAAGGTCTTGAACTCGTCAAACTAACGAAGTGAACGTCTTAAAATCTCATAAATAATGGGGCTAATCATGAGGGAGAAGAGGGTCTAGAAAACCCTAATTCCTCCCCTTAAGTGACTGGTGTGGAAGGGGAGGTATGTAAAGTAACAGAGTTAAAGATAAACCAGTTATACAGTCAGGGAAGTAAGGGCCAGAAGAAGAACATGGCAATGAAAAGAAACCACAACAGAGGCTAAAACCACAACAAATAAGAAGAAAGAAGAAAAGCAGAACCAGAACAACTAACGGAGAAAGAAAGAAGGTATGACCAAAACAAGAAATGAAAGAAAGAAGGAGGAGAACCAGAAAGACGGGGAAAGAAAGACGACAGGACGAAACCAAAGAATGAAAGAAGGAAAGAAGAGTACCAACATGGCTGCCTCCCCACCACCTCCACTACAAACCAACGCATCAACCGATATGCTCGAGTTGCCGCCATCACGCCCACTCTGCCAACCCACGCCCAGGAAAAACATACGCATCACCATCACCAATTCCGGGTCCCGAAAAAGGAAAGCAGAACAGGAAGACTTCGCCAAACATAAAAGGCCCCAGATATCTCCTCTCCAGATGTGCCGCTCTTCCGTGCAGCTCTTCCCACATCATGTCGGAAACTTTTGAGGGGTCTACCTAAAACCCCCCTAATCCACCACTCCGTACCTGTGACCTTCTGACCCTCAACCACCGTACCTGGGACATCGCAGCAGAAGTCATGACCATCCCGACTTGCCCTAGGTAGAGCAGCAATTATCAGGGCTCGAGTAAACTTGCATGCAAGGCTGGAGTCCAAGAATTACCCTCTCTTTCCACTGAATGTACATGCCATGGCTGTAGATCGAATTGTCTGAGAGTGCTTTTCCCTATTTAAGAACTATTGTCTCTCACACCATAGTGCTTCGAGATACATTGGGATCTTTTCTAGGCTTGTAGTTTTGACATAGAAAGTGGAAAAAAGGACATGTCCCTAAAACACTCTTAATATCAATTCAACACTCTTGAAGAAGTCTTTGCTATGGCAAGACAGCTGCAATAGTCAGGGATTTGCGAGACACCATCACTTAAACGGCACTCTGCATATAAAGTCCTTACAGCATATGTACCAGAGCCATGGTTAATGACATATATTACATCTCAAGATTATACTATTTATTATGAAATCATTATAACCATCTATCATATTATTTTAAGGTGTTTTAGTTACAGTATCTAGATTTATATGGGGGACTGTACATTACAGAGGTCAGAAGATCATTCGCCCCTATGACGTATTGTCTGGTCAGATCCTGTCACACACATTCTGCTGAAATGACACTCCCTGTACTTTCTCCAACGCCATCTTGTAACCACGGGTAGCCATCTTGTAACCGGGAGGTGAATTATAGGTGTGGCTTGGAGGTGGTGAGAAGGTGAGAGATAGGGAGAGCAGGAGATAGAATCGAACATCCAGGGTGATAACATATACCCAGAGATACCCTCTTTAGTTAGGATTTACTCTTATATTACATTATAGTACTTCTGTATATCTATCAGATTGTTACTTAAATATATCAAAGTGGTTTTGGACCAGAGATCTTTAATTATATTCCCTTTACCTATATCTATCAATATAATATATATATGGTAATCGGTGGTGGCAGCTTTTATACCTATCTATTAAATCAATCAATCTACAAGCAGAGAACTCAGCCTCTACACTACAACTTCTACAATCATCATACAACCTACAGTAACCTATTGCTCATAGGAGACACCTTAAGTCTACCTACATCGAGTAAGAGGTTAACCCTTATCATAAATATAGGATCGTAACTCAAAACGTCCTAATACTCCTGTCTGGAGTTAACCCAATGAATACATTTGACTACTCTTAATAGTCTTACGTAACATGGTGGTAGCGGTGCTCCTTTTTAACATGAATTGTTAATTTAGGCGACTACACCACGTTCCTTCGAAGAATTATCAAGCCTACACTCAACCATTCTACCATTATCTACAATTTGATCCAGTTTCATCCGGTCTACAATACCAATCATCTAGCGGCACAGCATTAATTGTTTCCTGAGTTCCTGTTCAGTTTATCTCTGTTGATTTCCAACCACTAACTACAAATTGGTAAAGTTAATACCATTTCTACACTTCGAGATTCAACCAGTCTACCAGTTCATCTCTACGGCGATTTCTGTTGCTGCCGGGAGACGACTTTATCAAGAGAGAGAGTGTCTGCAGTCGTCAGCTGAGTCAGCGTGTGCTGATCCCTCAACCCTCGACCCTGACCTGACTCAACCACACTCACTCTTCATAGCTGTGAATGCTAACTTCAAGTGCTTTTAAAGGTGTGTACAGTGTTTAATCAAACATCTATATATTACGGTCAATTATTTCCCGCATGTCTAGCGAGATAAATTCATTTTTATAAATATGTCTCATAAAATGAGTCTTCCTAGATATTGCGTGTTTTCTAACACATGTCAAATCGTCAGTGACATGGCGGTCAATTTATCATGTCGTTCAGTCAAAACTCCAATTTCTCATCATGTCATTTCATATCTGTATCCTCATATGGATCATGTCATACCGCGACCTCCTGACCCATCCTATGATCGTGGACGGACGGACAGACAGACAGTCACTCATCCTGTGAGTCAGTCAGTCTGTCTCTCTCCCTTGCATAGTGTATAAGTGTGTGCGAGTTGCGGTAATTTTACAGATGTTTCCCTAACTTTATATTCACAAGTGTTCAATTTGTATGTTCTTTTAATCTCGTATTTTTGTTCTTTTTCTGTGAAATTTGTTTTCTCCTAAGTTGTCTCCCGCTAGTCGATCTAATTAAGCGGTTGAATTAATTTGTCATTGTTGGGAACATTCTGAAGTTTTAAAGTAATTATAGTGTTCGTCAATTAAAAACTGCTCTTATTTGTTTTATAAGTGCGCGAGTGGCTTAGGCCTATGTCGATTTGATTTCGACTCGCTGGCGGCAGCCAAGGTAATTGAGTAATTGTATTCTTGTTATTTCTAAGTGCGTAATTTTAACATCTCTAATACGTACAGTGTGATTTTATTTTTGTTTTCTTAACATCTTTTGTGAATTTCTTAAGAGTTTGACATTCCATCTTAATTGTTTTTCTTTCGCTCGTTAGTAGGCCTATATTGTTTCTTCTGTTAACACATTGCCGATACTATTTGCTTAAATTGAGTACGAGTTTGTAAAAATTTCATTTTCGGGTTTTAATTGACATCTTTTTGTCCAAATTGTGGACTCTACCGAAATACACTCGTTCATTATTTTTTGTTCGAGTTTCTTTTGATTTGAATTATGGAAGTTTGATTGATTGATATTTCTTAATGAAATCTAGTTTTGAAATCATTCAAATTATAATTTTTTCGTTCAGTTTTATTCTGAAGTTTTTTTTTCTTAGTAAATTATTTCCTAACATTTTTTTTTTCCATTTAAGTGTATTCGTTTCTGCCTTCTGGCTACAGTCAAGCGCTGGATATTTCGGTAGATTTTCGTTCGCTAATTTGGGACTATTTTTGTTGTAGGGATCTTTTCTAAGTTACGCTTTATTTGTTTTTGCCCAGTGAGTCTATATATTTGTTATATTTGCCTGAAACATCGAATAGTTTGGCTAATATGAATGTTGGATTTCCCTGTTGTGGCAGTATTATCATTGAAAAGGAAATGCTCTTGGAAAATATTTTGTTTTAGAGAGTGCTTTTGGAAACTGAAGAAAATTATCAGAGTATATTGAAAAATATTTTTGTTCGTGGTCTTCGAGGAGAACGGCCATATGGAGAAGGAAAATATTAGTATATTCTGGTATGAGTTTATGATAAAATAAAATGCTAGGAGTTAATTTATTAATATCTATACGGTCTATGGTATTTAATATGACTTCTGTGTAGTGTTATGGGGAGATACATTTTCTTGGTGAATTAAGTTTGTACATGTATGATTTATTAATATCGGTATGTTGTAAGGTATTATATATAACTCGACATGATTTTATTTTAAGAGAAAATTTCTTGGAGGGGTTCGAGTGTGAATCCTTAGGATTTTCTTGAGGTTTATGGAATTTATTTTAGAATTGATTTGCACTACCTTGTAATAATTTTATTTGCAACGTTGAGTGTGAGAAAGTATTTTATATTTTCCTAAGATTGGCCATAGGAAATGCATTATTTTGAAAAACGGGTAGCTCCCGGTTGAAAAGATTTATTACAATTTTAGTTGAATATTCCTTTATGAATTTGATTTTGAGCAATGAATTTGTTTTCAGAATAGGAAGGTACTCATATTACATACCACATGATGTGGATGACTGTGTTAAATATTGATGTGTCTATTCCTTTATGAATTTTATTTTGAGCAATGAATTTGTTTTCAGAATAGGAAGGTACTCATATTACATACCACATGATGTGGATGACTGTGTTACATATTGATGTGTCTATTCCTTTATGAATTTTATTTTGAGCAATTAATTTGTTTTCAGAATAGGAAGGTACTCATATTACATACCACATGATTTGGATGACTGTGGTACATATTGATGTGTCTATTTCCTTGAGTTTACATTGATTTTTGTTGAGGGTTTGTGTTTTTGTTTATATATAAACTAGATAGTATAAGACACATATCACGGGTTTGTGGAGTTGTGTTTATTGCTATTTGGTGGGTTTTCCTATGGGTAGGAATATTATTTTATTTTATTTTACTACAATTGTATTTGTATAATTTTTCCCTAGCATTTTTTTTTTGCAGCTGTATATTTTAATTTTTCTTCTTATTTTATATCAGTATTTCTTTACTTTGTTACTCGATCTACAACATACACCATAATTATAATGTGTCTTTGTTTTTGTTCTTTTTGGGTTTCTTATTGGGATTTGTTTGAAAATAATACCCATAGTATTTTACTTTATACAATTTTTGTTTTTGTTCATTGTCTTTGCATTTGTGTTTGCTTTGTTCAATTTGTAATCCGTATTTTATAATTTTACTATAACTTTTTATTATATTAACAAAATACTAAAATCTCCAATTCCACTTTCTATCTTTCCACTTTCTAAGATTATACTATTTATTATGAAATCATTATAACCATCTATCATATTATTTTAAGTGCTACCTTGCTGTGGGAAGCAAGAATCTTAGTGGGGGCGTATTACATCTCAAGATTATACTATTTATTATGAAATCATTATAACCATCTATCATGTTATTTTAAGGTGTTTTAGTTACAGTATCTAGATTTATATGGGGGACTGTACATTACAGAGGTCAGAAGATCATTCACCCCTATGACGTATTGTCTGGTCAGATCCTGTCACACACATTCTGCTGAAATGACACTCCCTGTACTTTCTCCAACGCCATCTTGTAACCACGGGTAGCCATCTTGTAACTGGGAGGTGAATTATAGGTGTGGCTTGGAAGTGGTGAGAAGGTGAGAGATAGGGAGAGCAGGGAGATAGAATCGAACATCCAGGGTGATAACATATACCCAGAGATACCCTCTTTAGTTAGGATTTACTCTTATATTACATTATAGTACTTCTGTATATCTATCAGATTGTTACTTAAATATATCAAAGTGGTTTTGGACCAGAGATCTTTAATTATATTCCCTTTACCTATATCTATCAATATAATATATATATATGGTAATCGGTGGTGGCAGCTTTTATACCTATCTATTAAATCAATCAATCTACAAGCAGAGAACTCAGCCTCTACAGTACAACTTCTACAATCATCATACAACCTACAGTAACCTATTGTTCATAGGAGACACCTTAAGTCTACCTACATCGAGTAAGAGGTTAACCCTTATCATAAATATAGGGTCGTAACTCAAAACGTCCTAATACTCCTGTCTGGAGTTAACCCTATGAATACATTTGACTACTCCTAATAGTCTTACGTAACACATATGTTTGTAAAAAGGCCTAAAAAATCTAATCATCAGGGTTCTTTGAACACTCTTATAACGGTCAAAGGTAGTTGGGAAAGATAGTACGGCCATGGTCACACTTCTCCCCCATGTTCGACTGATGCAGTTACTCTGTCATGACTTGAGCGACTATTCATTAAAGACCCCACATGCAAGAGTACCGGAACAGAACTTCATCACCGACTATTATAACGGTCAGGATAGTCGAGCAATCATAGTGAGGGACATGTCCTCACTCATGCTCGCGTTAATCCGACATAAGGAACTACTATTAAAGGCCCCAAACCAAATAGTCCCTATGTAAATCCCTTTCCATTGACCACACGGGAGGCTTACCTAAACGGCCCGGCGAAGACAGAAGAAACGACTTCACAACAAACAACTAGATCAATCAAATTAGTGTTATGGTACTTCAAGACTCTACTCAGTGTTAGAATAGAAGTGTGTTACGTCCTGGGATATATAAACACTGGGCTCTTTCTATTGGACTAGGTATGCGGCAACAAGCAACAACGGAAAACGCTAGATCCAACCCTTATCTATAAACCCAGGCAACAAACCACCCTAAACCGTCAAGAGTCCTGCCTGGACAACGAGGTATCCTATGACTCGGTTACAGGGTGCACGCACTATAGACTGCTGATAGTCAAGCAGGCTATATAAAATATCACACAATTAAGTTGACTTAAAGCTTCAAGGAAAAGATAGATAACGGAATTAAATTGCAGAAACAATTTAATAACAAACAAGAAGAAAGTACATTTAACGTTACGTTAATTAATACAACTAATCACCCCTGCGTGAAAGAAGGTGAAAGCAAACAGTCCTCAAAACATCGTACAGGTAGACAAGATGCGGGTCTCTAAACTGCATGCGGCTACTGTAGGATCTGATGCTTAGCAAAGAAAGTACGTTACGGATTTAGAGAACTCTTAACTCATAAGCAGGAATAAATACTAGTGGTAGGACATACAGTGTATAATGGCATAGGTATAATTAAATAAAGGTAGCAACTCGCAACATAACCACATACAGGTGTGCTTCTCACTCTTAGTCAGGCAAGCCTGCTCGGACAGAGTCTCTAAGCCACACCCTGACTCACAATGCTCACAAAAACGGTAAACTGTGGCACAATAACAAGCATACAGAGATAATAAACCCCTAGCTGTTAATCTGCCAGGTGGCAGAGGTCTAGCCGGAAGGATATAGGCTTCGGATACTCGGGCTGAGCCACCTGCTCTAGCCTAGGGACGTTCCCAGGTCTGTGCGCCAAATTACTCAAATTGAAAGGGTGCTCTCTTGAGAGACTCAGATCGCAAGTATCTGACTCTCTCCTGGCAACCCTAAAACAAAAGAAAGACGTGCTAGCGCAGTGCTGAGTGGACTAGGCAAGTGCCCTCACACAACACAACGCTAGACACACAGGGACACAGACAAGAAAATGCCCCCAGACTCCCACGGGTATCCTAGTAAAGTCGTGCGGGTCCACGGGACTCGCACCAGCAGACTTTACTTAAAGGATCGCAAAAAGGCTCCCCTCCGGTCTAGCCCCTGCTAACCTGACACAAAAACACACTAGCAAGCATGAAACCACCAAATATGAGACAACGAAAAAGCTTCCTAGGTCTCATTAACAATTACATCCCTGCATAAGGCCCAAAATCCTATCTAGTTATCTGAGAGCTCGTCGTTAATACAATAATAGATATAAGGTCTATCAAGGGGATGGGATAATTAAATAGATTGGTGAAGTAGTGGAAAGAAGGTATACAAAGTAAGAGAGAACGTTTCTAAGTGGGGTTGAGAGGGATAGATATCAAGGGGGTCCGAAGGGTACGACAATGAGGTGAGCTCTGAGTCTTGAATCTGTCTGGACCCACTGTTGCCTGGTCAAAATCCTTTACCCCGTGTGTGAATCGAAACTAAGCCTAACGTTGCAATCAAATGCATGTGGCAGCGCTTCAGGCTCGTCCCAAGCTGCAACGTCCCAAGCCGATCTCTCTCTCCCGCTCTCACTAGACTTACATCTTATATATTATAATGAAACAATCAACTATCGAGAATAAAATATACTAAGATGCGTTGGTTAAGAATAAGGGCAGCTTCAAGTTGTGAAACAACATAAGAATATCCCAGACATTAGTTACATTGTCGTAGGATATATACTAAGAGAAAGCCTGCCGGCCGGCTGCCACCAGCCGGTTTCTAAACGGCTGGGCAGCCGACGCGCGCGCATGATCGCACGTGGTTACTATGCAGAAGCGTCACAAGTGCAAGTGGATTCTCTAAGTTCGTCGTGGATCCTCGTCCGTCCTTGGCATTATATTATCGTGTTCTTTTTCCATATAACCAGTGTATTATATATTTTGAGTGTAGTATTAGTGTAGTATTATCCTTATATCAAGTATTAATAAGAAAACTCATGTGTACACTCTGTATTATATATATCCCTTACGACTTTTGAGCATGTGTAGTCTGACTTTGGTTTCTCCAGTCAAGTAAGAACCTACCTTTATCCAATCAACCCCAGTAAAAACCTAGTATAACATTGGTGGCAGACGGTGGTTCTTGATTCGGGAAGAAAAAGTCATTACGCACAGAAATCAAAAAGAGTAAAGCGTTGTATAAGTCTAGTCACCATGGTGAATAATCTCTCACATATCCCCATACCTAAATACGATGGGGACACTTACGATATCGAAATATACATGGACATGGTTAAGCCAGTACTCGATCTAGCCTACAACAGTGATCGCGAGAAAATCACAGTATTATTAACTCACCTGGGAAAAGCCGTTTCCTTGGTGGCCAGACAGGTAACCCCAACATTGAGATGGGGCCAGTTCCGTACGATTGTAATTGATGCCGTACAACCGTCATTAGGCTCCGTCGTGGCCTTAGCAAAAATCGACGACATTAAGTATGAAAGAGACATAGACGTGACACTAGCGGCACTGCATCATCATGTCAAGTCCACTTACCCTTTGCAAACTGCTGACCAACAGAAGCAACAAGTGTTCAATACATTGTTATGAGTGCTTCCAACATTCGTTAAAGTACATTTTACGATTCACGACCCTGCAGGATATCCCAGAGATATTATTACCATCGGAAACTGCTAGCGGCTCGCCTCAAAACATCAACAGTGGGCGCCATAAAGAGGTTCCCCGCACATCCACAGGCTCACCAAAGACAGGGAACTTATTACAACTACAGGTCAAGACCACAACAAGGCCGCCCCCAACCATACCTGCCGAGCCGCCCTCAGAACATCAGATCTCAGCCACCTCAGTGTATACCACCAAGAATATACCCCCCCTCCAACCAAGCCGGAAGAGGCCCTCATAGGGGTTCCCACACCTACCAGCCTCGTGACCATCCCATTGTCACCATCAACCCTTTTGATTTTCGAGCTTGCAACTCTGCCTGCCCCCTACACTTCATCAGGGATCAGGCCAAAAACAAGACTCCTCCATCCCGTGTATTAGCTGCGGAAGAGGAGTCCTGTGAACTAGAGGAGGAAGGACAAGATAAAGAATATACTCCCAAAGACATTGCCCTAATTCACACAGGAAGAAGAAATCCTGGAGTAGGCAGAAAGCCCCATTCAGGGTTTTTAAAACCTCCCCTGTCTGTTATGGCTTCGGCGGGGGAGTCTGTCATCACCAAACCATCACCTGTGTACCACCTGGTAAAGTTCCAAGGCATTCCCGTTTGGCTACCGAAAGACACAGGTACAGCCAGATCCTTTTTATTTAACTCTTTAATCAAAAACATCACCTAAAAATGGGATCGCTGAACGCCACTACCACAAATTTAATCAGTGCCGGAAACACGCCCCTCCTTATTCGGGGGGAGACTCAACCATTTCACATAACCACGCC
Source organism: Paralithodes platypus (assembly GCA_032716605.1). Classification (NCBI taxonomy): domain Eukaryota; kingdom Metazoa; phylum Arthropoda; class Malacostraca; order Decapoda; family Lithodidae; genus Paralithodes; species Paralithodes platypus. The sequence continues at coordinate 35,307,205 of CM064502.1, read as the reverse complement.
CCACCCAGAAGCCTTGTGTCACCACCCTTTCGTGGTCTTCTATTCTGAATGTACCCAGTATGATGGCTACATGGGATTGGACGTGCTCCAGCTGCTCCAGGCTCAACTGAATTGTGGAAAGCAATTATTGATGTTAAAAAAAAAAAAAAAAAAAATCGCTCCGCCAGTGACCCCCCACAAAGTAATCGATAGAAAAAAAAATCCTAAGAAACAGTCCAGCTCCGCCACCACCACCCAGACTACCCCAGAAGAGAACCATCAGAAAAGGAAAACAACAAACAAACACTCCAACGCCTTAAAATCGATACCACTTACGACACCTACCCCTATTGCCACATCTCTACAATGCCTAGAAACCCCCCTACCCTCCCCATGATTGTGGGACCAGCAGTACTACTAGCGAAACGTATCTCCATACCCCTGCACCATCAACAATGGACCCCGTTATGTCAGGTGCAAAAAAGCCGATGATATTTACTCCACAGATAGATCCAGCACGATCAGATCGATGCCGAATTCAACATGCAATCCTCTCCACCACCAAGAACACGGCATTAATAGCGAATATTTCAGAGAAACCACTCTCTCTAACCAAAGGTCTCTTCATTGGGGACCTCGAAACCTTTGACGGCACCCTGACAGAGAAACCCATCGCCGACACCCTTCTTGCTCTGCCCCACATTCCAGAGACACTAACTACACAACAACAACGACAGATGAATAAATTACTCCATGAATTCGCAGATGTCTTCGCTCAGACCCCCACAGAAATAGGCAAGACCACCATGGAGGAACACCTAATACACACCACTGGACCCCCCATATGGCAACCGTCCTGCAGGAAGAACCCCCTACCTACAATGTCAGGAGGAAGACCGAGAGATCCAGGAAATGCTGGATGCTGGCATAGCCACACCCTCTGTTAGCCCTTGGTCATCTCCTGTGGTCCTGGTAAAGAAAAAAGACGGATCCTCCCGATTCTTCGTCGACTATCGAAGATTAAACGATGCCACCATCAAAGATGCCACGCCCCTCCCCCGGATCGACGTCTCCCTAGATTAGTTATACAGATTTAAATTGTTCACTACCATTGACCTACAAGCCGGGTACTAGCAAGTGCCTATCAAGAAAGAACATCTACAAAAGACAGCTTTTTCCACAAGTGGAGGACACCTTTACGAATTTAACGTCCTCCCCTTCGGATTGTGCAACGGCCCAGCCGCTTTCTCTCATTTGATGGAGTCTGTACTGAAGAGACTGACCTGGGAAACATGCCTGGCATACCTGGACGACGTGATCGTCTACGGAAAATCCTGGCCTCAACATCTACAGCGCCTTCGTCAGGTCTTACAGCATATCTGAGACGCAGGCTTAAAACTTAAGCCCTCCAAATGAGAAGTGGCTCTCACCAATGTTGACTTTCTAGGACACATCATCTCTGCCGAAGGAATCTCACCTGATCCTCGAAAACTGTCACCTATAACTGCACAGAAGCCACCTACCACCATAAAAGGCGTCACATCCTTCCTCGGGGTTGCTACCTACTACAGGAGATTCATTATGAAGAAAGAATAGGTCAACCTGAGAGATGCACTGATTGTGAGACTGTCCGTTCGATGCCTATGAAGAAATCAGGAGTTTACTGAATTTACAATCAGTGCATACGAGGGAAGAACAACAGGTGTCGAAGATGGTAGAATAGCACGACACAAAACGGGGGCCAAAAAACCCTACATCTTCTACTTAGGCAATACAGAGGCAGCTGCTCTTGAGGCGTACATGAAATATTATCGCCCAGTAGTCGCCACATGTGTAAGGCCAAAATATAAGATGTTTGTGAATCGGGAGGGCAACAACACCGATAGCCAATGCCAATGTAGGGAAAATCATTGCCAAGATGGGACTGAGGGCAGGCATTGTTGGGGAGTGGGCAGCCGGAGGCTACGACATGAACAGATCACAGCTGCCCTCAGAGATGATGATACACCTGCCAACAGACAAGCCCCTGCAACCTTGGCCTGCCACAGCATGATAACATCCAGAAAATAACTACGACTTCACCAATCACAGGACTACTGGAGAACGAGTTGTAAACATTCTAAAGGATCTACGTTGTGATGCAGCATCAGGGTAGGTGTTAATGAGGCATACAAGAAAGTTACAATTTTATTATTTTTATTTGGCAAAATGTACAAATCTATATATCTATTGCCTGACGCCGCAATCCCCGAAGGTGTGGCCACGAACGAACCGCCCCCACGCACCTCTATCCCCAGTCAGTCAACGCCTCTCCCCCCAACCAGCACCGCCTTCGTTCATATACTTCCTCACTCCATCCTTCCACCTCTCTTTCGGTCTACTTCTCCCTCTCTGTCCCACCACCTTGCTCTCGTACACCCTCTTAGTCATTCTCTCCCTTTCTGACAACAATTGCGACAACGAAGCTGAACATGACGACATCGAGGACGAGCATATAGATATAGAGCCCACCCACATTGTCGCTCCGTCGCCACCCACGCCAACCCTGGTGCCGGCGCCAGACACGGATGCCCCCACACCTCCTCGTGCTAGGACTTCGTCATCACCACGTACCACCAGGAGTACTTTGGCGTCAGTACGACGTGACTTCTCTTTTAGGGGCAGGGAGGAGCGACAGGAAAGGCAGGCAGTCACGGTTGCCATACAATCCTTCACCCACCCAAAGAAGGCAGGACTACCACGGCAACGTAGAAGGCCTCCCTCCAATTACGACAGTACCGACGATGAAGAGAGTGTGGATGACCTGCCACCCTCCACACCTGCGCGTATCGGTGGACCGCACGCACCTGCCACACCTGTCACACCTTCCGCACCTGCCGCAACTCCCAGGGGCATTACCCGATCACCTGATGAAGCTGCAAGAAGTCTGTGTGTGGTCACCACCAGCTGAAGACCTGCATGGTATGCAACTCTTGAAGGTAAGAAACTACATCTTTTGTATTCATGTTTATTGGGTTTCTAAGTATCAAAGTAAATAATATTACAAAATAAAGGTCATAATTGTCAACAAAATCTTATTGAAAAGTCGGCCCTCTCAATGTAACGTCAAATAATACTTATTTTGGCATTTTTAGTTTGCCCTTTTTTATTATTTTCATGTGTCTTGGATGGTTATTTATATGCTGATTTGGTTCATAGGGTGTATATGTATATTCATAGTGAGTTTTAGGCATATTCATTGAGAAGTACTTGATTTATGAATTTTTCCCCAGGGTTTTTGCCCCCAAAAAGTCGGCCCTCTCAAAGTTCAATCAACATAACGTTATAGTATCGCTATCTATTAGTTCCTATTCCAATTTGTGAGCGTTACATGTCTTCTAGTATTTTTTTATAATTGTATGTAAATGTTATTCCACATGTTGTACAACTATTTATTGTGTTCTGTCATATTTTCTTCCACAGAATACTTTGGCATGGATGAGGTGGGACAGAGAGAACACCGTAACCAGCAAAATGAGGCCGAGATGTTGCCAATGGAGGATGCGCATATCCTGGAAACCAATGATGCTATTGAAATTCCCATAAACAATGCTGCATCATTAATCCACGATGGCCGTGCACCAGCAAACCAACATATGAAGAAAGAATAGGTCAACCTGAGAGATGCACTGATTGTGAGACTGTCCGTTCGATGCCTACGAACAAATCAGGAGTTTACTGAATTTACAATCAGTGCATACGAGGGAAGAACAACAGGCATCGAAGATGGTAGAGTAGCACGACACAAAACGGGGGCCAAAGACCCCTGCATCTTCTACTTAGGCAATACAGAGGCAGCTGCTCTTGAGGCGTACATGAAATATTATCGCCCAGTAGTTGCCAAATGTGTACGGCCAAAATGTAAGATGTTTGTAAATCGGGAGGGCAACAAGACCGATGGCCAATGTTGCTCTCACCTCTCAGTAGAAAATTTAGGGAAAATCATTGCCAAGATGGGACTGAGGGCAGGCATTGTTGGGGAGTGGGCAGCCAGAAGCTACGACATGAACAGATCACAGCTGCCCTCAGAGATGAGGATACACCTGCCAACAGACAAGCCCTTGCAACCTTGGCCTGCCACAGCATGACAACATCCTGAAAAAAACTACGACTTCACCAATCACAGGACTACTGGAGAACGAGTTGTAAACATTCTAAAGGATCTACATTGTGATGCAGCATCAGGGTAGGTGTTAATGAGGCATACAAGAAAGTTACAATTTTATTATTTTTATTTGGCAAAATGTACAAATCAATATATCTATTGCCTGACGCCGCAATCCCCGAAGGGGTGGCCACGAACGAACCGCCCCCACTCACCTCTATCCCCAGTCAGTCGACGCCCCTCCCCCCAACCAGCACCGCCTTCGTTCATATACTTCCTCACTCCATCCTTCCACCTCTCTTTCGGTCTACATCTCCCTCTCTGTCCCACCACCCAGCTCTCGTACACCCTCTTAGTCATTCTCTCGCTTTCTGACAACAATTGCGACAACGAAGCTGAACATGACGACATCGAGGACGAGCTTATAGATATAGAGCCCACCCACATTGTCGCTCCGTCGCCACATACGCCAACCCTGGTGCCGGTGCCAGACACGGATGCCCCCACACCTCCTCATGCTAGCACTTCGTCATCACCACGTACCACCAGGGGTACTTTGGCGAAATTACGACGTGACTTCTCTTTTAGGGGCAGGGAGGAGCGACAGGAAAGGCAGGCAGTCACGGCTGCCATACAACCCTTCATCCACCCAAAGAAGGCAGGACTACCATGGCAACGTAGAAAGCCTCCCACCAATTATGATAGTACCGACGATGAAGAGAGTGTGGATGACCTGCCACCCTCCACACCTGCGCGTATCGGTGGACCGCACGCACCTGCCACACCTGTCACACCTTCCGCACCTGCCACACCTGCCGCAACCCGATCACCTGACGAAGCTGCAAGAAGTCTGTGTGTGGTCACCACCAGCTCAAGACCTGCATGGTATGCAGCTCTTGAAGGTAAGAAACTAAAAAAAAAAAAATGTGTTATTGGGTTTCTAAGTATCAAAGTAAATAATAATACAAAATAAGGGTCATAATTGTCAACAAAATCTCATTGAAAAGTCGGCCCTCTAACCCCCATTCATTATCACTCATCAGAACTGTATCATCCGCAAACAGCAGTATAGGTAGCTTCCACTCAATTCCCTCCCTTTTCAGCGATACACCAACATCCACTGCTCTTGATATTATTTCTTTCAAGACTCCATCCATATATACAGTATACAACCACGGGGACATCACACACCCCTGTTTCAAACCAACATTCAGGTCAAAGAACTCGCTCTGCTCACTCTCCACACGTACTGCCGCCTTTGCACCCTCATACATGCTCTTCACTGCTTTCTGCCACTTGCCATCTACTCCGTATATTCTAAGTATTTTCCACAAACCTTCTCTATCCACTCTGTCATAGGCCTTCTTCAAGTCCATAAATGCAACATGCACCTTTTGTTTCTTCTCCAGATATTTCTCCACAACACAATTCAGAGTAAAAATCTGATCTACACATCCTCTTCCCTTCCGATAACCTACCTGCTCGTCGCCTATCCATTTCTCCGTTCTCACTCTCACTCTCTCAATCACTACCCTACTGTATACCTTCCCTACTACGCTTAGAAGACATATTCCTCGGCGGTTACCAAACACTCCTCTTTCCCCTTTGCCCTTATATAGGGGGACTATAATGCCAGTCTTCCAGTCATCGGGTGCACTCCCCTTCTCCCATGCTAGTTTGCACATTGTCCATACCCCTTCGATCACTATCTCACCACCATAACTCAACATTTCCCCACACACTCCATCTGTTCGTGGTGCTTTCCCCAACTTCACTCTTGGCATGGCTTCCCACACTTCTGACCTCCTGATCCCCACCATCCCCTCCCATACTTCTCTTCTTCTCCCTCCCATACCATATCCAACTATGTTTGCTGGCTCTTCATTCCTTACATTTAGCAACTCATTGAAGTACTCCCTCCATCTTTCGACTCTCTCTTGCTTCTCGGCTAGCATTCTCCCATTCTTATCTTTCACACCCTTACTGTTTCCCCCTGCTACCTTCCCTAACTTTCTTGACTTCTTTCCAGAACAGTTTCTTACTCTCCCTCCATTTTACACTCCGATTCCTTCCAAATTCCTCATCTAATCTCCTCTTACTTTCCTTCACTACTTTCTTCATCACCTTCTTACTCTCCACGTATCTGGCTCATTTCTGTCTCTCGAAATCTTCATTCCCTCTACTACCCAACCACTCTCTATATGCTTGCTTCTTTTCTTCCACAACTATCTTTACTTCTTCTGTCCACCATGCTGTACCTTTCACTCGCCTCCCTCTTCTCCTCACTCCACACCCCTCCTCACATGCTGCACAGATCTCATCCCTAAGCACCTTGCTCATCTCCTCCACTTCCTCCATAAATTCCAGGTCGAACCCACCTAGTCGTCTTTCTACTGCTCTCCTGTACTCTTCCCTTATTTCCTCCTCCTGTAACCTCTCCACCCTCCTCACCATTCCACCTTCCTCTCGCCTCCCTCCAGCTCTCCTCACCCACTTCTTTTGTATCCTAACTTTAGCTACTACTACTTAATGATCAGACAGACCCCCTCCAATAACCCTATACGGACTAGCATCCATCACAGATTTCTTCATTCGTTCATCGACACATTCATAATCAATAAATGACTTTCGTTCCACCACGGTCTTATCCTTCATGATCACCCGTTTCCACGTGTACCTGTGGATCATTCTGTGTCGAAAGAAGGTGTTGGCTATCTACAGCCTCCTCCCCACACATTCGTACAAATACTTCATGAAAATGGGGTCCGAGAGGTGAGAGACACACGGTAATATAATTTTGCCAGTTGGTAAACATGCCAGAGGGTTATTGCATTCAAATTCCAACCTTACGTAAAATATCCCTGTAAGGCCATTTGTCCCGTAAATTACTACTACATAATGATCCGACAGACCCCCTCCAATACCCCTATACGGCCTAGCATCCATTACAGATTTCTTCATTCGTTCACCGACACATTCACAATCAATCAATGACTTTCGTTCCACCACGGACTTATCCTTCATGATCACCCGTTTCCACGTGTACCTGTGGATCATTCTGTGTCGAAAGAAGGTGTTGGCTATCTACAGCCTCCTCCCCACACATTAGAACAAATACTTCATTAAAATGGGGTCCGAGAGGTGAGAGACATACGGTAATATAATTTTGCCAGTTGGTAAACATGCCAGAGGGTTATTGCATTCAAATTCCAACCTTACATCAAAAATCCCTGTAACGCCATTTGTCCCCTAAAGGATTAAATTTGTTTCAGAGAAAATATAGTGAGAATATTAAAAGTCGGCATATCTATCATCTTTCAGGAAAAAGCATGGCTTGCCATTAATGGAGCTGGGAGAGGATGCCAGAAAGTCACGCCCTTCAAAGCCTTCACAGGATGTAAGTGCTGACTGTCCTCTTCCCGGTCCTTCAGGATACGTTCCGCCCAGGTAAGTACACAAAATTTATTTGAATTTGAAAATAAATTAAAGTGTTTTTTTTGTGTATTTAGGGAATTATTGTATACTAATAAATCATGCTACAATTAACTTTATATATGCATTAAAAAAAAATATATATATATATTTTTGTGCCCACACTTTTCAGGTGACAGTCAACTAATATACCCTTGGATGATGGGACTCGGTCAGTTCCAGGACTGTGGATCTCGGTCATGGATGAGCAAGGGCCTTCTTCGCCAGTTACACCAATCATCATAAAAGTGCAGGATCACAATCGGATATTGAGGTGAACCAAGCAGCCCTGGAGGGGTCAATCAGTGAAGCATCGACAAGTTTCATCGTCAAGAAGAAGTTAAAAATTGATAGATCATGAATCTGTCAACATTTTAAAAATGCAATATATCTATCTATCTTTAGCCTGACGCCGCGATCCCCGAAGGGGTGGCCACGAACGAACCGCCCCCATGCACCTCTGTCCCTAGTCAGGCGACGCCCCTCCCCCCAACCAGCACCGCCTTCGTTCATATACTTCCTCACTCCATCCTTCCACCTCTCTTTCGGTTTACCTCTCCCTCTCTGTCCCTCCACCTCGCTCTCGTACACCCTCTTAGTCATTCTCTCGTTTTCCATACGTTCCATATGGCCGAACCATCTCAAGTTGTTCCTTTTCACACTTTCCAGCATATCTACCTCCACACCACACCTCCTTCTTACGTCCTCATTCGTCTGTCTAACCCTCCATGTAACTCGGCATGCACTTCTTAAGTAATGCATTTCCACTGCCCTCACTCTTGGTCTGAGTCTCTCAACCAACGTCCATGCTTCGCTTCCGTAAGACAGTGTCGGGATTACCACACTGTCATGCAAGGACTTCTTCACTTCCATACTGACCACCCTATTTCTTTTTACTGCTTTCAGCATTCCTACAACCCTCTTCTCCTGTTGTACCCTCTTCCGCACTTCTTCATCCATAGTCCCATCTTTACTCAACACACTGCCCAGATACTTAAAAGAGTTGACGATCTCCATAGCCTGACCGTTCAGCTTCACCTCACACTCTGTGACTTCACTTCTTTCGAAGACCATAACCTTGCTCTTCCCCGCATTTACCTGCAAATTCCATTTTTCGCACACTGTTCCAAACTCATTTACCGGACCCTGCAACTCCCATTCATTATCACTCATCAGAACTGTATCATCCGCAATGAGCAGTATAGGTAGCTTCACTCAATTCCCTCCCTTTTCAGCGATACATCAATATCCACTGCTCTTGATATTATTTCTTTCAGGACTCCATCCATATATACAGTGAACAACCACGGGTACATCACACACCAACAAACCAACATTCAGGTCAAAGAACTCGCTCTGCTCACTCTCCACACGTACTGCCGCCTTTGTACCCTCATACATTCTCTTCACTGCTTTCAGCAACTTGCCATCTACTCCATATAATCTAAGTACTTTCCACAAACATTCTCTATCCACTCTGTCATTGGCCTTCTCCAAGTTCATAAAGGCAACATACACCTTTTGTTTCTTCTCCAGATATTTCTCCACAACACAATTCAGGGTAAGAATCTGATCTACACATCCTCTTCCCTTCCTGAAACCTCCCTGCTCGTCGCCTATCCATTTCTCCGTTCTCACTCTCTCAATCACTACCCTACTGTATACCTTCCCTACTACTCTTAGAAGACATATTCCTCGGTGGTTACCACACACTCCTCTTTCCCCTTTGCCCTTATATAGGGGAATATTATGCCAGTCTTCCAGTCATCAGGGGCACTCCCCTTCTCCCATGCTAGTTTGCACATTTTCCATACCCTTTCGATCACTATCTCACCAACATAACTCAACATTTCCCCACACACTCCATCTGTTCCTGGTGCTTTCCCCAACTTCACTCTTGGCATGGCTTCCCACACTTCTGACCTCCTGATCACCACCTCCTCCTCCCCTACTTCTCTTCTTCTCCCTCCCATACCATATCCAACTATGTTTGCTGGCTCTTCATTCCTTACATTTAGCAACTCATTGAAGTACTCCCTCCATCTTTCGACTCTCTCTTGCTTCTCGGCTAGCGTTCTCCCATTCTTATCTTTCACACCCTTACTGTTTCCCTTGCTACCTTCTCTAACTTTCTTGACTTCTGGTAATGGGCTGGTCTATCAGAGCGTTCTCTGCCATACCCAAAGCTTACTCTGACTGTTCCTTTTACTTAGATATTTTCTAGATCTCAAGTGACGGCGTCCCTTCCGTGGATTGACCTCCCAATCTACCAAGATTGGAAGCCAAAGCGTCACATTTTTCCCTTACCCCTCAACTTTCTCTTCATAATTGCTGAGGGGCACAGGGCCCTGGGTGGGGCTTTGATTTCCCCGGCGTTTCCGCACCCTCCTCAGCTCCCAGCCCGTCCTCACCATTCCACCTTCCTCTCGCCTCCCTCCAGCTCTCCTCACCCACTTCTTTTGTATCCTAACCTTAGCTACTACTACATAATGATCAGACAGACACCCTCCAATACCCTTATACACCCAAGCAATCATTGCCGATTCAAAATATTCCTACTATATAAATTATGATGATGCGAGGCAAGGTGGCCGGCCCACCAACTTTACTCTTCCACTGTATTTCATCTTTCCTACTTTCTCTTCCACCCACCCACTCTGTGGTGCCTCTCTTTACCCCCCCCCCCCCCCCCCCCCCTTAAAAAAAAAAAAAAAAAAAAAAAAAAAAAAAAAAAAAAAACGGATTTCTTCCCCCGAAAAGGTACAGGGGGACGGGTTATTGATCGGAATGTAATGAAACTCTACCTAACAAGAAAAAAATCGGTTTATGGTAAATTAACAATGGCTGAAATACAACGACAGTACCAATCAAGTCGGGAGGAGAACAAAAATAAACAAAACAATTACATTTGGTGTTGGAACCCAGCAAACCAAACACAAATATTAGTATTTAATGGGGTAACTGGGGTAACGGGCAAATTGTTTGAGGTAGGGTTGGAATTTGAATGCAATAACACTTTTCACCTCTCCGACCCTATTTCAATTAATTATTTGTACATTTTGCCAAACACTACGCCACACTACGGCCTTGCATCATTAGTTCCACTAATTTCTTCTTATCTTCATAACAGAAAAATACGTGTAATGGTAGATGGCCTTTATTCTCAATTTCACTCAATAAATGCTGGGGTTCCCCAGGGATCAGTTTTGGCCCCAACTCTGTTCCTCATTCATATCAATGATTTCATATCTACCACTCATAATCCAATACATTCCTACGCAGATGACTCAACACTCCACAGTTCCTTCACATTTACCAATTCTTTCACCCAACCCGATCTTATAAATTCAAAAATAAACACTGCAATTTCTCTGAACCAGGACCTTTCTAGAATAAATGAATGGGGACAAGAGAATCTAGTTTCCTTTAATGCACAGAAAACCAAGTACATTCAATTTTCTAACAGACAGAATCTCACTGACTCCCATATATTTTTTAATGATGTAAATATTCCCACTTCCCCTAGTATTGACATTCTCGGCGTAACATTAACTACTAACTTGAGCTGGACACATTATGTTAGAAGCATTGCTAAGAATGCCTCTAAAAAACTGGGACTCCTGTACAGAGTTCGAGAATTCTTCACTGACGAGCAGTTGGCCGTAATATATAAAAGTCATGTGCGCTCTCAGATGGATTACTGTTCACCTCTGTGGGGTGGAAGTGGAGTGGTTGCATTGAGGCAGTTGGACAAAATTCAAAATAAAGCTATTAGATTAATCAATAACCCTGCAATCACACAGGACCTTCCTACATTAGCCATACGAAGAAACGTTGCATCCCTTGCATTATTCTACAGATATTTTCACAGCAATTGTTCCGAGGAACTTGTTTCAATTGTGCCGCCTCTCCACATCTTTCCCCGTAGAACTAGGGCAGCTGAGAGCGCCCATGAATTTACACTTTCTCCTCCACAATGCAGAACTTCTGCTTATCAGAATTCATTTATCCCCAGAGCTACTACTCTTTGGAATTCACTTCCCTCGAATTGCTTTCCACAAACTTACAATCAACAAATGTTTAAATCCAGTTGTTACAAACATTTTATGAATGGAGGATGCCTTTAGGCACATGGACCTTTTTGTTTTATCTGTGTTTTTCCTTCCTCCGTTCATTGTCTCTTAAAAAAAAAAAAAAAAAAACAAGAATAATAAAACTAATAATAAAATTGTACTACACGATTCTTTTTTATAGGAAACCACATCCTATCCAGTATTTCACTTGCCGGAGTTGAAGTCTCTATTCACAATGTTCCTTAATATAAGTATTATGATGTTTCCTACGGGATTATCCTATCCATAAAACAGGCAGAAATAGAGCAAGCTTTACTAAAACTTTGCAATGGGATTAGAATTTGATTCTGATATCAAATACGCATTCAAAAAATGGATAGCTCAAATATTTTAAGGACTACGCCCAAATCAAGCAAAACTATTCCGTCCGTACTACTTACCTTACGGACTAACCTGAGCCAGGTAATATTCCCTTAACATCTCTAACATTGGCTCCTCAAATATTTTAATGACACTCCTCAAATATTTTAATGACACTCCTCAAATATTTTAATGACAATGCACAAATCAAGCAAAGCTATCCCGTCTGTACTGCATATTTTATTATATCCTTTTTGGGGGTTATATATTGGTTGTTTGCTATGTAGTCACCTATATCCTCCACTTTCTTAACTTTAGGATCAAGTGACCTAAAATTAATGGGAGTAACTGGTACTGTGATGCTTCGTATAATTCGTCGTATAGCTAGGTCATGCTTCGTATAATGTAAATCAGAAAATAAAATGGTATTTTTCATGTTTTTCTTTTATTTGTCCTAGTTTTTACAATTGTATCGACAAATTTAGCTTTCTCGAAAAAAGATTGCTTGTAATTTTTCAACGACATCTTTCACCCACAAAAATTTAGACCCTCCTGAAAAAAGGTTCACCACCAACTCAAATGCCACCAACTCACGTTGGACAGCAGAAGATCGCCTAAAGATGTGTGTTAAAATCATGACAGGGACCCGTACAGCGGCGCTGCAGCAGCCCGGCCAGGTAGTCTCTCTCTAGGAGAGAGAGAGAGAGAGAGAGAGAGAGAGAGAGACAGACATAGACAGACACAGTGTGTGTGTGTGTGTGTGTGAGAGAGAGAGAGAGAGAGAGAGAATACTCTCTCTCTCTCTCACGGGGGAGGTAAATTTTCCTGTGAGACGCCCTCGAACATTTCCTCAGCCGTCATCGAGAAAAGATGGGGAGTCACTCTTCGAATAAATTAGCTTTCTCGACAAAAGATTGTTTGCAATTTTTCCACAACATTTTTCACACACACAAATTTAGACCCTCCCGAAGAAAAAAGGTTCACCGCCAACTCAAGTCGTATAGCAGAATTTATTTTTGGTGAGCCGTCTGACTGGGGTGGTCGGAGCTCTCGGATCGAAGTATTTCCGATCGTTCCCAATCCCACCAACTCACGTTGGACAGCAGAAGATCGCCTAAAGATTTGTGTGTTAAAATCACAACAGGGACCCACAAAAATGTTAGCACTGGTACAAAATGTCTAACATTTTTGTGGGATTATTTGTCAATCTCGTTTCATAACCCAATCGAGGGGCCGAATACTGGCTCGTATGTGGTAGCGCTGGCACAGGGGCACTAACACAGACATCACGGCGCAGCAAGCACACAGAATACGGCGTCGGTGGCTGTGACTCGTATATGGGCAGGAAACACAAGGCAGAAGGGCGGAGCTCACAGATGAAGCGGAGGGCTCATACCGTTAGAGGATATACAGAGACGAAAGAGTTTGCCTAGGCAGGGAGTCAGCACGGAACTAAAGTTTTTGAGGACAACAGGAGGAACACCGTCCGGACCGTATGCCTTATTAGTATTAATTATTATGTTCCCTCCACCAACCGACTTTACTCCTAAACTCAATAATTGAAATCAACAAATACATGTGGCAGTCCAGGGATTAGAACCTAGGATGCTTACACCTAAATGCAGTGCATTTATCCATTGCGCTACGAAGACAGTTAAAGAATGGTGGACAAGCCTACAATTTATTATGCAGTTTCGAATCCTGCATATCAATCTAAGCATGTACACCCATTCCAACTGCGCTATCATAGGCTATGGATAGATACAAGGAAGTAGTAATTAATGGGGCATTAACCCTAAGGAAGGCCTCTCTATAAACTACCCCTGAACCTGAATGAATTATTATGTTCCCTCCACCAACCGACTTTACTCCTAAACTCAGTGGTGATGGGCTGGTCTATCAGAGTGAGAACTGAGCAATCTCTGCCATACCCATAGCTTACTCTGAGTGTTCCTTTTACTTATATATTTTCTAGATCTCAAGTGACGGCGTCTCTAACGTGGATTGACCTCCCAATCTACCAAGATTGGAAGCCAAAGCGTCACATTTTTCCCTTGCCCCTCAACTTTCTCTTCATAATTGCTGAGGGGCACAGGGCCCTGGGTGTAGCTTTGGTTTCCCGGGCGTTTCCGTGCCCTCCTCAAGCTCCCCGCCATGGAGTGGCTTCGGTCACTCAGGCTTTATTGTGGTCGGCGGGGAGGGTTCTGTGGGGGCGCTCGGTTATGGCCTTGGCCATGCTCGGGGCCTTGGGGCTGTTCGGCCAGGCAGCTTGGGGAACAACAACAACAACAACAACTCCTAAACTCAATTAATGAAATCAACAATTACATGTGGCAGTCCAGGGATTCGAACCTAGGATGCTCACACCTAAATTCTGTGCATCTATCCATTGCGCTACGAAGACAGTTACAGAATGGTGGACAAGCAAACGATTTATTATGCAGTTTCGAATCCTGCATATCAATCTAAGCATGTACACCCATTCCAACTGCGCTATCATAGGCTATGGATAGACGAAAGGAAGGAGTAATTAATGGGGCCTTAACCCTAAGGATCGAAGGCCTCTCTATAAATTACCCCTGAACCTGAATGAATTATTATGTTCCCTCGAAGTTTCGAATCCTGCATATCAATCTAAGCATGTACACTCGGCCGCAATTCCGCGTGGGCCACCTAGTCATAGGGTTTGGGTAAATCCGTTGTGTAGTTTGTTCGCTCTGAATATAGTAAGATCTCACACTCCCCTCCCTGAATCAATCGAAGATTTTGCCCCATAGATGGCGCAGCTTGATGGGAAGGGAGGGAGCTTGTCGTAGTGTTAAAAGAGTAGGACACAATGGGAGGAGGTGACGTTCTATAACATACAGTGACGAATGTTAAACTTATTTACTTTTACTTGTTCATACAATAATGTTCCTGAAACTAATTCGTAATGAACAGTAGATCTTCTTTCAGTAACTGAAACGTCTCTCTCTCTCTCTCTCTCTCTCTCTCACTTTCTCTCTCTCACTCTCTCTCTCTCTCTCTCTCTCTCCACCCACTTTATTGATATGAATAAAATAATAGTACAGGTCATACTATATAATATATAACATACACCTTTTGTTAGCAAACTACAAACTAGCGACAAATTAGATTAACAGAAGTAGTAAACTATTATTATTTAGATGAGTTACCTTTGTAGTGTCAAAATATGTCGATCTGTGGATGACTTACCTCAAACATGAGAGTCACAGTTAATACTGAGTCAGTGGGATATTGATTACATTGATCAGGATTCATTAAGATTGGTAATATCATTATCAAGATTCTAAATTACCTGTGGCCAGAAAGAAAACATTGCATATGATCACATTGATACATTAAGCCGAATGGTAGAGGTATGGCATGTCTGATTTATATATTTAACAATTAATTTACATCGAGGCAAATTTGTTGATAAAGCATTTCCCTCAGGAATATCAGTATATTTAGAGTAGCTGGCAACAGTGTTTAAACTTAGATACAAAATTCCTCTCTGTTTATGTCGATTTAAAGTCGATTTTCCTGTGCATCAGGGTAAACTACCCCTTCCCTCCCCCAAATGGATAGTTTGAGTCTCGTTTCACCTTTATTGCTCTCTGACATTAGGTTGAAATTAGTATGGATCTTCATAAAGAGCTCCTTACCAAAACTTCTGCTGAAAATACACACTTCCTACTCGACAGGCTTATCAACATTTATCAGGGTAAATTCTATGACCTTAACTATTCAGCTATAGTATACCAATCTAATTCTTTCTGATTAACTTGCTCTATAGACGAATGCTAATAATTGATGTGTGCTAACCTAGAAACAATAAATAAAATAATTACTAAAGTATATGAAAAATGTGTTGCTATCACGGAAGAGCCAAGTCTGGTTTCTCAGAGAGAGAGAGAGAGAGAGAGAGAGAGAGAGAGAGAAAGATAAGTTGCACTGTGTTAATCGATTTATGTAGTAAATATGATATTGATAAATAATTTGTGCATTACCTTGGTAACAGTAAGACTATGAGTAACTACATGTAAACTCAGGTTATTAGATATCACAAATAGACCAGGGTATACACAGATAATATTATTCCACACATACAGTTATTTATACTGATATGTTATACTCTTTGCATGTGGTTTGGTGCATATTGCCAAGTCTGATAATATAAGATAATGTGATACAGGGGAAAATATTTACCTAGAGTAAATTACCCTCGAGAATTGCAATCCACTTTTTCTCCAACACATTATTTCCTTGATCTATTTACTTTACTATGACTGTCTAATAAATATCAATTAAATAAATATAATTACTGAAATTAATTGAGTATACCTTTATCAATTGTTCATATTACCGCAAACATAATGTTTATCAACAGGACAATTAATATTTGTCATTGTTATATTGCATTGCGCAATAATCTTGTATGATCAAGCTACACATTTATTTTGAAATTAATTGAAAAAAAGCTAGATAATCGAATGAGTTACCTCGGCATATAGAAGCTTATGAAGGTGATACTTTCACGTCCACCTCCTCTCGGGAGATAAGGTTGTCTGGCAATAGATGGATATATAGATAGATAGATAGATAGATAAATCAGATTAAGGAGTTCACGAAATATGATGTGACATCAAGATTTGTGTGCAATGATTAACCGAAGTTGTAAGAGGAAGCATAAACGCGAACAGGGGATCGTCCAAAGGGATCCTAATGCATCATTCATTCATTCATATAAACATAACTATATTTAAGCCAATTAGTGAAATATGCTGAAAATGTGTGCAAAACTAATACAAAGTAAAGAGTAAGTAAGGCCATGCCAGTATAAAAAGAGATACAATATAGAGTACATAAATAAATTTACCTTTATAATTTTCCACCCGTCCACGAACACAAAACCTCTATGCATTTGTGTCCCGATCGCCCTTTAAGCACACACACACACGCACACACACACACACACACAAACACACACTGAAATATCCTAAATTTAGTTATTATACATTCATCCACCAGTTTAAACAATCCCACCACAACTCCTCCACCTCCACCCACCTTGTTAGTCACCTCGCCACCCTTACGTCCCTCCATCCCTTAGTGACAAATAATTTTGTCCAACTGATTTTTTTCCAGCTGATCGTAGATTGAATCTCTTATTAGCTGATTTCTCGATACTTAATGGAAATATATGAAATTACTATGGCTGTATGTCATATTAATGCCAAGTTTTCAGAATAACCATCATCTTTCGCTACAAAATCTACCTTATAGCCGAGTAACAAAGATAGAAACATGACAATTTACCCTCAGCTGGGAAAAAATAGACTAGAGGATAGAAAAAAGTCCGAGCTCGGAGAGGGAGAGGAAGGTGGATAATTATACATGGCCGCGTCAGTATAATGTTACTTCGTGGTGCTACTTCAAAATATATTCTTCTCAAGTTCTCATCATATTGCTGAATAAATTTCATAATGTGATTCATTAAAGGTGTAAATGGATATATATAATAGTGTTACTTTCAACATTCTGTATACCTCTTATAACCTAGAGAGAGAGAGAGAGAGAGAGAGAGAGAGAGAGAGAGAGAGAGAGAGACGTTTCAGTTACTGAAAGAGGAATCTACTGTTCATTACGAATTAGTTTCGGGAACATTATTGTATGAACAAGTAGAAGTAAATAAGTTTAACATTCGTCACTGTATGTTATAGAACGTCACCTCCTCCCATTGTGTCCTACCCTAATTTAATTATTCCTACCCTAATTTATTCACTAATTTATTTAACACTTAACACTACGACAAGCTCCCTCCCTTCCCATCAAGCTGCGCCATCTATGGGGCAAAATCTTCGATTGATTCAGGGAGGGGAGTGTGAGATCTTACTATATTCAGAGCGAACAAACTACACAACGGATTTACCTAAACCCTATGACTAGGTGGCCCACGCGGAATTGCGGCCGAGTGTACAGTTGTGGACAGATGAAACAGATACAGCTTTGGTCTGTCCAAGACCTCAATAGAGGGCAGCACAATTAGTGTCCATAAATTTTCTGGTAACAGTGATTGTGTGGGGGTAGTAGGTGAAGGTATGGGGTGGAAGGAGGGAGGGGGAAGGAGGGTACAGGAGTGAGAGGGGGAACTAGAGGCGAGGTGGTAGCAGGTGGGGGTGGAGGGAAGTGGTTGGCCAAATACTTTACTGTGAAAGAATAATACATTTTGTGTTTTGATCATTATGTGGAATCATGAATGCGTAATATTGGAGTCGTGAGGTGTGTGTAACATAATACACGCACTTCAGGCTGCTAACCTGCTATTGCTCTCTCTCTCTCTCTCTCTCTCTCTCTCCATATACAACATATATGTGACATATAGGCATTCAAGTAAATGATATCTTATATCTCTAATGTAGTACTACTTTATTTGTGTTCTCTGCTTAGAGCTGTGAGTTGTGAGTTGTGATATCGGGAATTTGGTATTGTTCAAACATGGGAGCATCAGAAACAACTGAACTACCTGTTGGTTATCTAACAAGGGGAAATATAGTAATTGTTAATATTTGTCAGTTGGTGAGTCAGTCAAACTTCAAATATTATAGTTGGTGTTTCAGCATAATGGTGAGTGTATAGGTCATAGTAGTAACAAAAGTATGCAATGCATATATGGTATATATAATACGGTATCAATAACACGCCAATTAACCGAAGACGTGCGCATGGGGGGAATGAGACACCACACGCCTGTGCGCACGTATTTGAGCTGTTCCCATCACTAACATCGTTATTTTACCATAAATAGCATTAATACTTATCCATATGCGCCTATTTTACGTTGATTATAAAGGTATTAACCTGTTACAGCAATAAAACAAGTGGAAACAGCGTTTGGATGGTCAAAATTGGCGATACAGGCCGAGAGTTACATAATGTATGGCTGAGGCAACCTCCCTCCCCTCCACTCCTCCCCAAGTCTGGAGAGAGATTGTCGATCGATACTCTCTCTCTCTCTCTCTCTCTTGCACTCGCTTGGTAACAGTGATGACAACGCCCTGCTTGCAACTCGCTAATGTTAGCACGAAAATAGACCACGGAATAAGGGAATAACGGGGAAAATAGGTGATAACTGAAGGAGGGGGGGGGGGAAGTGGAGAAGGAGGGGATGTGGAGGAGTGATAATTGGCATGGCCCAGGGGCAAAAAAAAAAAAAAAAAGGGTTCAAGTTTTTTTGGGGTGTTTTAAATGGATTTTTTTTAGCCCAGGATCTTAAGAGTATTCCTGCAGTCGCCCGGGGAAACTCTTAAGAGTCTTCCCGCACTTGCCGGGTTAAAGTGTTTTCCAAGTGTACCGGAGGTGTTATCAGTGTTGGCATTGTCACGGGTATATAATCGCTTTTCATCATACACGTCCATAAAAATTTAAACAATATTTCTTAATATATTTAGTTACAAACCGACTTTACAATAGCATTATTGGTAACTCTAGATTTTATACATCCTTATTAACCAATAAAGAGGGTAATCTTATTTTTGCTAAATAATTAACTCACACAAAACCTGTAGAGCGAGACTGATATAAAAGCATGGTCATTTTATAGTTAGTAGATAATTTTGCTATGTGAGTTAGTGAGACAAAAGGCAGAACTGCCTGTGACTAGTGCCTTCCCATAGTTGAAAGAGTGACGGAGCCAAAATCAAGGAATGTTCGAGCCAAAATGCCTGGACACACAGAGCTTAAAGTAATTACAGTCATAGGATGAGGGGAAAATGGATTCAGGGTAGAGCGTTCCAGAGCTCAGCTGTTGAATAGGGGAAAGATTGGGAATATCGTTTCACTCTTGGGTTGGAGAGTTGCAAAGAGTAGGGTGGGATTGCGTTGGAAGACGGGTTCTACGTACTCTTCGTAGAGGAGGTGGTATACATTGAAAGAGGGTTAGGAACACTAATTATTGTAATATCGGTAGAATAGCGAGATAGATGCAACTTTGCGACGAAGAGAGAGAGATCGCAGAGAGTCAGGGAGCGGACACGAGTTAATGAGACGAAAGGTTTTCTTTTCTACTTTGTCAAGAAATGCTGTGTGAGAGGATCTTCCCCACACATGTGAACAACACTCAATACATGGACGCACTGTGCCTCTGTACAGAGCAAGAAACTGTGCCGGGCCGGAGACGATTGAGCATACCCAGCTTCTGGAAAGCTGTTTTAGCAAGGGTGGTAATATGATCCTTCCAAGTGAGATCAGGAGAAAAGGAGACACCGAGAATACTGAGAGAAGATAATCGTTTTCTGAAATCGTTAAATGTGGATAATATGAAGAATTTATTTTAATTTACTGAAGAAGCTATCTTAAATTAACTGACCTCGTAGTCGGCGCTTTAAGAGAGAGAGAGAGAGAGAGTGAATAATATCCTCTAATCACAAACTGCTAGGTAGATAATTGTATCTCCGTAACTATTTGGTTTATCGTAATTGTGAAGTAACCGTTGGAATCCTCATAAAATTCGGCTTCCATATATGTATGCAAATAAAAATATTTGTGGTCAAAAAATTTAGCTAGCGCGAGTTGGACATAAGGTATTTCGATTGTTATGTTATAATACTTGTTATGGAGTGCCCCAATGAGTTTGTTTTGTAATTATTCTATGTTTTTATTTGCTTATCATCTTCAAGTTCAATCAATACCAAAGCCGATGGCACCTCATTTATCGAAATACAAGGATGTGTTGGTGGATAAAAACGTCAAAGAATCAAATTATTGCAGGGCGCGAAACTGGCTTATTAAGTTTTAAGTTTAAAAAAGGCCTCCAGTCATTAATAAACTTGCAACACTGCTCTCTCTCTCTCTCTCTCTCTCTCTCTCTCTCTGAGATCTTTCCTAATTTGAAACAAATTAGACACAGACAGACACAGTGTGTGTGTGTGTGTGTGAGAGAGAGAGAGAGAGAGAGAGAGAGAAAGAAAGAGAGAGAGAGAGAGAAAGGCAGACTCACCTTCTCTGGTGTCAATCAAAAATTTGCAAAGATTGCATAACAATCTTTGCATGCAAGGTCTTTCTCTCTCTCTCTCTCTCTCACACACACACTGTGTCTGTCTGTCTCTCTCTCTCTCTGAAAGATGTCGTGGAAAAATTACAAGCAATCTTTTTTCGAGAAAGCTACTTAAAATAATATGAGGGCGGTGTACAAATGAAAACTGTTTAGAATTTATATTTTATTATATCCTTCTTGGGGGTTATATATTGGTTGTTTGCTATGTAGTCACCTATATCCTCCACTTTCTTAACTTTAGGATCGAGTGACCTAAATCTTACTAAAAAATTCAGGTTAGAAAGGCACTATATGAATAGCCTATTCTCGTACTAAGAAATTCAGGTTAGTAAGGCACTATATGGATAGCCTATTCTCTTACTTAGAACGAAGTGGCTACGGGACACCTCCGCCCTTCTGCCTCGTGTGTCCTTCCCAGATACGAGTCACAGCCATCGCCGCGCTATACGACTACGGGACACCACAGTGAGGCTGGGCTATGGGACACCACTGGTCATAGGAGCACCCTGCACCGTCTAGAGCTCCGCTCATCCTGTGTGCTCTGTCCTTCTGCCTCGTGTGTCCTGCCCAGATACGAGTCACAGCCATCGCCGCGCTATACGACGCATTATACATAAGAACATAAGAACATAAGAACATGGGAGTCTGCAGAAAGCGGATTGGCCTACACAAGGCAGATCCCTGTCACACCCAACCCTAATTATAAGCCCAGCTTAAAAACACCATTAGGACTTACCTCACCGAAACGGTCAGAGGTCAGAAAAACGGGGATCTGCAGATCCCCACACCTGGGCCACACCTGACAGATCACCCTCACACCCAACCCATCTCGTCCATATGCCTATCTAATTGTATATTAAAGCTCCCTATCGTTCTTGATCCCACTATAGCACTTGGTAGCCTATTCCACTTATCTACAACTCTGTTACCAAACCAATATTTGCCTATATCTTTCTTGAAACGAAATTTATCTAATTTGAAACCATTTGTACGAGTTCTTTCGCTATCAATGAGCTTTAGTACATTTTTCATGTCCCCTTTATTAATCCCACTAACCCACTTGAATACCTCTATCATGTCCCCTCTAACTCTGCGTCTCTCTAACGAATGTAAGCCTAATTTCTTCAACCTTTCTTTATACGGATGATTTCTAATATTATGGATCATTTTTGTCATTCTACGTTGTACTATCTCCAATGAATCTATGTCCATTCTGTAATAAGGACACCAACATTGAAAAGCATAATTCATATGGGGTCTCATTAGCTAATGACAAGTAAAGTTTTAAGATAACATCAGCAGTTCTGTTACTCACACTCCTAGAGATGAACCCGAGAATCCTGTGTGCCTTGTTTCGAACGCTTATACACTGTTTTCTAGGCTTCAAATCATTGCTAACAAACACACCTAGATCTTTCTCACAATTCGAGTTTTCTAATTCCATATTAGCTAGTTTATATTTAACATTTGTATGCATATTCCCTATCTATAATACCTTGCATTTGTCAATGTTAAACTTCATCTGCCAATTTACTGACCATTCGTGTAAGGTATCTGGATCCCTTTGGAGGCACTCTATATCTCTATCTGAATCAATTGTTCTCTCCATTTTGGTATCGTCTGCAAATTTACTTATCCTACTAGTTATACCTAAATCAAGGTTATTTATGTATATAACAAACAACAGAGGACCTAATACAGATCCCTGGGGGACACCACTTTTGACTGCTCCCCATTCTGACTTCGTACCATTTATGCTGACTCTCTGCTTCCTACCAACTAGCCATGACCTAATCCATCCCAACAACGCCCCACCTATTCCATGCGCCTCAACCTTTCTCATCAATCTCTCATGGGGGACTCTGTCGAAAGCTTTACTGAAATCTAAATATATTATATCATATGACTTGTCATTATCTACTGCTTCATATACCTCTGAGAAAAAACTAAGCAAATTAGTAAGGAAAGAACGTCCCTGAGTGAAGCATGACCTAGGGTATACGACGCATTACGCATTATACAAAGCATGACAGAGAGAGAGAAAGAGTATGTAACTCTCTCTCTCTCTCTCTCTCTCTGAGTCAAAGATGTTTTAGCTAACGTCTTGCCCATAATCAGCAGCAATGACGCGCTCACGCTGTCCTGTTAAAGAAATTGAGTTGTCAATTATTTATCCACGACATCTTTCACCCACAAAAATTTAGGAGAGAACAACCTGGCCGGGCTGCTCCACCCAGAGAGAGACTACCTGGACGGGCTGCTCCACCCAGAGAGAGACTACCTGGCCGGGTTGCTCTACCCAGACAGAGAATACCAGGCCGGGCTGATCCACCTAGAGTCCTAGAGAGAGACTACCTGGCCAGGCTGCTGCGGCGTCGCCGCTGTACGGGTCCCTGTCGTGATTTTAACACACAAATCTTTAGGCGATCTTCTGCTGTCCATCGTGAGTTGGTGGAATTTGAGTTGGTGGTGAACCTTTTTTCAGGAGGGTCTAAATTTTTGTGGGTGAAAGATGTCGTGGAAAAATTACAAGCAATCTTTTTTCGAGAAAGCTACTTAAAATAATATGAGGGCCGTGTACAAATAAAAACTGTTTAGAATTTATATTTTATTATATCCTTTTTGGGGGTTATATATTGGTTGTTTGCTATGCAGTCACCTATATCCTCCACTTTCTTAACTTTAGGATCGAGTGACCTAAATCATACTAAAAAATTCAGGTTAGTAAGGCACGTAAGGCACTATATGAATAGCCTATTCTCTTACAAAAAATTCAGGTTAGTATGGCACTATATGGATAGCCTATTCTCTTTCTAAGAACGAAGTGGCTGCGGGACAACTCCGCCCTTCTGCCTCGTGTGTCCTGCCCAGATACGAGTCACAGCCATCGCCGCGCTATACGACGCATTATACGAAGCATGACCTAGGCTATACGACGCATTATATGAAGCATGACAGAGAGAGAGAGAGAGAGTGTGTAACTCTCTCTCTCTCTCTCTCTCTCTCACACACACACACACACACACACTGTGTCTGTCTCTCTCTCTCTCTCTGAGTCAAAGATTTTTTAGCTAACGTCTTGCCCATAATCAGCAGCAATGAGCGCGCTCACGCTGTTCTGTTAAAGAAATCGAGTTGTCAATTATTTTTCCACATCTTTCACCCACAAAAATTTAGGAGAGAACTACCTGGCCGGGCTGCTCCACCCAGAGAGAGACTACCTGGCCGGGTTGCTCTAGCCAGAGAGAGACTACCTGGCCGGGCTGCTCCACCTAGAGAGAGACTACTTGGCCAGGCTGCTGCGGCGTCGCCGCTGTACGGGTCCTTATCGTGATTTTAACACACAAATCTTTAGGCGATCTTCTGCTGTCCAACGTGAGTTGGTGGAATTTGAGTTGGTGGTGAACCTTTTTACAGGAGGGTCTAAATTATTGTGGGAGAAAGATGTCGTGGAAAAATACAAGCAATCTTTTTTCGAGAAAGCTACTTAAAATAATATGAGGGCGGTGTACAAATAAAAACGGTTTAGAATTTATATTTTAATATATCCTTTTTGGGTGTTATACATTGGTTGTTTGCTATGTAGTCACCTATATCCTCCACTTTCTTAACTTTAGGATCGAGTGACCTAAATCTTACTAAAAAATTCAGGTTAGTAGGGCACGTAAGGCACTATATGAATAGCCTATTCTCTTACTAAACAATTCAGGTTAGTAAGGCACTATATGGATAGCCTATTCTCTTACTAAGAACGAAGTGGCTACGGGACACCACCAGTGGTGTCACGCAGCTCAGCCATTTATAGGCTACGGGACACCACTGGTAGTGTCACGCAGCCCAGCCTCACGCCGAAGTGGCTACGGGACACCACAGTGAGGCTGGGCTATGGGACACCACTGGTGGTGTCCCGCTCACTGGCTGGGCTGCGTGACACTACCAGTGGTGTCTCGAAGCCCAGCCACACTGGGTAGGCTACGGGACACCACTGGTCATAGGAGCACCCTGCACCGTCTAGGGCTCCGCTTCTCCTGTGTGCTCCACCCTTCTGCCTCGTGTGTCCTGCCCAGATATGAGTCACAGCCATCGCCGCGCTATACGACGCATTATACGAAGCATGACCTAGGCTATACGACGCATTATATGAAGCATGACAGAGAGAGAGAGAGTGTGTAACTCTCTCTCTCTCTCTCTCTCACACACACACACACACTGTGTCTGTCTCTCTCTCTCTCTCTCTCTCTCTCTGAGTCAAAGATTTTTTAGCTAACGTCTTGCCCATAATCAGCAGCAATGAGCGCGCTCATGCTGTCCTGTTAAAGAAATTGAGTTGTCAATTATCTTTCCACGACATCTTTCACCCACAAAAATTTAGGAGAGAACTACATGGCCGGGCTGCTCCACCCAGAGAGAGACTACCTGGTCGGGCTGCTCCACCCAGAGAGAGACTACCTGGCCGGGTTGCTCTACCCAGACAGGGAATACCAGGCCGGGCTGCTCCACCTAGAGAGAGACTACCTGGCCGGGCTGCTGCGGCGTCGCCGCTGTACGGGTCCCTGTCGTGATTTTAACACACAAATCTTTAGGCGATCTTCTGCTGTCCATCGTGAGTTGGTGGAATTTGAGTTGGTGGTGAACCTTTTTTCAGGGGGTCTAAATTTTTGTGGGTGAAAGATGTCGTGGAAAAATTACAAGCAATCTTTTTTCGAGAAAGCTACTTAAAATAATATGAGGGCGGTGAACAAATAAGAACTCTTTAGAATTTATATTTTATTGTATCCTTTTTGGGGGTTGTATATTGGTTGTTTGCTATGTAGTCACCTATATCCTCCACTTTCTTAACTTTAGGATCGAGTGACCTAAATCATACTAAAAAATTCAGGTTAGTAAGGCACGTAAGGCACTATATGAATAGCCTATTCTCTTACAAAAAATTCAGGTTAGTAAGGCACTATATGGATAGCCTATTGTCTTACTAAGAACGAAGTGGCTGCGGGACACCTCCGCCCTTCTGCCTCGTGCTTCCTGCCCAGATACGAGTCACAGCCATCGCCGCGCTATACGACGGATTATACGAAGCATGACCTAGGCTATACGACGCATTATATGAAGCATGACAGAGAGAGAGAGAGAGTGTGTAACTCTCTCTCTCTCTCTCTCTCTCACACACACACACACACACACTGTGTCTGTCTCTCTCTCTCTCTCTGAGTCAAAGATTTTTTAGCTAACGTCTTGCCCATAATCAGCAGCAATGAGCGCGCTCACGCTGTCCTGTTAAAGAAATCGAGTTGTCAATTATTTTTCCACATCTTTCACCCACAAAAATTTAGGAGAGAACTACCTGGCCGGGCTGCTCCACCCAGAGAGAGACTACCTGGTCGGGCTGCTCCACCCAGAGAGAGACTACCTGGCCGGGTTTCTCTAGCCAGAGAGAGACTACCTGGCCGGGCTGCTCCACCTAGAGAGAGACTACCTGGCCGGGCTGCTGCGGCGTCGCCGCTGTACGGGTCTCTGTCGTGATTTTAACACACAAATCTTTAGGCGATCTTCTGCTGTCCAACGTGAGTTGGTGGAATTTGAGTTGGTGGTGAACCTTTTTTCAGGAGGGTCTACATTTTTGTGGGTGAAAGATGTCGTGGAAAAATACAAGCAATCATTTTTCGAGAAAGCTACTTAAAATAATATGAGGGCGGTGTACAAATAAAAACTGTTTAGAGTTTATATTTTAATATATCCTTTTTGGGGGTTATATATATATGTTGTTTGCTATGTAGTCACCTATATCCTCCACTTTCTTAACTTTAGGATCGAGTGACCTAAATCTTACTAAAAAATTCAGGTTAGTAAGGCACGTAAGGCACTATATGAATAGCCTATTCTCTTACTAAAAAAATCAGGTTAGTAAGGCACTATATGGATAGCCTATTCTCTTACTAAGAACGAAGTGGCTACGGGACACCACCAGTGGTGTCACGCAGCCCAGCCATTTATAGGCTACGGGACACCACTTGTAGTGTCACGCAGCCCAGCCTCACGCCGAAGTGGCTACGGGACACCACAGTGAAGCTGGGCTATGGGACACCACTGGTGGTGTCCCGCTCATTGGCTGGGCTGTGTGACACTACCAGTGGTGTCTCGAAGCCCAGCCACACTGGGTAGGCTACGGGACACCACTGGTCATAGGAGCACCCTGCACCGTCTAGGGCTCCGCTTCTCCTGTGTGCTCCACCCTTCTGCCTCGCGTGTCCCGCCCAGATACGAGTCACAGCCATCGCCGCGCTATACGACGCATTATACGAAGCATGACCTAGGCTATACGACGCATTATATGAAGCATGACAGAGAGAGAGAGAGTGTGTAACTCTCTCTCTCTCTCTCTCTCTCTCACACACACACACACACACACTGTGTCTGTCTCTCTCTCTCTCTCTCTCTGAGTCAAAGATTTTTTAGCTAACGTCTTGCCCATAATCAGCAGCAATGAGCGCGCTCACGCTGTCCTGTTAAAGAAATTGAGTTGTCAATTATTTTTCCACGACACCTTTCACCCATAAAAATTTAGGAGAGAACTACCTGGCCGGGCTGCTCCACCCAGAGAGAGACTACCTGTACGGGCTGCTCCACCCAGAGAGAGACTACCTGGCCGGGTTGCTCTACCCCGACAGAGAATACCAGGCCGGGCTGCTCCACCTAGAGAGAGACTACCTGGCCGGGCTGCTTAGGCGTCGCCGCTGTACGGGTCCCTGTCGTGATTTTAACACACAAATCTTTAGGCGATCTTCTGCTGTCCAACGTGAGTTGGTGGAATTTGAGTTGGTGGTGAACCTTTGTTCAGGAGGGTCTAAATTATTGTGGGTGAAAGATGTCGTGGAAAAATTACAAGCAATCTTTTTTCGAGAAAGCTACTTAAAATAATATGAGGGCGGTGTACAAATAAAAACGGTTTAGAATTTATATTTTAATATATCCTTTTTGGGGGTTATATATTGGTTGTTTGCTATGTAGTCACCTATATCCTCCACTTTCTTAACTTTAGGATCGAGTGACCTAAATCTTACTAAAAAATTCAGGTTAGTAGGGCACGTAAGGCACTATATGAATAGCCTATTCTCTTACTAAAAAATTCAGGTTAGTAAGGCACTATATGGATAGCCTATTCTCTTACTAAAAACGAAGTGGCTACGGGACACCACCAGTGGTGTCACATAGCTCAGCCATTTATAGGCTATGGGACACCACTGGTAGTGTCACGCAGCCCAGCCTCACGCCGAAGTGGCTACGGGACACCACAGTGAGGCTGGGCTATGGGACACCACTGGTGGTGTCCCGCTCACTGGCTGGGCTGCGTGACACTACCAGTGGTGTCTCGAAGCCCAGCCACACTGGGTAGGCTACGGGACACCACTGGTCATAGGAGCACCCTGCACCGTCTAGGGCTCCGCTTCTCCTGTGTGCTCTGCCCTTCTGCCTCGTGTGTCCTGCCCAGATATGAGTCACAGCCATCGCCGCGCTATACGACGCATTATACGAAGCATGACCTAGGCTATACGACGCATTATATGAAGCATGACAGAGAGAGAGAGAGTGTGTAACTCTCTCTCTCTCTCTCTCACACACACACACACACTGTGTCTGTCTCTCTCTCTCTCTCTCTCTGAGTCAAAGATTTTTTAGCTAACGTCTTGCCCATAATCAGCAGCAATGAGCGCGCTCACGCTGTCCTGTTAAAGAAATTGAGTTGTCAATTAATTTTCCACGACATATTTCACCCACAAAAATTTAGGAGAGAACTACATGGCCGGGCTGCTCCACCCAGAGAGAGACTACCTGGTCGGGCTGCTCCACCCAGAGAGAGACTACCTGGCCGGGTTGCTCTACCCCGACAGAGAATACCAGGCCGGGCTGCTCCACCTAGAGAGAGACTACCTGGCCGGGCTGCTGCGGCGTCGCCGCTGTACGGGTCCCTGTCGTGATTTTAACACACAAATCTTTAGGCGATCTTCTGCTGTCCATCGTTAGTTGGTGGAATTTGAGTTGGTGGTGAACCTTTTTTCAGGGGGTCTAAATTTTTGTGGGTGAAAGATGTCGTGGAAAAATTACAAGCAATCTTTTTTCGAGAAAGCTACTTAAAATAATATGAGGGCGGTGAACAAATAAGAACTGTTTAGAATTTATATTTTATTATATCCTTTTTGGGGGTTATATATTGGTTGTTTGCTATGTAGTCACCTATATCCTCCACTTTCTTAACTTTAGGATCGAGTGACCTAAATCATACTAAAAAATTCAGGTTAGTAAGGCACGTAAGGCACTATATGAATAGCCTATTCTCTTACAAAAAATTCAGGTTAGTAAGGCACTATATGGATAGCCTATTGTCTTACTAAGAACGAAGTGGCTGCGGGACACCTCCGCCCTTCTGCCTCGTGCTTCCTGCCCAGATACGAGTCACAGCCATCGCCGCGCTATACGACGGATTATACGAAGCATGACCTAGGCTATACGACGCATTATATGAAGCATGACAGAGAGAGAGAGTACAAAGGAGTACAAAGGAAATCAAGCAACAACAAATCTAGTGACCCTTCTAGGTTGCTTGTCCTCCAAAACACTGAGGATCAAGTGTCCAAACAGTGGTTTAGAGTGGGTATGGGAACATTGGAAAGGGAATTACAGCCCTGGAACTAATGTCCGTGGCAGGATTAGGAAGTTAGTAGGGGACAGATGGGTTAGTAACTGAGGGGGGGATAAAATAAAGTTATTCATTTACAAACGCAGTCAGTCGCGGGTTTGATGCGAGATATTTGTCTAGGCGGAGTTTAAATGAATCAACGGTGATGCAGTCTATAACGTTTCGGGGAAGCCCATTCCACAAGTTGACAACTCGATTGGAGAAGAATTTCTTAGATTCGTGTGAGTTAAAAGATTTACCAATAATTTTGCAACCGTTTCCCCGCGTGTAATTAGATTGGTCGATAGTGAAGTACTTATTACAGTTCATATTGTCGATGCCTTTGATGATTTTGAACACTTGAATTAAGTCACCTCTTAATCTGCGCTGGGTTAAAGGAAATAGATTTAATTCTCTAAGACGCTCTTCGTATGGTTTGTTCTTTAGGCTAGGTATCATTTTGGTAACTCTACGTTGAACTCGTTCTAGCTTGTTTATATCTTTTTGGAAATAAGGGCACCAGGATTGAACGCAGTATTCAAGAGAGAGTGTGTAACTCTCTCTCTCTCTCTCTCTCACACACACACGCACACACACACTGTGTCTGTCTCTCTCTCTCTCTCTGAGTCAATGATTTTTTAGCTAACGTCTTGCCCATAATCAGTAGCAATGAGCGCGCTCACGCTGTCCTGTTAAAGAAATCGAGTTGTCAATTATTTTTCCACATCTTTCACCAACAAAAATTTAGGAGAGAACTACCTGGCCGGGCTGCTCCACCCAGAGAGAGACTACCTGGTCTGGCTGCTCCACCCAGAGAGAGACTACCTGGCCGGGTTTCTCTAGCCAGAGAGAGACTACCTGGCCGGGCTGCTCCACCTAGAGAGAGACTACCTGGCCGGGCTGCTGCGGCGTCGCCGCTGTACGGGTCTCTGTCGTGATTTTAACACACAAATCTTTAGGCGATCTTCTGCTGTCCAACGTGAGTTGGTGGAATTTGAGTTGGTGGTGAACCTTTTTTCAGGAGGGTCTACATTTTTGTGGGTGAAAGATGTCATGGCAAAATTACAAGCAATCATTTTTCGAGAAAGCTTCTTAAAATAATATGAGGGCGGTGTACAAATAAAAACTGTTCAGAATTTATATTTTAATATATCCTTTTTTGGGGTTATATATATATGTTGTTTGCTATGTAGTCACCTATATCCTCCACTTTCTTAACTTTAGGATCGAGTGACCTAAATCTTACTAAAAAATTCAGGTTAGTAAGGCACGTAAGGCACTATATGAATAGCCTATTCTCTTACTAAAAAATTCAGGTTAGTAAGGCACTATATGGATAGCCTATTCTCTTACTAAGAACGAAGTGGCTACGGGACACCACCAGTGGTGTCACGCAGCCCAGCCATTTATAGGCTACGGGACACCACTGGTAGTGTCACGCAGCCCAGCCTCACGCCGAAGTGGCTACGGGACACCACAGTGAGGCTGGGCTATGGGACACCACTGGTGGTGTCCCGCACACTGGCTGGGCTGCGTGACACTACCAGTGGTGTCTCGAAGCCCAGCCACACTGGGTAGGCTACGGGACACCACTGGTCATAGGAGCACCCTGCACCGTCTAGGGCTCCGCTTCTCCTGTGTGCTCCACCCTTCTGCCTCGTGTGTCCCGCCCAGATACGAGTCACAGCCATCGCCGCGCTATACGACGCATTATACGAAGCATGACCTAGGCTATATGACGCATTATATGAAGCATGACAGAGAGAGAGAGAGTGTGTAACTCTCTCTCTCTCTTTCTCTCTCTCACACACACACACACACACTGTGTCTGTCTCTCTCTCTCTCTCTCTCTGAGTCAAAGATTTTTTAGCTAACGTCTTGCCCATAATCAGCAGCAATGAGCGCGCTCACGCTGTCCTGTTAAAGAAATTGAGTTGTCAATTATTTTTCCACGACACCTTTCACCCATAAAAATTTAGGAGAGAACTACCTGGCCGGGCTGCTCCACCCAGAGAGAGACTACCTGTACGGGCTGCTCCACCCAGAGAGAGACTACCTGGCCGGGTTGCTCTACCCAGACAGAGAATACCAGGCCGGGCTGCTCCACCTAGAGAGAGACTACCTGGCCGGGCTGCTGCGGCGTCGCCGCTGTACGGGTCCCTGTCGTGATTTTAACACACAAATCTTTAGGCGATCTTCTGCTGTCCATCGTGAGTTGATGGAATTTGAGTTGGTGGTGAACCTTTTTTCAGGAGGGTCTAAATTTTTGTGGTTGAAAGATGTCGTGGAAAAATTACAAGCAATCTTTTTTCGAGAAAGCTACTTAAAATAATATGAGGGCAGTGTAGAAATAAAAACTGTTTAGATTTTTTTTTTATTATATCCTTTTTGGGGGTTATATATTGGTTGTTTGCTATGTAGTCATCTATATCCTCCACTTTCTTAACTTTAGGATCGAGTGACCTAAATCTTACTAAAAAATTCAGGTTAGTAAGGCACGTAAGGCACTATATGAATAGCCTATTCTCTTACTAAAAAATTCAGGTTAGTAAGGCACTATATGGATAGCCTATTCTCTTTCTAAGAACGAAGTGGCTGCGGGACACCTCCGCCCTTCTGCCTCGTGTGTCCTGCCCAGATACGAGTCACAGCCATCGCCGCGCTATACGAATACGGGACACCACAGTGAGGCTGGGCTACGGGACACCACTGGTCATAGGAGCACCCTGCACCGTCTAGAACTCCACTTCTCCTGTGTGCTCCGCCCTTCTGCCTCGTGTGTCCTGCCCAGATACGAGTCACAGCCATCGCCGCGCTATACGACGCATTATACGAAGCATGACCTAGGCTATACTACGCATTATACGAAGCATGACAGAGAGAGAGAGAGAGAGTGTGTAACTCTCTCTCTCTCTCTCACACACACACACACACACTGTGTCTGTCTCTCTCACTCTCTCTCTCTTAGTCAAAGATTTGTTAGCTAACGTCTTGCCCATAATCAGCAGCAATGAGTGCACTCACGCTGTCCTGTTAAAGAAATAGAGTTGTCAATTATTTTTCCACTACATCTTTCACCCACAAAAATTTAGGAGAGAACTACCTGGCCGGGCTGCTCCACCCAGAGGGAGACTACCTGGTCGGGCTGCTCCACCCAGAGAGAGACTACCTGGCCGGGTTGCTCCACCCAGAGAGAGCCTACCTGGTCGGGCTGCTCCACCCAGAGAGAGACTACCTGGCCGGGTTGCTCTACCCAGAGAGAGACTACCTGGCTGGGCTGCTCCACCTAGAGAGAGACTACCTGGCTGGGCTGCTGCGGCGTCGCCGCTGTACGGGTCCCTGTTGTGATTTTAACACACAAATCTTTAGGCGATCTTCTGCTGTCCAACGTGAGTTGGTGGAATTTGAGTTGGTGTTGAACCTTTTTTCAGGAGGGTCTAAATTTTTGTGTGTGAAAGATGTCGTGGAAAAATTACAAGCAATCTTTTTTCGAGAAAGCTACTTAAAATAATATGAGGGCGGTGTACAAATGAAAACTGTTTAGAATTTATATTATATTATATACTTTTTGGGGGTTATATATTGGTTGTTTGCTATGTAGTCACCTATATCCTCCACTTTCTTAACTTTAGGATCGAGTGACCTAAATCTTACTAAAAAATTCAGGTTAGTAAGGCACGTAAGGCACTATATGAATAGCCTATTCTCTTACTAAGAAATTCAGGTTAGTAAGGCACTATATGGATAGCCTATTCTCTTACTAAGAACGAAGTGGCTACGGGACACCACCAGTGGTGTCATGCAGCCCAGCCAGTTATAGGCTACGGGACACCACTGGTAGTGTCACGCAGCCCTGCCTCACGCCGAAGTGGCTACGGGACACCACAGTGAGGCTGGGCTACGGGACACCACAGTGAGGCTGGGCTACGGGACACCACTGGTGGCGTCCCGCTCACTGGCTGGGCTGCGTGACACTACCAGTGGTGTCTCGAAGCCCAGCCATACTGGGTAGGCTACAGGACACCACTGGTCATAGGAGCACCCTGCACCGTCTAGAGCTCCACTTCTCCTGTGTGCTCCGCCCTTCTGCCTCGTGTGTCCTGCCCAGATACGAGTCACAGCCATCGCCGCGCTGTACGACGCATTATACGAAGCATGACCTAGGCTATACGACGCATTATACGAAGCATGACAGAGAGAGAGAGAGAGTGTGTAACTCTCTCTCTCTCTCTCACACACACACACACACACTGTGTCTGTCTCTCTCTCTCTCTCTGAGTCAAAGATTTTTTAGCTAACGTCTTGCCCATAATCAGCAGCAATGAGTGCGCTCACGCTGTCCTGTTAAAGAAATTGAGTTGTCAATTATTTTTCCACGACATCTTTCACCCACAAAAATTTAGGAGAGAACTACCTGGCCGGGCTGCTCCGCCCAGAGAGAGACTACCTGGCCGGGCTGCTCCACCCAGAGAGAGACTACCTGGCCGGGTTGCTCTACCCAGAGAGAGACTACCTTGCCGGGCTGCTCCACCTAGAGAGAGACTACCTGGCCGGGCTGCTGCGGCGTCGCCGCTGTACGGGTCCCTGTCGTGATTTTAACACACAAATCTTTAGGCGATCTTCTGCTGTCCAACGTGAGTTGGGGGAATTTGAGTTGGTGGTGAACCTTTTTTCAGGAGGGTCTAAATTTTTGTGGGTGAAAGATGTCGTGGAAAAAATAACACGCAATCTTTTTTCGAGAAAGCTAAATTTGTCGATACAATTGTAAAAAAATAGGACAAATAAAAGAAAAACATGAAAAATTCCATTTTATTTTCCGATTTACAATATACGAAGCATGACTTAGCTATACGACGAATTATAAGTACGAAGCACCCCAGTACCAGTTACTTCCATTAATTTTAGGTCACTTGATCCTAAAGTTAAGAAAGTGGAGGATATACTGTAGGTGACTACATAGCAAATAATCAATATATAACCCCCAAAAAGGATATATAATAAAATATACATTCTAAACTTCATTTATTTGTACAAACACAAGACAGAAGGGCGGAGCACACAGACGAAGCGGAGCTCTAGACGGTGCAGGGTGCTACCTGGCTGGGCTGCTCCACCCAGAGATAGACTACCTGGCCGGGCTGCTCCACCAGATGACTCACCAAAAATAAATTCTGCTATTCAACTTGAGTTGGTGGTGAACCTTTTTTCGACTTTATCATCCCTGTCAGAGACGCATTGAGGCAAGGATTTGTTCCCATGGAGGAGGCAGTGAAGTGGGGATATGTCCCTGAGGATGGGGAAAGCTGGCATGGAAGTGACCCTCTGGATGGGGCAGCCGGGCAAGGACCTGGTTCAACTCTGTACAAATAAAAACTGTTTAGCATTTATATTTTATTATATCCCTTTTGGGGCCATGGTCGATAACGATGATCTGATGGGAGGGGATTAGAGGTGCTTAGTCAGCTGTTGTCAAAGATAGAGTGCGGCTAATACAAAACAAACTCACACTATCTAGTTGAAGTCTGTATTCACAACTATTATGGACAAGCCGGTTGCAAGATGATATTTCCTAAGGAAATATCCTATTCATAAAACAGGCAGAAATAGAGCAAGCTTTACCAAAATTATAGTTTAATTAGATAATAAGCATGCAAAGTTTTGGTTATACTAGCCCTATTTCTGCCTTATTTGCCTTGAGAGCCAACATCAAATTTTACTCCTAAAAGGTTATTTTAATGTATCTGGGACACAAATACACCATTTGGTAGCTTTAGTGTCAATCTGGAAAAACCTGGCCTGCTTTAGGTCTATAGGGAACATTTCTTGACTCAGGTCAGTCCGTACCTGGCATTCGGACAGGACAGTTTCCTAGGGAACATTATCTTGCAACTTGCCTGTGCGAAATACTAATATTAGGGAACATTGTGAATAGAGACTTCTTAGGGAACGTTATCTTGCAACAGGCCTGTCCGAGATACTAATATTAGGGAACATTGTGATGACTAGTACATATTTCAGTTATCTGAAGAAATAGCAGCTTGAGATTGTAAGTAGTTTCTACAAAGGGCATTTTACAATGGTTAACCTAAAAATATGTTTGGAATAATCATTAGAAAGTGGGGTTCTTGGTGGAGTGAGGTTAGGTTAGGTTCAAACACGTCACAGGAAGATAATTTTTGTTTGGCTGTGTCAGTTCACCAACATAATTATACTTAGGTTAACTAAATTGAAAAGGTTACTAATAAATGATATCGCACAAATATTCTCACAAAAGTATTTGCCAAAAATAAAAACTAGCCAAATTTTTTAGTTCAGTATGAGAAAATACCCTTGTATACCCAAAATAGTTATATTTATCAGAAAAATACAGTTGTGAAGGGTCAAAACATGATTTCCCAAGTAAACCTATCCTGTCCGACATTTGGACATTGTTCCCTAACAACCTGCCAAAGGTGTCCAATTTGAGCTTCCGAACAGGCCAGTTCCCTAAGAATTTTAAAATATTCCATTAGATGTCCATTTCCAGACATAGTGCTTTTACGACTAGGCAGTTGAAAAGAACTCTGAAAGTAGCTTATACCATGTTATTTTCGTGAATCTAAGAGTATAAACAATACCGGAATAAAGCCAGCAAACAATCACCCATGACAAATGTGCTGTCCCGGTTCCGGAGTGGATAGGTCTATTATAACTGGATACAAGCTACGGACAGAACCCCGCTCATTGTTGCCTATGGCGGTCTGAAAAAAAGTGAGCGGGCATGATTGCATGGAATCTTTTGATACATTATGGAATTTAATTACAGAAATGAATTTTGCAGCTCATTTTACCCCATGTACCAGATTTGTAGGTTCGAACACAATCAGAAAATTGAGTTATATGGGATTGTTAAATTTCTTCCCTATGCAGTGGACAATTTCAGTGGCCGCTCAGTTTGTGTTGAATCACTATTTTTACCCAAAAAAAAACATGTATAATGAAACTGCCTCAAGGACACTTGGGGGAAATGTAGTATATGGGTCGACACACAACATATCCTATAATCAAGTTAAAAAGACCAATTTGAAGATGTTTTATGACCTCCCCAATATTTGGTGACGAGGCAAAATCTGGGGGGGGGGGGGGGGGGCAGACGGTCTTGTTGACCTAGTATACCCTTCACACATCCCGAGCTCCCCGGGTCCCTGTTTACGCTAGAGATGATTGCTAGCGCAGCTGATAGAGCCAGGGTGTCCACATATTCACCCCTGTTTTTGGTGTCCTACGACATCGGGAAGTGGGTTAAAAAATGGACGCAAGTTAGGATCAGTGAGCAATCTGGCACTACCATGTTCCCTAAAAATGTTCAGACCCCCATATGACCCCCTAGGAGGTTTCTAAACAGGGAATGGAGTTGTTCGGACCACCTGAGTATGCAAAGATCTATACCCATGCAAAAGCTGAACAAGCCAGTTCAGTTATTTGCCTAAGATGAATTGGCAGGTCTTGTAGAAAGTTGACCGTTCTCAACCCTGCAACTATCTTCCAATTGCTCTCATCTCTTGCATCTCTAATTTTTTTGAAACTATTCTTACTTCCAAATTTCTTAAGCATTTATCTTCTCATAATCTACTCTTAGATCCCCAGTATGGCTTCCTTAAGTTTTTTTCTTTTCTATGTGAGTGAGAGAGACAAAAGGCAGAACTGCCTGTAGCGAGTGCCTCTCCCATAGTTGAAAGAGTGACAGGGCCAAATCAAGAGACATTTGAGCTAAAATGCCTGGACACACGGATTTTGAAGCAATTTAAGTCATAGGAGGAGGAAAAGGCTGATTCAGGGAGAGAGTTCCAGGGCTCAGCTGTTTAATAGAAGAAAGACTGAGAGTAACGTTTAACTCTTGGGTTGGTGAGTTGCACAGAGTAGGGGTGGGATTGTGCTGCAAGATGGGTACCACATACCCAATGTAGAGGAGGTGGTATACATTGAGAGAGCTCTGAGGAGCACTGATTATTGTAGTAGCGATAGAATAGTGAGAGAGATGCAACATTGCGGCGAAGAGAGAGAGTTTGCAGAGAGTTGGTGATTGGGCGGGAATTAATGATATGATAGGCCTTCCTTTCTACTTTGTCTAGGAGTGCGGTGTGAGAGGATTCTACCCACTCATGTGAACAATACTCAATACAAGGAGTCAAGGACGCACTGTGTCCCTGTAAAGAGCAAGAAGCTGCGCAGGGGTAAAGAACCCCTTGAGGCGGTTGAGCACACCAAGCTTCTGGGAGGCTGCCTCAGCAAGACTGGTAATATGGTCCTTCCAAGTGAGAGCAGAAGAAAAAGAGACACCAAGAATATTGAGAGAAGATGAATAATTGATTTTTGTATTGATGAAGAATTTGGG
This sequence comes from Paralithodes platypus, assembly GCA_032716605.1. NCBI lineage: Eukaryota > Metazoa > Arthropoda > Malacostraca > Decapoda > Lithodidae > Paralithodes > Paralithodes platypus. The sequence goes on along the minus strand of CM064502.1, from coordinate 35,269,075 downwards.
ATAGTTCTGATAGTTTGAGCGAAGAGTTCAGCTTTGTCAGAGGAAGAAGTTATGGTTGTGCCATCAGAGTGGAAAATGGAAGAGATAGACGAGGAAGACAATTTATTGGAGAAGTTTTTGGCTAGATGCCAGGAAGCTTGGGAAGAGCTAGAGTTGGATAGTTCAGTGCATTTATTATTGATGAAAGAGAGGTTGGCAAGTTGAAGAACAGATTTGGCTTGGTTCTGGGCAGAAACATAGGAAGAATGAGATTCTTGAGTCTTAAGGCGTCAGTACCGTTTGAATGTTTCCTCCTTGTTGTGGACAGCAGTGGAACAAGGGTGAGTAAATCAAGATTTGTTTGCATTAGACTGAGAGAAAGAAAATGGAATGTATGCTTCCATGCTCGAGAAGATTAGCTTGGTAATGCGTTCAGCACTCTCCGAGGGTCCCCGGCCACGGAAGCAAAAGTCATTACATGGGAAATCAATTGATGATAAGCAGTTTTGTTTTATGCCAGGATGTGGTACAACCGATGCTATCTTCATAGTCAGGCAGATACAGGAAAGATACTTACTAAAAGGCAGGGACCTTTACTTTGTGTTTGTAGACTTGGAGAAGGCCTTTGACAGGGTGAATAGAGATGTTGTGCAGTGGGCTATGAGGAAACTTGGCGTGGAAGAGTGGCTGGTGCATGTGATAATGAAGATGTATGAGTACTCGCGAACTGCGGTGAGGGTGAACAGTGTATTGAGTGATGAGTTCACAGTCCGTGTTTTAGTTCATCAGGGTTCAGTGTTAAGCCCCCTCCTCTTTATTATGGTCCTGGAGGCACTGTCTAGAGATTTTTGATCCGAACTCCTGTGGGAATTGTTTTATGCAGACGATTCAGTCCTAATAGCTGACAATGTGCAAGATGCTGAGGCCAAATTCAGAAGATGGATAGAGGGCATGGCGAACAAGGGTTTATGAGTCAATATTAACAAAACCAAGGTTATGCCTTGTAGATTGAGACGAAGCAATGTGGAAAACAGCGGTTCATACCCATATGCAGTGTGTGGAAAGGGTGTGGGCGCTAACTTGATTCAGTGTAGTGTCTGTCGATGTTGGGTGCACCATTGGAGTAAGCGCTGTAGTAAAATAAAAGGACCCCTGCCGAAGGATAAGTCAGAAATTGAGAAATTTGAGTGCGTAGTGTGCAAGGGCGAGCTTGTGTTAAATGATGATCCTGTGGCTGTGAATTTTGGAAAGGAGTCATTGAGGCTGGTGGACAAGCTTTGTTACCTAGGAGATACCATCTCTGCCGGTGATGGGGCCGAGGCTGCCACTGTCGCTAGAATTAGATGTGGTTGGGGGAAGTTCAGAGAACTGCTGCCAATTCTGACTATGAAAAGAATGCCTCATGTGTTAGAAGTGCAATGCCCCAGAAACATGGGCCGTTAAAATAGAGGATGTCAACAGAATGGAAATTAATGAGATGAGAATGGTGAGATGGAAGTGTGGGGCCAAACTGCAGAATAGAATAACAAATGATGAGCTGAGGAGACTCTAATGCCCCTTTCCCACTGATGTGATTTCATACGATTTTCATCGCCGACACCAAGAAATGGGCACATTCGTGACATGTCGCAACACAATCTTGAACCCTCGCATGATAATCGTTTGACTCGCAAGGCCTCGCAAGGGCCCTCGCGGGTCATCGCAAATGTTAGGATTGTTAAAAATTTGGGACGAGGACTTGCGAGGGGTCCGAAGCCTCGCAAACATCATCGAAGATTGCCGAGGGATCGGCGAGGCCCTCAGAGATCCTCGGCGACATCGGCAAGACGTCGACGAGGGTGTCGGACTAAAAAAAAGCGTCGCCGAGAGTATACCTGCCACAGGTATACTTCGCAGAGACGTGCGAAGGGCTGTGCGATGTAGATGAATGCTCGGAAAAGACCTCGCTGAGGATAAAGAGCACCTTCGGCGAGGTGGGTAAAAAAAAAAGGATTAGGCCTATAGTGAACCTGTCAACCCTTTTTTCTATGCACCTCTCGTAAGGGGGTTCACCTGTTTTTTTTTTCTCTTTCTCTCCTTTTCTCTCTTTCTCTGGCTTGTATCCATTCGGTCCCATTCAGCCAACTGTTTTAAGACGTTTATCCCCATCCAAGTATCGATATCTTCCTGGCAAGCGATAGCGAGCTAGCATTGTATGGAGAAATCCGGCTTCGCCGGAGAAATTTTTCTATTGAAAAATGTACAAATTTAGCTTGCTCTCAAAACTAAAATATATATATGTTGCCTCGCTACCGCTCACCAGGGAAATATTGAAACCTGGATGGGGGTACACGTCTTAAAACAGTAGGTTGAATGGGGCCGAACAGATACAAGGCAAAGAGAGAGGGAGACAAAGAAAAAACAAAAAAAGCGAGGTGGGCTCAATTAAGCCGTAATTCGTAAACATACGGCATGGACATTGCCAATCTCCGAATTAAGGGGAGATGGGTCGTTTTTCTGGTCCCCTTTCTTCCTCATGGTTAATCCCATTAGTTTTCATATTTTATGACGTTCGGCCCATTAGTTTGGCGATTTTAAGACATTTCACCCCATTTCGTTGTCAATATTAAGACTTTTCGTGTCATTTAGGCGTCGAGTTTTTCCTGGCTAGCGATAGCGAACCTGTACTTTTTGAGGAACCGGCCTTCGGCCAGGATATTTTTCTATCGAAAAATGTACAAATTGATCTTGAAGGAGGGTGTTGGGGGGTGCTTGATATGCTTGATGGAGGTCTAGGGATGAAACTAAATCAATCATAAACAAATATATAAATTAGCAAATATTACGCCCATCCACCCTTAAGGGGAAACAGACCGTTTGTTTGGTCAGTAATTCCTTTTTTCTTAGTTTCCTCACTAGACCTCCATCATACTTAAAACAAAAAACTCTAGACCCCCCTTCAAGATAAATTTGTACATTTTCGACGAGATGGGTTGGGTATGAGGGGGGCTTGGTGTGAGCCAATCGGCGCTATGCAGACCCCGTAATCTTGTGTTGATCTCTGACCGTTTTGGTGAGGTCAGTCCCCAAGGCATTATTGAGTTGTGTCTATAATTAGGCCTTGTAATTGGGGTTGGGTGTGACAGGGATCTGCCTTGTGTGGGCCGATCGACTTTCTGCAGACTCCCATTTTCTTATGTTCTTATGTTTGTGCCATGAAATAATTATGCAAAAAGTTTTCGGATAATCTCACCGAGGTATCCGCCGAACCATTGCTTAATTCGCCGAAGACGTCGCAGAACATACGCCGAGGATTCGTTCATCCTTCGCATTATTTCCCAATATTTTATTCAAATGTGACAGTTCTCGCCGAGGTCATTGGCAAACCATCGCTCAATTTGCCGATGACGTCGCATAATGTCGCAGATTACGTCGTATCCATCGGCGACATCGTCGCCGAGTGTAAACTTGTCAAGGTTTTTTAACGGTCAAAATCGTTGACGTCGCACAAATTCGTTGCGAATTGACAAAACTACGTCCTCGGCGACGAAAATTTTATGAAATCGCATCAGTGGGAAAGGGGCATTAAGGGTTGTTCACACATATAGGAGTGTGAGCGCGAGTCGGCAAGAGTGATGACTCCTGGCAACTCACGAAAAAATGACCGCGAGTGTCCCAAATTCCACGTGGCACCAGGACACAGTGGGAGTCAGCGGGAGTATAAATGCGAGTCCGAGGGAGTCAACTGGAGTCAGTGTGAGTCAGTGGGAGGTAACGGGAGTTACCGGGAAAAAAGCGTGAATGAAGTGAGAGTGATTGAAAATTTGAAAATTAACGGTAATTTTCGGATTAGTGCTCGATACGAGTCGACGCGAGTAAGACACGGGTCAGTAGGAGTCAAGAGGAGTAATATAGGAGCTAATGGGAGTCTACCAGAATCAGTGGAAGGTGGAAGGGTTGAGATGCGATTATGTCATGGATGGCCCCCCAGATCTATAATTTTACTATATTTCTGGCACGTTTGGGACAATAGTCTATTACTTCCAACTGATGGTAAAGTGCCATGTCTTTATCTTGATTACTCGGCTATTACAAAGGAGTACAAAGAAGAACAAGCAACAACAGGTCTTGCGACCCCTAAAGGTTACTTGACCATTACGAGGATTTTGTGCCGAAATATGTTGTTAAAATTAATGTGAAACCTGGCATAAATATGATGCAGAAACATAGTAGGTTTTTTATTTATATATTTTTATATTATTATTTTGTTTTGTTTACATTTAATTATACAAAAGTCAGCTGCTAAGGGAATGAATTTACCCTCAGCTGAAACTAACAGATTATAGTAACTCGTATTCCTTACTGTATAATTACTTCTAGAGTGTCAACGTATATTATATGTAGCTCGTATGGATATTTCAAAAATGGAGTTTCGTATCTCAATTTGCTGCTTAATTCTATCAAATGTGAAGTGATAAGTATAGTCCGTTCATTCTAGATTGGGCAAAAATCGTAACCTCTAACCTCCGTAACTCGAAAAGGACTAGAGTAATAGAGCTAATATTTCTACCAAATAGGAAGACTTGGCCAGGGAATATGTGTGGAAATTGACAGCTCATTTGCTCTAGCCCTTTTTTGAGTTACAGAGGTTAGAGGTTACGATTTTTGCCCAACCTAGAATGAACGGACTATAGTAAGAATGTTAACATTACGACTTTCGGTAGTTACTATATTTAATAATGTATGTGTTTTATTTTTCTGTGTGTATGAAGGAACACAATGCCTGGACACACGAAGTTCAAAGCAGTCTAAGTCATAGTATGAAGGAAAGGTTGATTAAGGTATAGAGTTCCAGAGTTATTTCGCTGTTTTCTGTCAACACGGGATTACCACAGCCACACCCGGAAGTTGTAGTAGGGAAGCCTCACAGGTACACCCCTTTCTGTACCGCTCACGTCATTTTTGAGTGGAGGGCAGCTACATTTAGACGATTTTATGAAGCTTACGAAGGATGTGTGGTAGGCCAAACGTTTAATTGAGATCATATGTAGCCATTTCATTAGTCTACTTCCTTCCTAAGCTGGATACAAACGTGTGAATTGGGTATATACAGCTGTGGGCGGCGGTGAAATAACCTACCCGTGTTCACTTATTGCATCTCCACTACTATAGTATATTCACTGTAAGAAGGCGAGAAATCATGACCTCTAACCTCTGTAACTCAAAAAACGACAAGAGTAATCGAGCTAATATTTCTACCATTTGGGAAGAGTCAGTCAAGGAATAGATGTGGAAATTTACAGCCAATTTGCTCTAGCCCTTTTTGAGTTACAGAGGATAGAGGTCATGATTTTTAGCCTACTTACAGTGAATAGACTATATCAAGTAACTAAAAAAAATCCGCGAGCAATGTTAGAGTTATTTATGAATCAACGGGAGTCCATGGGACTAGAAGGGAGTCAACGGGAGTAGATGCGAGTCAACGGGATTCAGTGGGAGTCAATGAGAGTTGTCTGACTCGCGGCCCAAATTTTGAACATGGGCAAACAAATTTCGGACATGGCCAACCCGCTGGGACTGCCCGCGCATGGGCGGGAGTCTAACAGGAGTCGGTAGAGTCACTGGGAGTCCTCAATCTTCACTGCGAATAGGAGCGCGAGTCCAAATTTTTCTCTACTCCCAGTGATTCAAGCTCACACTCCTGTATGTGTGAACACCCCTTTAGTTATAAAGAGTATTAGGGAGGAGATGTGTACAAGTAGACTGGGATGGTATGGGCATGTGGAGAGAATGGATGAACAAATTTGGGTGAAAAGATGCAGGTCTGTGATTGTGGAAGGAGCTGCACCAAGGGGTGGACCGAGGAAGACCTGGGATCGGATTATACGTGCGATCTCGAATCCAAAAACTTGACATGTGAAGCAGCCCTTAACAGGGTTGCCTGGAATGCTGCCATTAGGACAAGAGACTGAAACTGCACGTATGTGTGGAGCACTCGGTCTTAAAATTGTGTGTATGTATGTGTGTGTATATGAATGCCTTGTTTACTAATATGATATCGTTGTGTGTATGTATGTGTGTATGACTTGTATGTGTGTGTATATGAATGCCTTGTTTACTAATATGATATCGTTGTGTGTATGTATGTGTGTATGTATGTGTGTGTATATGAATGTCTTGTTTACTAATATGATATCGTTGTGTGTATGTATGTGTGTATGTATGTGTGTGTATATGAATGTCTTGTTTACTAATATGATATCGTTGTGTGTATGTATGTGTGTATGTACTGTATGTGTGTGTATATGAATGTCTTGTTTACTAATATGATATCGTTGTATCCAATAATACCGAAAAATATATTCAGATTAGGAAGGGTATATGGAAACCAGAGGGCTAATCGAGTTAGTTTTTACCCTTTCGATGCCCACAGATCCTTCCTAAGTTGTATAAACTCTTTTAAAAGTAGCCAGAATAAACTATCGAGATGCATCATAAACCTCAATGCTTCCTAATATCCATAAACCTCAAGGGGATAACCTTCCGAGTTAAATCATGCCTTCCTAATATCCATAAAATCGTGTAATCTTAGCCAGAATAATATGAAAGATGAAAGAAGGCGTCACCGTATACTGATACACTGTTAATTAAGGGGAAATGGGTAGTTTTTCTGGACCCCTTTCTCCCTCGTGTTTAGCACCGTTAGTTTTGAGATTTTAAGACATTCGTTCCATTAGTTTGGCGATATTAAAAAAAATCGCCCCTTTCTTTTGCCAATATTAAGACCATTCGTGCTATTCAAGAGTCGATGTTTTTCCTGGCGAGCGATAGCGAGCCTGTAATTTTAACAGGAATCGGCCTTCGGCTGGGACATTTTTCTACCGAAAAATTTACAATTTTATCTTGGGAGTGGGCATAGGGGGTGTTTTGTTTAAGCTTGATGGAGGTCTAAGAAAGAAACTAATAATATATATATATATATATATATAATTATACGGTATATATATATATATATATATATATATATATATATACATAGTACACACCTGTATATATATATATATACTGTACAATCGCGCTAATAAGTGATGTCTCGGCACCAAGTATATTTTGATCAATAATTGGTATCATCAATATCTAAATGTTATTTATTTATTTCGAGGGGGATATACAAACCTATTCCTAAAGTTACCCACCATATTCAACATCTGACAAACATTAATACAACACAGAGCGAGCCAAACGTAATGACATCTAGTACATGATTTATTAGAGCGACCGTACTTAAACATTTAGACCAAAAACTAACCACTATCCCCCTATTAGTAGCCAGAATAATATGAAATAAGGCGTCACCATCTACCGGTACTGATACACTGTTGAAAATATAGGTATAAAATGGGTACATAAAGTGACCGTAATAGTTTACCATTATAACGCTATATTGGTATATTCTGTTTTGTTTCCAGCTTATGCTAAATTGCTATCCTGCCATCTCTGATTACTTGACTATTACCAAGATTGTGTAGCGAAATATGTTGTTAATTATGAAAACTTGGCAATAATATGATGCAGAGACATAGCAGCATCATCGTATTATTCCAGTAAGAATCGGGAAATCAGATGCTAAGGGATTCAATTCATAATGAGCTGGGAAAAAACAAACTATAGTAATAAACCCATATTATATCAGTAAGAAAGGTATATCATCAACATATCCGGGAAAACAAATACTCTTCTTTCCTATTTTACTCCAGCCATCTGGTCTGGTCTGGAAAACTTTAAATACTAGCAAGGAGGACAACCATCCACCTTTTACCCTTCTACTTTGCGCTTTCTTTCATCCTTGCCTTCTCTCTAATTCTTCAAGAGACCTCTCACCTCCTCAACTTGTCTACCCCCCCACCAACTTTACTTTGCTTTACTTATTCTTATTCCTTTATAATGGTATATTGGTAGTAATAAACCCATCTTATACCAATGAGAAAAATATATAACCAACAACATATCCGACAATGTTATACTCTTATAATGGTATATTGGTAGTAATAATCTCATCATATACCAATGAGAAAGGTATATTAACATCAATATGTATAGGCCTATATATATATAGCGTACCCAATGATTTTGTTTGCCTTTTTCTTACACTGTTTATACACTCAAACATTACGGGTATGGAAAGGTTATTTAACGTTTCGAAAATTGTCTACCCTTATAATGGAATTTTGGCAGTAATAAACCCATTTTTTTACCAGCGAGAAAGGCAATCACTAGGAATGTTACCCGCAATCGTATATAACTTTCCCATGCCTTTATCTAACCTAATGTTTTAGTACTCACCAGTTTGATTATAATAGTCCAGGTGTGTTCTTCCAGAGTACCTAATACACTTAAACTAAGATGTTCATTAGTTGTTCACGCTGCACGGGTGTGCATTATTTAAGCTTGATGAAGTTCTAGGGAGAAAAATAAAGAAATATAAATAATGATGAAAAAGGCCAATATAAACAAGATAACCCCCAAAAAACTAATTTCACATGTGCCTCCGAGTGACAATCGAGCTTCGCCGCTAATATGCAGCAGCTCAACTTTTCCCAAACTTTTCACTTAGATAAGTAATCGTCTTTCAGTTATATGGCTACTTATCATCCATTGTTCTATTATGTATCGGGTGTAATAGAATTGTTGGGCAGTTTGTTTAGTCATCAAAGAGGTAAAGCACTTGAAAGTCCAGAGAGTGGGAGAGGGGCGAGTGAGAGAGCTCCCACACCCTTCCTTCTATGGTGGAAACCGAGCGGCCACTGAGTTCTGGCTTATAGTTTCTGTATCTCTCTTACACGCTGGTTCACTCATATTATGCACGTACGGAGGGGTGCCCACACTCCTTAAGGGGAAGATAGGTCGTTTTTCTGGTCCCCCTTCCTCCTCATACTTAGCCCCATTATTTTTCATATTTTAAGATGTTTTCCCCGTTAGTTTAGCGATTAAAGACCTTCCGCCCCATTTCCTTGTCAATATTAACACCTTTCGTGCTAATTAGGTGTTGATTTTTGTTTCCTCGCGAACGATAGTGAGCCTGTAATTTTGGAAGAACCGGCCTTTGACAGGGATATTTTTCTACCGAAATATGTGCTAATTAATCTAGAAGAGGAATCTAATGGATATTTTGTTATGTTTGATGGAGGTCTAGGGAGGAAACTAAACAAATAATATATCCATGAGATAATTGACCAACAAATTAACTCTTCCCCCTTAATCATCACACATATTCAATGCCAGAATGCTCTCTGCTTTGTTACCACATTACACCCCCAAAACCCTCTCTGGATCAGGCCATAACAGTCGATAGAATATAATGCAGCGCGGCACTTTTACAAATGCTACAATTAACCTCTTGTCATCTCCCTCCAAAAATGATAAAATATTTATACAATGGCGATAATTTAAGTTGCTGGATGTCAGTAACTAGATCAAAGCATATATCTACACACACAGGCACATACCCCCACAATCACATACCCAGTCATACACACCGTCACACAGTAATACACACACAGTAATACACATACAGTTACACACCCACATAGTCATATACACACAGTCGCACACCCATACCCAGTCACACACCCACACACACATACCCACACCTGTGATTGTTGTTGAGGGCTGACAGTTATAGCCCGTGGTCCACGCTGCTGTCTCACTACCTCTGTACATCTGATCTGACCTCTTTTATGCCAACGGATTAAGGGGAGATTTCCACTTCAAGGATTTTCTTCTGGACCCCTTTCTTCCTCATGTTTAGCCCTATTGCTTTTGATATTGTAAGACGTTTACCCCATTAGTTTGGCGATTTTAAGAACTTTCGCCCCATCTCTGTCATTTTTAAGACATTTCGTGCCATTTAAGTGTCGAATCCTGGCGAGCGATAGCGAGCCTGTATTTTATGAGGAACTGGCCAATTTATCTTGAAAGGGGGTCAAGGGGGTGTAATTTTAAGCATGATGGAGGTCTAGGGAACAAACTAAAAACCTCCCATTAATGATGCTGTTGCTGGCAGCACGGAGGTGGTGGTGGAGTAGAATTGGTTGGTCATTATGTTGAGGACAGGAACTCATCCAAATGCTTCATAAATATTTCCAGTCTTGGGCAGTTTAAGGGGAGGTTTTTAATTTGCTCCCTAAACCTTCATCAAGCTTTAACTAATAACCCTAAGAAATCCCTTTGAGGTAAATTTGTAATTTTTCGGCCGTTCGTCTTAAATTATAGGCTCGCTACAGATCACCAGGAACAATTCGACACCTAGGTGGAATGAACAGTCTTAAAATTTACAGAAATGGGGCGAAAGTTCTTAAAATCGCCAAAGAAATGAGGCGGAGGTCCTAAAATCTAAAAAAACAATGGGGCTAAACATAAGGGAGAAAGTGGTCAAGAAAAAAAATCCCTCAAGTGGAAATCTCCCCATAAATGTTTTGGGGTAAAGTGGTATACATCTTAGAATCCTGTGTATAATTTATCTTTGGCGTCTTCACTCTGGCTAGTGATCGTGATTTGATAGAACTAATATGACACATTGCACCTAGGCGTTTATGTTCTTTATAATATATAAGAGGTTCATTTCATCTTTAACTTGTATATTTCGAGCCATGTTGTTAAGAATATTCCAAGTGTATATAATTATCTTCCTCGGTGTCGCTGGAAGAGTATATATAGATGAAACGATTGTATTCTCTCACAATACCTTACCCATTACCATTTTGCTGGTGAAGGATCGCTGGATTTCTTCTAGGGCTTGTTTCTCTCCAGATTTTAAGGGGAGATGGTTCGTTTTTCTGGACCATTTTCTCCCTCGTGTTAGCCCCATTAGTTCTTTACATTTTAAGACATTCGGTCCAATAGTTTGACGATTTTAACACCTTCAGCTCCAGTTCGTTGTCAAGACCGATCGTGCCATTTAGGTGTCGATTTCTTCCTGGTGAGCGAAAGCGAGCCTGTAATTATTCTAGGAACCGGGCTTTGGCCAAGACATTTTTCTCCCGAAAAATGTAAAAATGTGTCTTGAGGGGGACATAGGGGGTGTTTTTCTAAGTTTGATGGAGGTCTAGCGAGGAAACTAAACAATAAATAAATACATGAATTAATAGACCAAAACAAACAGCCACTAACCATATAAAGGGACTCCACAACTGGCAGCCGTACTGTAGAAGAAGTGTCTCCAAAGTCTACAGGGTAAGGGGAAGGGTTCGTTTTTTGGTTCCCCTTCTTCCTCATGTTTAGCCCCATTAGTTTTCAGATTTTATGACGTTGGCCCATTAGTTTGGCGATTTAAAGACCTTTCGCCCCATTTCTTTGTCAATATTAAAACTTTTCGTGTCATTTAAGTGTCGATATTTTCCTGGCGAGCTATAGTGAGCCTGTAATTTAAGAGATACCGGACTTCGGCCTGGAAATGTTTCTTCCGAAAAATGTACAAGTTAATCTAGAAGGGGGATCAAATGTACAAGTTAATCTAGAAGGGGGATCAAATGATTTTTTATTAAAGTTTGATGGAGGTCTAGGGAGGAAACTAAAAAAATAATAATATATATATGAAATAATCGACCAAAACATACTGTATACCCTTCCCCCTTAAGCAAGGTAATGCCATGTTGTGAAGGTATGCAATATTTAGCCAGGCTGCGTCCGGGCATTTTTGAACCACTGCTTGGATGTGCTGGCTGAAGGTAGCATCACACACACACACACACACACGCGGGTTGCTTTGGTCCCGTGGTCTAAGGCACAGAGTCACCACGGTAATCACTTATATATTTTTACACACGGCACCTTTGAAGAAGGGAGAGAACTGAGGAACTGCAGCAGGGGCAGAGATAAAGAGGAAATAGAGGACTGGTATAAGTATGCGACCCATCACACACACACACACACAGTGCATTCATGATCACACACATAAGCGTGTTATTAAACACCATTGACAAACTTTGGGAATAAATCCCCCATTACAAAACAAATGCACCATATTTTAAAGGAAAATGTAAAAATATAAGCCACTGATGAGATACAGGACGTACACTGAAAACCAGGATCGCCGTCCTAACCCGAGCTAATGTCTACCTTGCATCAAACCGAACATTGGTGCTTCGTCCTTCCCCCCCGTCACCTCCTTCCCCATCCACCTGTTATATCCCCGTACCGTCCAGTAGTTACGATGGAATGATGAACTAATGCATATAATGTTTGCTGTAGTGTATAAGTTTATAATATATGAAACATTGCGTCCTAGAGCAGTTTAATTAATACTGTAATACATTACTTACATAACCATTATAATCATTGTTGTTGTTGTTGTTGTTCCCTAAGCTGCCTGGCCGAACAGCCCCGAGTCCCTGAGGAAGGCCATGGCCATGATCGGGCTTTCCCACAGAGCTCTCATTGAGTGTAGATTGTGTTGTTGGCGTAAGTAGTTGTGCGAAATGCAGTCTTCTATGATGTGTTTAATGGTATGGGGTGCTGTGTTACATCCCGGGCAGGCGTCGACAACGGAGTCATCCAGTCTCTTCTGATAGCTCAGGAGAGCTGGATGGTGTCCGCATCTCAGCCTGGCCAGGTGGACTCTGACCTCACGAGGAAGGGAGGATTCGGAAGGATGGATTTCGGGAGGTCGTGCATGCAGCTGCGTGTTGTCTGTGAGTGAGTGGATGGATCGGCGTGAGATATGAGTATGGATGTGCTTCTGGAAGTTGGTTCGGGGTGGGCAGGGAGGGAGAGAGGACAATAATTGTGTGTGATACCGTGTGCTGGGTGTTGTTTTGATATTTCTTGGTGTCTGTGGGTGTGTTGCCATGTAGTTTAGTGGGTGGTCTTGGTTCGTGGAGGCTGCTGCCAGGAATTGAGTGCCTCTCATGTCCAGATGGTCTTTGACTTTGAGGATTTTGGTTTTTTGATGTAGGTGATCTGTGGGTGCAGTAGCTGTGCAGCCTGTAATGATCTTCATGGCTTTGTTTTGAATAGTCTGTAAGGTCTTATGATGTGTTTCAGCTAGGTTAGAAGCCCAGGCTGGGCTTGGGTATTCCATCACTGATCTTATGTATTGTTTATATACTGTGGTGGTAGTTTCTTTGTTGTGTCCAAATTTTGTGTGAGCAAGTGACCTGAGGGCGTTAAGTCTGGGTGTCAGTTTCTTTTTAATGTTTGTGGTGTGCGGTTTGAATGTCATATGAGTATCATATGTTACTCCTAAGATTTTGGGTGTGTGTGTATGTGTTAGGGGTGTGTTGTTTATGGTGAGTTGAGGGATGTATTCGTGTTCTCCTGTCCAGCTTGTGAGCAGGGTTGCGGTGGATTTGGCTGGGGCTAGATTAAGTCTGTTTGTAGTGCACCAGCCATGTAGTGTGTTGATAGGGTTGAAGGAGATCTGTTGCTCTTTTTGGGTCATGGTGTGTGCATGTGAGTGTTATGTCATCTGCATAGGAGGCTAAGTTTATTTGGGGCGTATTAGGTGTAGTTATATCGTGCATGTACAGATTGAAGAGTGCGGGCGATAGGACGGATCCTTATGGGACCCCGTTTGGAAAGTTTCTGATTTTAGATGACTGACCGGCAAAAGATACGTGTGCACATCTGCCTGCTAGGAAGTTGGCCAGCCACCTTTTTGTGTTGTTGTGCATGTTTGTGTTGTAGATTTTGTTTGTTAGGTTGTGGCGGGGGATGTCATCGAAGGCTTTACTAATGTCGAGTGTGGCTAATAGTGATCTGTGTGGTGGTCTAGCTGAGTTGATGCCGTCAAAAGCTCTTTGTACAAGGTCTGTGAGAAGAGTGTTTGTGGAGTGCAGTGGCCTAAAGCCATGTTGTGTTGGAGCTAGGGGTAGGTCAGGTGTAATTAGTTGTAATACTAGGCGTTCCATGACTTTGGAGGGGGAGCAAAGGAGTGTGATGGGGCGGTGCGAGGAGGGTAGTGTGGGGTCTTTGTTGGGTTAGGGGAATGTGATGATGATACCATGCTTCCAAATGTCTGGTATTGTGTTGTGTGAATAGGTGTAGTTTGATATGTTAGTGAGTGCTTGTATGCCTTGTGGTCCTAGGTGTCTGAGGTGTATGTTGCTTATGTTGTCTAGGCCACAGGCGGGTGAGTGCTTGAGATTGTTGATGATATGCTTTGTCTGGTGATTGGTGAAGGGTGTATA
>CM064502.1:34622431-34649931 GCA_032716605.1 Paralithodes platypus | reverse complement strand
TACCCCAGACCGCATCACCTTTTTATCAATATTTAGTTTCCTTCCTAGACCGCCATCAACCTGTAAAGAACCCCCCCACCCCCCCCTTAGAATCCCCTTCACGATAGATTTGCACATTTGTTGGTGGACAAAATCCCGGTAGAAGGCTAGATACTCTTAAAATTACAAGCTAGCTATCGCTCGCCAAGAAAAAATCGATACCTAAATGGTACGAAAGGTCTTAATATTGGGAAAGAAATGGGGTGTAAAGTCATAATATCGCCAAACTAATGAGTCGAACGTCATAAAATCTCAAAAGCAATGGGGCTATACACGAGGGAGAAAGGGTGTCCAGAGAAAGCGTATGCTGACTGGTGTGTATACCAGGGCCCCCTTCTTCACACCTTAGATCCTTGCTCAGGTTCAGGGCACCTGCTAAATAACCACTCCCAAGTACAGTCGGCCTAATAACTCATGTCTCAGCTGTCATTACGTTTGGCTCGCTCTGTATTGTATTGATGTCTGTCAGATGTTGAATAGGTTGCGTAAGTGTAGGAACATGTTTGTATATCTCACTCGAAATTAATATATCAGGTTTAAATATTGCTGATACCAATAATTGAATAAAGCATACTTGGTGCCGAGAGACATCACTTATTACCCAAGAGGTAAAGCCGGCATCACCTTAACTGAAGACAGTGAATACATTATAGAGCACATCATTTCTTAAGGGGAGATGGGCGTGATTATTTGCTCATTTATGGATCTTTTCATCATTCTTTTAGTTCCCTCTCTAGACCTTTATCTTGGTTAAATCACACCCTCAAGACCCTCTTTCAAGATATATTTGTAAATTTTTGATAGAAAAATATCCCTGCCGAAGACCAGTTTCTCTCAAATTACTGGCTCGCTATCGCTCGCCAGGACACAATCGACACCTTAATAACACGAACACTCTTACTATTGACAAAGAAATGTTCCAAAAAGTCTTAAAATAGCCAAACGAATGGCCCGAACGTCATAACATCTGAAAACTAATGGGGCTAAGCTTGAGGAAGAAGAGGGACTAGAAAAGCGACCCATTTCCCTTATTAATCCTTTCAATCAAATGAACATTGCTTTGATTTCCTAATGCTTCAGCCAAATGAACATTGCTTTGTTTTCCTAATGCTTCAGCCAAATAATGATATACAGTTTAGTAATCTGGTGTACACTCTCTATTACTTAAGGGGAGACGGGTCGTTTTTCTGGTCCTCTTTCTTCCTCGTGTTTAGCCACATTTGTTTTGAGATTATGAGACATTCGACCCATTAGTTTGCGATTTTAACACCTTTCACCTCATTTATTTGTCAATTTTGTTTAAGACCTTTCGATTTTTTCCTAACCGGCCTTCGGTCGGGAGCTGATAAACACCCCCTAGGAATCAAAGGTTTACAAGCCATGTCAGGTCGTGTTCTCCACTCTGAAAGGACATTCCTAAGCTGAATTAATTCTGGCGCGTTTTACAGTTTATTTTTGGCTATCATTAGACGATTTTATGCATCTTAGGAAGGATCTGAGGGTATTAAAAGGGTATAGACTACCTCAATCAACCCTCTGACTTTCATATACTCTTCCACATCTGAATATAATCGTCTAATAATTACCAGAAAACAGATAAGAAATGCGTACTGGATCTTGAAAAGGTTAACTCACATAGGCATAGATCAAATATGATAATAAAGTAATCTGTTTGAAAGTCGTCCTGAATCCGAATACTCCCAAAACATTAACAACGTATCATCCTACTCTGACCGTCGTATACTCTGGAACCCATCATAGTTTAAAGGGGAGGTAGTCGCTTTTTCTGGTTCCCCTTCTCCCTCATGTTTAGCTTCATTAGTTTTGATATTTTAAGACGTTCATTCCGTTAGTTTGGCAATTTTTTGTATTCTATGTGATTGAGGGAGACAAAAAGCAGAACTGCCTGTAGCAACTGCTCCCCCCAGAGTTGAACGAGTGACAGGGCCAAAATCAAGGGACGTTCGAGCCAAAATGCCTGGACACACGGAGTTCGAAGCAATTTAAGTCATAGGAAGAAGGAAAGACTGATTCTGGGAAAGAGTTCCAGAGTTCAGCTGTTGAATAGAAGGAAGACTGAGAAAAACGTTTCACTCTTGGGTTGGAGAGTTGCACAGCATAGAGGTGGGATTGTGTTGCAAGACGGGTGCTAGGTGCTCTATGAAGAGGGGGTGGCATGCACTGAGAGAGCTCTGAAGAACACTCATTATTGTAATAGTGGTAGAATAGTGAGAGAGATGCAACATTGCGGCGAAGAGAGAGAGACTGCAGATAATTGGTGAGTGGATGTGAGTTAATGAGACGGAAGGCTTTCTTTTCTACTTTATCTAGACGTGCTGTGTGAGAGGATCCTTCCCACACGTATGAACAATACTTAATACATGGACGTAATGTGCCCCTGTACAGAGCAAGAAGCTGTGTAGGGGTAAAGAGCCCCTTGTGGCAGTTGAGCACACCCAGCTTCTGGGAGGGCACCTTAGCAACACTGGTAATATGGTCCTTGCAAGAGAGAGCAAAAGAAAAAGAGACACCGAGAATACTAAGAGAGAATGAAGGGTTGATTTTTTTATTGTTGAATTATTTGGGATAGTCTTCTGGGAGTTCACGACGGGTAGATAGATGGAGAAATTGGATTTTGGAAGCATTAAAGGCATCAAGGTTTTCTCTGCCCCAATTGGAGATAATAGTTATATCAGAATATAAGTGTTGTATGGCTTCATTACTTAAGTTTTGGAGTTCCTGCTGTGTATGTTGTTGAGGAAGTCTAGTTGAATAGTGTAATGTAGAGTCGTCAGCATATGAGTGAATGGGGCTGGAGGTGCAGTTGAGAAGGTCGTTAATGAATATGAGGAAGATAATTGGAGATAAAACAAACCCTGAGGAACACCAGAGTTGATAGGTTGAGGAAGTGAACGGTGGCAGTCCACAACCGCAGCTGTGGAACGGCCAGAAAGGAAATTAGAGACAAAGGCACAGATGGAGGGATAGAAACTGTAGGAGGGTAGTTTGGAAATAAGGGATTTGTGCCAGACTGTATCAAAGGCCTTTGATATGTTTAGCGCAACAGAAAAAGTCTCGCCGAAGTCCCAGATGGAGGATGACCAAGAGTTAGTAAGATAAGAAATACGATCACCAGTAGAGCGGCCTTGAAGGAAGCCATACTGGCGGTCTGAGAGTAGGTTATGGGAAGTTAAATGCTTAAGAAATTTTGAGGCAAGAATAGTTTCAAAAGCTTTAGAGATGCAAGAAATGAGAGCAATTGGACGATAGTTGGAGGGTTGAGAGAAGTCACCCTTCTTTGGGACAGGTTGAATGAGAGAAAACTTCCAGCAAGAAGGAAAGATGTTAGAGGAGAGACAGAGACGAAAGAGTTTGCCTAGGCAGGGAGTCAGCACAGAAGCACAGTTTTTGAGTAAAATAGGAGGAACGCCGTCCGGTCCGTAGACTTCTTAGTATTAAGCCCAGCGACGGTGGAAAGCAGTGACATTTCGCCTCATTTCTTTGTCAATATTAAGGCCTGTCGTGACATTTATGTGTAACTATTTTTCCTGGCGAGCGTAAGCGAGCCTGTAGTTTTAGAAGGAACCGGCCATTGGCCGGGACATTTTTCTACCGTAAATGTAAAAAGTTTATCTTGAAATGGGGTCTAGGGGGTGTTTATTTTAAGCTTGATGGAGGTCTAGCAATGAAACTCAATATTAAAATAATAAATAATTATATAGACCAAAAAACAAGCACTACCCTTAAGCACATTATATCTGAGTGTACTAATTTATGATTTCCTTGTTAATGGGGCATGGGTGTAATTATTTGCTCATTAATATATCTTTTTATAAAACAATTAGTTTTCTCCCTAGACCTCCATCAAGCTGTAAAAAAACACCCCCAACACCCTCCTTCCAGATCAATGTGTACATTTTTCAATAGAAAAATGTCCCGCAAATGGTTGGTTCCTCTTGAAATACATGTTCGTTATCGCTCGCCAGTTTAAAATTGACACCTAAATGCCACAATAAGTCTTAATATTGACAAAGAAATGGGGCGAAAGGTCTTAAAATCGCCAAACTAATGGGCCGAACATCTAAACAATCTGAAAACTAATGGGGATAAGCATGTGGAAGAAGGGGGACCAGAAAAACGACCCCTCTCCTCTTAATCTACCTTAGGGCAAGTTATGAAGTAAACAATAAATAAGAGGACTTATTACAGGTCTTAAGTCTCTTGCCTGGTCGTAGTTTTTGTTTTCTATGTGTATGAAGGAGACAAAAGGCAAAAAGCTTATCACCTTTTAACCCATGAACTGTTAAAACCTGTGCAAAATAAATTGTCAAGTTCAGTGAGAGAGAGTGAGGGGGTGGGCTATAAAGGGGGGTGGGGGGGGGGGGAGTGGAGGATGTGGTATGGAGAGCTGCCACTACTTTCTATGTTACCCAACTTTGAGACATTTCCGGAAGGACCGACCCAGTCCCTGGGTTAAGACTATCTGTACTCTTGCTGACATTGGAGGTAGTGGGTAGTAGTTTTATATTCTCTTCCATTAGTTTTAAAAGGCCCTACCTTTATATTATAATGGTAATACTTTATACAAATTGCTTTTCAAGTTAGCCCATTCAGTACCAGCGACGTCCTTTTAACTCTATTCTGGCTACTACTAATCAATGTTATTCAGTTTCAAAAAGGGCCTCCAGCAATTAACAAGCTATGAACTATCTCACTTAACCCTTTTAACTACCAAAGATCCTTCTTAAATCCACAAAATTGTCTAAATATAACTAAAATCTAATTAAAAATTCGTCGCCGGTACAGAAGGGGTTAATACTAGTAGTGGCAAATTATGTTAGCACGTTTCTCACAATATATATATTATTATTATTTGTTGTTATTCCAGCATTACTCCATATATACGTGCTATGAAAATGGAATGCAAGAAAGAATATTGTATGCATTGTTTTATAATTTACTGTAATTACCTTTATATATATGAATAATGTATTTTCCAAATAAATATCCATGCATTGCAGTTAAAAATGTATTTTTCCTTTAACCATTCAATGTCATAATCAAAAGTAACTGAAGTATTTCTTGTTGATCAAAATTGATTTGCTATCTCTTCACCTGGGCAAGACGGAAGCCATCTTATGTGGAACAAAACGCAAACTGAAAGACATTGTGGGCTTCTCGGTCAACTGTAATGATATTCTTATAACAACAGTGTCACAAGTTAAATATCTTGGACTGAAACTGGACGCGAGTTTGTCAGGTGAAACAATTTTGGAATCTATCCTGAGTAAGTGTAGAGCACGTATAAAATACCTGTATAGACAGGTAGGATGCTTGCCCGCGGCGACCAAAAAGACCCTCTGCCAAGCGCTTGTTCAATGTCATTTTGACTCTTCTGTGTCATCCTGGTACTCTGCATCATCTAAATCAGCACAACACAAACTTCAGGTCACTCAAAATAAAATGGTTAGGTTCATGCTGAACCTAGGACCCAGATCACATGTTGGCCAGGAACAACTTCAGTCACTAGGTATGCTCAATGTCTCTGACAGGGCCAAACAAATCAGGCTCACTAATGCCTTCAAAATTTTCTATGACAGAGCTCCAGAGTATCTAAAGAATTATTTTGTTAAAGCAAATGAGAGGAGTGGACATAATACAAGAAACAGGATGTTTAATTTTAAGGTCCCGAGAATCCAAGGACAGGGTAAGCAAACATTCTTCTTCACTGCCATCAAAGACTGGAACGACCTACCCCAGTCAGTCCGTGAAAAGAGAACACTGTATTCCTTCAGACGTAGCCTGAAGGAACACCTGAACCGGACAGCTGCGAGAAGGGAGCACCAAGCTTATGTCTACTAATAAATACGACATAAGAGATAGACAAACCAAACTGAAATTATTTCTGATTACGGATTACTGATATTTACTATAGGATGTAAGGTATCTTAAAATAACCCCCTAGAAATACTTTCTCTAAAGTATCTATTTCTTTATCCTCCCCATTTCCCCAGCTAACCTAATCCCACAAGGACCCCAATGGAAATACGCCTAACGGCCTTATTGGGCTATCCTTAGTTGGAATTATGCAAGGCTGGTACATGTCATTGTTGTAACATACTATGTGGTACCAACTCTGTAAATTGCTAACTGAATAAATATTATTATTATTATTATTATTATTATTATTATCTAGCTGACTTTATTTAGTAACCCTGGCACCAACCCTTTCCGCTTGTTGCCAAACAATTCCAGAAGTTTCACAGCTTACTCTGTAATACAATAATTCCATATATACTCTATATAATTAGTATTCTCTCATTTCACTTACTCATTCGGCCAAGCATCACAATAATATCAATAGTGTTTGTATGCCATTGTAAAGGCTTATCCCTCAATGCCTTCACCTTCAGTAAAATTAGTATACTAATAATAATAATAATAATAATAATAATAATAATCTATCTATCTATCTATTGCCCGACGCCATGATCCCCGAAGGGGTGGCCACGAACGAACCGCCCCCATGCACCTGTCTCCAGTCAGTCGACGCCCCTCCCCCCAACCAGCACCGCCTTCGTTCATATACTTCCTCACTCCATCCTTCCACCTCTCATTTGGTCTACCTCTCCCTCTCTGTCCCTCCACCTCGCTCTCGTACACCCTCTTAGTCATTCTCTCGCTTTCCATACGTTCCATATGGCCGAACCATCTCAAGTTGTTCCTTTTCACACTTTCCAGCACATCTACCTCCACACCACACCTCCTTCTTACTTCCTCATTAGTCTGCCTCTCCTTCCATGTTACTCCGCACGCACTTCTTAAGTAATTCATTTCCACTGCTCTCACTCTTGGTCTGAGTCTCTCAACCAACGTCCATGCTTCGCTTCCGTAAGTCAGTGTCGGGATTACCACACTGTCATGCAAGGACTTCTTCACTTCCATACTGACCACCCTATTTCTTGTTACTGCTTTCAGCGTTCCTACAACCCTGTTGTACCCTCTCCCGCACTTCTTCATCCATAGTCCCATCTTTACTCAACACACTGCCCAGATACTTAAAAGAGTTGACGATCTCCATAGCCTGACCGTTCAGCTTCACCTCACACTCTGTGACTTCACCCCTTTTGAAGACCATAACCTTGCTCTTCCCCGCATTTACCTTCAAATTCTGTTTTTCGCACACTATTCCAAACTCATTTACCAGACCCTGCAACTCCCATTCATTATCACTCATCAGAACTGTATCATCTGCAAACAGCAGTATAGGTAGCTTCCACTCAATTCCCTCCCTTTTCAGCGATACACCAACATCCACTGCTCTTGATAGTAATTCTTTCATGACTCCATCCATATATACAGTAAACAACCATGGGGACATCACACACCCCTGTTTCAAACCAACATTCAGGTCAAAGAACTTGCTCTGCTCATTCTCCACACGTACTGCCGCCTTTGCACGCCTCCACATTCATCCAGAACTCCTCTTTCGTTATTACAAGTGTATCCTCTGTCGGGGCATACACACACACAATCACCCACGTTTGTATTCCTACTTTCATTCTCACCCACACAATCCTTGAACCCACAGACCCATACTCTCATACACATTCCTTCCAATTGTTACTTACAAACAAACACGCACCTTCTCTCGCTGTTCCTTCACTCACTCTAGCATACACACCCATTCCACACTCCCACTCTCTCACATCTGAACCTTTCCATTTGGTCTCTGTCATTCCACATACATCCAGCCTGGCATTCACTAGCACTTCCAGAACCTCTCTCTCTTTTGTGCCATCATTCATGCCACTAGCATTCCATGTAGCCATTCTCAGAATGTCCGAAGGAATGTCCTTAGTCGGTCGTGGTTCGTCAACATAGGTTCCGTCCGCATCCGAGGCTGTTCATTCGTTTTTCTTTGCTTAGGTATTTTTTCCGGGTGGGGGTCGCAAGCCCACCGACCCAACCTCTTTAGTTGCCTCTTACGACACGCAGAAGGCACGTGGGGCATATTCTATTCCCTTACCCCCAGGGGGTAATAATAATAATAATAATAATAATAATTAAGGTAAAAAGGCCGCCAGCCAATCAACGCGCTCCCTTTAACCTTCCCTTTATACCAGATGAGTTTGACACTCTGGACTCTGGAGGTAAACATGCCACACCTTCCCGGCCGACCAATCAGAAGCCTCCATTTTCGGAGCTGACAGCTACGTGTACAGCTTCATGTTTAAACTTGCTCTCACTCTCTCCACAGGCCGTTTCTGCTGGTTGCAATAGGTCTAATGCATCAGTGCCAGCCCTATACTCCCGGAAGCCACTAAAAGACATTCGCAACCAGCTTCCAGGAACTATTATGGAGAGAAATGAGTTGAAACGAAGGAAAGAAATATTCAAGCCGCGCGGCCAAAACATCGACTGGCCGAGCGGGCAGCTCAGCCAATCACAGCGCCGGAAAGCGGGAGGCGGGGCTATATCAAGGGGGTGGGGGAGGCTGCACCTCTCGGACTCCACTGGGCTAACTTCTTGCAAGCCACATTCGCTCCCTCACTTGGGTACCCATGGAAACTTGGATGCACTTGTTCCAGCCTTCCAGCCCACACCACTACACCCTGTTCCAAATAAGTATTCCAGAAATCCTGAACCCTAACCTCTGTAACTCAAAAAGGGCTTGAGCAAATAGACTGTAATTTTCTACACATACTCCCTGGCTGTCCCTTCCCAAATTGTTGAAATATTAGCGTGATTACTCTAGTCGTTTGTGATAAATAGAGGTTAACATACAGTAGTTTTGGCCTGCTTACTTGGAACAGTGTATAGTTCCAGTAAAGTCCACATCGGGCCTAGCATCAATCTCCCCTACTAGGCGGATACACCTTCAGTATCCGGCCGTCTGTCGTCACATCGCTGGCTTGCACACCTACAGCCAAGCGATTCAAGAGGGACGACAAATAGTAGATGGGAGCGAAGATTTCCAGTTGAGCTATTGGCCGGCTCAGAGGTGGTGAAGATGTTCCAGTAGATACCTAAGACTGTCTTATATTTTTAAAGGACTCATATTGGGCCCGCACCAGATTTCGAGAAAGAGAGAAAATGCTTGACAAACCCAGTGGTTCCAACCAATAATAATTGATGTTTCTTATAGGACAAAATAAAGAGAAAGATACTAGACTTATGTAAATAAATAAAATTATGATGTGTTAAGAAAATGATAGTTATTCTTGATAGACAAGGCTCCATGCCGATTAGCTATCAATAGTATAGGATATTGTAGGGCAGCAAATAGATATTAACATTAAAGTAAGAGGGGATAATTCATAAATAGATAAGCAACTATAGGGCTCAGGGGAATAAAGAATAGTTGCAATTAGACCAGTTTTAGTTTGAGAAATAGGTAAGGAGGATACTAGTCCGTATGATCAACTATATTTTTTTGTTATAAAGGAAACATTATCAATCATATTGTTTAAAGGAATATTCCGTCGGTTCCGTGGTAAGCGTTCCGAGTATTAAGTCCAGGATAATATTGTAATCATAAAATATATGTAGAGGATTAAGCGGTGAATATTGTTCACGTAGGTGTTTTGAGATACTGATTATATCAAGGCATTTCTTGAGATATATTATTGGAATAGGTGGTATAAGTGGCGTACGGACTTATTGGTAATAGGGTTAAGAGAATATATAATTTAAGAGTGTTCTAGATAGGGCGATCGAGGTCATGTGTAGTAACGCCCTGGTCTTTTGAGTAGATATATTATTATAGGGTTAAGAGAATATATAATATGAGAGTGTCATATGTAGTAACGCCCTGGTCTCTTGAGTAGACACATTAGGGCCCGGTATAGTTATATTATTTTGGAGTTTAGTTAAGAATATATATCTTGTTCTAGATAGGGAAATAAAGGTCGGATTTATTAATGCCCCGGTCTCTTGAGTAGACACAGTAGGGCCCGGTAAAACTATATTATTTTGGAGACTAGTAACGTGCCTTTGGATCGAAGTCGAAGTGAGTCAATACCTGAATAGCGGGAATTCAAATAGGTGGTAATGGGAGCTCTCGAGTTCCAATGTACAACCTATGGTGGGTAGACGAAATATTCAATCTGTGTATTGAACTCATTTCGGCCCGAACAGAGAAATAGTTACTAGGTTAGCATAAAGTTAGTAGTAAGTTTGTTAAATAAAGTATACAACTTCTAAATGATTGTCGAATTATTCCCCACCTTAGTAGTATATTTAGATTAAGAAAATAAGTACTACAATAATAATAATGATAATAATAATAATAATAATAATAATTATAATAATAATAATACAAATAATAATTATAATAATAATAAAAGTTGTATGGGGTTCAAGCAGTGTTGCACGCAGTGTATTGTCTTAGATACAAGAGCTGTGTCACATATATCAACTAGATCATTTATCATATCGGGCATGGAGAAAATACAGAAGGAAAAAAGGGTAGCCATTTTGGCTGTGGCGACTTAGGCCATTAAGGAGTGTGGGCATTTTGGTTAAAACTATAAAGGAGTATGGTTACTTTAGTTGTGGCCTTTAACTCGGCAAGCGCGAAACCCCTGAAGTATACACCATACCCCTGTGCGAAGGTATTCTAATTAATTCCTCACTAAAATTGTTAATTTACCTTATATATAATTAATACTTATCCATATGCGCCTATTTTACTTTTAATATGAACATATGAACATGGGAAAGCAATAAAACAAGTGGTAATAGCAATTGGCAGGTGAAAATTGTATATTTTAGCACCCGCGGTCGTAATCTGACCCAGGGCAAGACAGGCACACCCTCCCTCTCTCGTGTCTCGCATGGCACTGAGAGACCAGGGGCCTTTCAGACTGGCTTGGAGGGTCGGAGTTATACTCCTTCACCCTCCTCCCTCTCTCCCACTTGTCCTCCCACGAAAATACTCGATAAATATCGGGAATAATAGAGAAAATACCTGATAATTGAGGAGGGGGGAAAAAGGGAGGGTGGGGGGGAACACATGTGTAGGAGTTGTAGCAAGTACAATTGTTAAGAGCAAACCTGGTGGTCCCTCGGATATCCACCCCCGGCAGGATTGGGTTATTGACACAGGGCCCTCCCGGTCGTCATCATGCGACTGTGTCAAGAGCATTGCAACGTCCCAAAGCTGCTTGTCAGTACAGCTATTTCTTTAGTAATATAAGGGGACTTCACTCTAACATCAATTCTGTACACCAATTTCTTCAAGCAGAATCCCCTACTCTCCTTTTTTTGACAGAGACTCAAGTAACATCCACATCTGACACATCTAGATTTAATTTTCCAGGTTATCAACTGCTCCAAAATTTCAGACCTAAAGGTGGTGTTGCTTCGCAAAATCTGAAATTGCCCTGGAGGAGGTTACTAGTTTCAATTGTCCCTATTTTGATTATTCTATATACAAATTAATTTCTGCTGGTAAATTTAAATACATATGTTGCATCTACCGTTCCCCAAATACTCCTCCAGAGCAAAGTCTTTTTGATTCTCTGTCCTCACAACTCAGTGTCCTCAACTTAAATGCTTCTTCTGAAATCACTGTGTTGGGTGATTTTAATGTCATAATGTTGAATGGCTCACTCATTCAGCCAGGACTGATGATGCTGGTCTTGAATGTGAGCTATTTGCAGACTCATTTAATCTCATTCAACTAGTCAACCAACCCACCCGTTTACCAGATAATCCTAATCATAATTCCCACCTACTGGACTTATTTTTAACAACCAATTCAGAAAATTATGATGTTACAGTGAGGTCCCCACTTGGATCTTCTGATCACTGTCTGATACAGGCCACCTGTCTATCACCTACAACACCTTCCCACTCTGAACCTGTTTTGGTGACTAAATGGCATTACGATAGGGCAGACTAATGATGCACACTCCACCTTGAGCCACATACAAGATTTTGTAAAAATTGGAATGGAAACTTTTATTCCTCATCAAAAGTACAGTAAAAGATCTAATTCACCTAAATGGTTTGACCATAATTGTGCTAGAGTAACTGAACAAAAAGCAATAGCCTACAATGCATACACGAGATCAAAAACACATGAAGCCTTTAATTACTTTAGAAACATCAGAAATCATGCCAAAACTGTATTAAACCTAACTAAATCAAACTTTCTCCATAAGCAGGCAAATAAACTTCTAAATAATCCAAATGATAACAAAATATTTTGGTCTACTCTTAACTCATTCAAATCCAACTTCACTACTGCTTCATCCATTCCACCATTAAAATCTCCGACTGGCAATCTTGTAAGTGACCCACGAGGTAAAGCTAACCTTCTTGCAGATATTTTCTCCACCAACTCAACCTTAGATGAAATAAATCAAGATGTCCCTGTACTTAATTTTAATTCACCTGAAATTCCCTCACTTAAGATCCACACCAGACATGTCAAAACTATTTTGCAGAATCTCTCAGTAGATAAGGCTCCTGGTCCAGATGAAATTCCTCCAATAGTACTTAAGAATTGCTCCTTGGTGCTCGCTCCTGTATTGGCAAAAATTTTCCGTCTGTGTACTCATACCTCATGCTTCCCAGTACCCTGGAAAGAAGCAAACATCCATCCAGTTCCTAAAAAAGGTGCCTCTTCAGATCCATCAAACTACAGACCAATAGCTATAACTTCCACTCTTGGCAAAGTTTTTGAAATTATATTAAATAATCACATAATTAAGCATCTGGAGAATAATAAATTAATCAGTGATAGGCAATATGGTTTTAGACGATGTCGATCAACTGCAGACATTCTTTGCCTTCTTACGCATCAAATCAACCAAGCTACAGACCAACATGGTGAAACACATACAATAGCACTGGATATATCAAAGGCATTTGATAGAGTCTGGCATCAATCCTTATTGTCGAAGATGTCACACTACAGCCTTGCATCATTAGTTCCAATAATTTCTTCTTATCTTCATAACAGAAAAATATGTGTAATGGTAGATGGCCTTTATTCTCAATTTCACTCAATAAATGCTGGTGTTCCCCAGGGATCAGTTTTGGCCCCAACTCTGTTCCTCATTCATATCAATGATCTCATATCTACCACTCATAATCCAATACATTCCTACGCAGATGACTCAACACTCCACAGTTCCTTCACATTTACCATATCTTTCACCCAACCCGATCTTATAAATTCAAAAATAAACACTGCAATTTCTCTGAACCAGGACCTTTCTAGAATTAATGAATGGGGACAAGAGAATCTAGTTTCCTTTAATGCACAGAAAACCAAGTACATTCAATTTTCTAACCGACAGAATCTCACTGACTCCCATATATTTTTTAATGCTGTAAATATTCCCACTTCCCCTAGTATTGACATTCTCGGTGTAACATTAACTACTAACTTGAGCTGGACACATTATGTTAGAAGCATTGCTAAGAATGCCTCTAAAAAACTGGGACTACTGTACAGAGTTCGAGAATTCTTCACTGACGAGCAGTTGGCCGTAATATATAAAAGTCATGTGCGCTCTCAGATGGATTACTGTTCACCTCTGTGGGGTGGAAGTGGAGTGGTTGCATTGAGGCAGTTGGACAAAATTCAAAATAAAGCTATTAGATTAATTAATAACCCTGCAATCACACAGGACCTTCCTACATTAGCCATACGAAGAAACGTTGCATCCCTTGCATTATTCTACAGATATTTTCACAGCAATTGTTCCGAGGAACTTGCTTCAATTGTGCCGCCTCTCCACATCTTTCCCCGTAGAACTAGGGCAGCTGAGAGCGCCCATGAATTTACACTTTCTCCTCCACAATGCAGAACTTCTGCTTATCAGAATTCATTTATCCCCAGAGCTACTACTCTTTGGAATTCACTTCCCTCGAATTGCTTTCCACAAACTTACAATCAACAAATGTTTAAATCCTGTTGTTACAAACATTTTATGAATGGAGGATGCCTTTAGGCACATGGACCTTTTTGTTTTATCTGTGTTTTTCCTTCCTCCGTTCATTGTCTCTTAAAAAAAAAGAAAAAAAAAAAAAAAAAAAGTAATGGAGGGAAATGATCTCTCTTAAACATATATTGCATTTTTTTAGAGTGTTTCAATTTTTTTTTTTAGGCCTTGGTTCTTAACCCTTTCGCTGCGGGTGACGTTCTAGAATGTTTTGGCAAGTTACAGCAATTTCCAGGCTTTAAAAGCCTGTAAAAAACTTAAAAATCGAGTGTCAGTGGGTGGGAGCATGAGAGGCCCACCTCCGACCCTCAGAGCACCGAGCGGCTCACTGAGCTAGGCTGTGTCTCGGGCGAGTCTCTCTCTGTCTCTCTCATCAGTGTAGCCAAGCGAGCGAGTGTTACATAATAGTGGGGTTCCCGCGTTTCACTGGGACCACTGCGAGTGAACCAGACTACGTACACGGTCCATTCTGGTGTCATTTTGAAGCTATTTTCGCCAAGTTTTCGGCAGAATACACTTTATTTAATGCAGATGCTTGATTTATCATTCAGGAGTGCCTGAATATGCCCTAAATAGCCCAAACATAGCCGCAGCCAAAGGGTTAAGTGTCTTCCCACAGCCCCTGAGTAGAACATCTTATGAGTTTTCCCGCAGCTGCTGGGCTAAGGAGTGTCACTGTTAGGGTTATGGAGTGTGGCCTTATTTGTTTTTGTTTTTTTCTGTTCAGAAGTTTGGCCTTTTTTGTTTGGTCTTTTTAGGAATGTTACCTTTTTGGTTAGTTATGGAGAAACTACAGATAATACAAATTATTTTAACACTTCCGGTGCGGGCATATTTAAGTCATATTAGGGCTCATTAAGGCACTCCTGATTGATTAAGCAAGTGTCTGAATGAAATTAATTGTATTCAGCCAAAAACTAAAAGAACACCAAAACGAGCTTCGTAGCTCGCGGGCTTCAAGTCACAGTGCTATCATAGAATTTTGCTAAAATGAGCAATTATCGCTAATGTCGCGTTACATTTGCCTTTGGCAGCGGTATATATCTAGCGAGAGTATGGCTCATACTCCTCAGTGCACCGGCCGGCTGGCTGGAGGAAGGACGGGTGCCTTGTCGCGCTCCCGCTCCATCGCACTCGATTCTACAGGCTTTAAGAGGCTTTAAAAGCCTGTAAATTGCCATGGCGTTTCGGAACGTCGCCCGCATCCAATGGGCTAGGCAACCTCATGCTTTTATTTATTTTGTTTTGTTTTTATTTATTCATTATTTTTTATTTAGCCACCTCGAACTCCTTATCACGCGATCATGTGGTAAGCGCCCCAGGCCAAACAACTCTAAAACATGATCACATGATAACTTATGTGCGCTTGAAATACACAGGCCAAAACAATCGCGGATAAACTCTGTTGTTGCCAGATCGTTCTAAGATTTCGCCTAGTGGTAGGGTAAGCATTAGTGGATGCGTGGGCATACTGTATGTGGCACCACTGTAGGGAGGTGCAGTGGGCGGGCTGACCGACAAGAGGGTTCTATAAAACTGTCTTCGTGGCGCAATGCATCCTTATCCATTATGATTTTCGGTGTGAGCGTCCTGGGTTCGAATCCACGGACTGCCACATGTGTTTCTTAAATTTCATTATTGGTTTTTGGGAGTAGAGTTGGTTGTTGGATAGAACATAATAATAGGTCTCAATCTCCCTTTGTCCGCCAGGCTGTGAACACGGGTGAGTGCACATTAAATCGTCTCCCATCCATTTTCACCGCCCTAGCCAAGAACTTACGAGCCCTGTTGTGAAGATATATTGTTACCCGGTGATTGTGTATGCCCGCATGATTGTAATTATGCATTTTTACCTATTTTTTTGTATACACAATGGAGTCCTTTGATTGAACGTGGGGTGTGTGTGTCATAGAGGGATCACTGGGCACACACCACCAGGGAGCTAATCCAGTATACTTTAACTCAATCGATAAATTATATACACTATTACGAACTAGAAAAGGGAATACATAGACTGTGACTAACTTATTGTGTATGTGTTTATAAAATATTATGTTTTAGTAGCGAGAAAACGTGGACGTGCTACTATTTTCGGCAATTTCTTGCCATTTTTTAGGTAATCCAGTGTATTTCCACTCAATCTACGCAACATAATTTTCTACTATTTCGAACTAGAAAAGTTAATAAGAAGTCTGTGACTAACTTATTGTGTATGCGTTTATAACAAATTATGGTTTAGTAGCGAGAACACTTTTCGGCAATTTTTTCCCATTTTTTTGTGAGTCTGAAACATTCCTATCATTGTGAATGTGTCTTGCATAAATTGAATATTTTCTGTATTAGTGTATGATAAATTGCCAAGTTTCCTCAAGTTTACAGTACATTCACCTAAATGAAGTGCGCCCTATCTTTTTGGCAATGTTTTGCCAGTATAGTTGGGGAAACGGTTAATATATTCTTCAGTTAAGCTATTTCTTGCATTGGTTTATCCTGTTAGTGTGCTTGATTAATGTTGGTTTTAATATAGTTGATATTTGGTGTAATTTTAAATATTTTAGATAAATCTTAAGAGCACATGCAATATATATATACATATTCAGTCACTATTGCTGGGGAAAGGGTTAACGTATTCATCTATTGGGGTATTTCCTCCATTTGTTTATCCTATTAGTGCGCTTGATTGATTTTTGTGCTAATATAGTTTGTATTTGGTGTAATTGTACGTATTATAAATCAATCTGAAGAGTACATGCAATATATTTGGGCATTTTTAGTCAGTATTGCTGGAGAAAGGGTTAACTTATTGTATTCATCTTAGGAAGGGAAGAGGATGTGTAGATCAGATTTTTGCCCTGAAATGTGTTGTGGAGAAAGATCTGGAGAAGCGACAAAAGTTGTATGCTGCCTTTGTGGACTTGGAGAAGGACTATGACAGAGTTGATAGAGAAGGTATGTGGAAAGTACTGAGAATATACGGAGTAGATGGCAAGTGGATGAAAGCAGTGATGAACATGTATGAGGGTGCAAAGGCGTCAGTATGTGTGGAGAATGAACAGAGCGAGTTATTTGATCTGAATGCTGGGTTAAGGCAAGGGTGTGTGATGTTGCTAGGTGTGTTCACTATTAAATGGATGGAGTCATAAAGGAAATTCAAGGAAGAGCAGTGGATGTTGGTGTACCGCTGATAAAGGAAGGAAATGAGTGGAAGTTGCCTGTACTGCTGTTTGACAACGATACAGCTCTGATGAGCGATAATGAATGTGAGTTGCAGCGACCGGTATATATGTTTGGAACAGTGTGTGAAAAACGGAATTTGTAGAAAAAAGCGGGGAAGAGCAAGGTTATGGTCTTTGAAAGGGGTGCAGCCACAGAACGTGAGGTGAGGTTGAATGATCAGGCTATGGAGAATGTCAACTCATTTAAGTATTTGGGCAATGTGTTGAGTAAAGGTGGGAGTATGGATGAAGAAGTGCGGGAGAGGGTTCAACAGGGGAAGAGTGTTGTAGGAATTCTGAAAGCAGTAACAAGAAATAGGGTGGTCAGCATGAAAGTAAAGAAGTCCTTGCATGACAGTGTGGTAATCCCGACATTGACTTATGGGAGCGAAGCATGGACGTTGTTGGAGAGACTCAAACTAAGAGTGAGAAGGATGGAAATGAGTTATTTGAGAAGTATGTATAAAGTTATATGGACATATGGAGGGGTTGAATGAGGGGAAGGGTGGGGTTTGGACACATGTGGAGGAGTGATAGAAGGTATGGAGAGGAATTATCTCACTTAATCACATATTCCCTTGTTTTGAGTGTCACTGGGGTCTTTGAAAAGGCTTTTTTTTAGGCCTTGGATCTTAACCCTTAATTAGCGGCTCACCACATAAGTCGAGTTAAATAAAGCTGGACTATGTGGCGGCGCTCGACATAACTCGAGTGGCAATTTCAGCACGTAATGTTGCTGAGAGAGAGAGACAAGTGGTGGCAGGAGAGTAGCGAGCGTATGACTGCTCCAGACCACCGCGGCGAACATACTGACACGAATCCCAGCTCCCTCCTCCCTCTCTCACTCGCTATATAAGGAATTCTATCGGGAAAGTGGCTAATTACATGCTTTTTGCACTCGCGTTGCACGGTTATTGCAAGAAAACTAGCCATCATAAAAGGATCGTTATGGTGTCATTCGAAAGCTCTGTTTATGCCCTTTCAGGGATAGGTACTTGTTTTACGTTCTGGGTCTTATTTAGGCATGAAAATGATCACGTAAACAGCCCTATTTTGGCTAAAAACACCCCGCTGGGCGGTACATATAAATAAACCGCATAGGCCGCTCGTAACGTGTTAAGAGTCCCGTCGCCTTCGCCCAGTAAAACCTATTAAGAGTCTCGGCGCCATTCCCGGGTTAATCAGAGAAAGTAAAAACACGCTAGAATTATATGTTGCGAATCAAAGTAAAACAAACCCGATTTTTTTTTATAGTTACATCAGGAAGAAGAAAGTAGTAACTTCAACGATTGGGCCGTTAATTGATGAGAAAGGAGATTACACTAAAGATGAAGCAAACATTTCTAATTCTCTCAACACCTTCTTTGCAAAAACGCTCCAGCTAACTTTCAGTGCCTAATGAATCAGGTGACTGAGGGAGTACCTGGATGTGTAGTCTACATCAATGATATCCTGCTCTTTTCCCATACATGGGAAGAACACCTCTACCAAATCAAATTGCTTTTTTCTAATCTTGCTAAAGCTAATCTAGTTGCAAATTTAAAGAAATGCACCTTCATCAAGAATACCGTCCAGTATCTTGGATATATAGTAGGACAGGGTCAGGTTGCACCTCCTCAAGCTAAAGTAGAATCAATTGTAAATTTCCCAATGCCAAACAATAAGAAACAAATCCAAAGATACTTGGGAATGTTTGGGTATTATAGGAGGTTTATTCTAAATTGTTCAAGGTTAACAGCACCTTTAACAGATCTTCTCCGTAAAGCAAGTGTCACACTATGCCGATTTAAGCGCCGACGCTCCAGAACTTAAGGAGTGGCGATACAAGGGGGAGACTACTGCCGAGTATCGTGGGTGATAGAGGGGCGGGACGCCCACGGCGGGCAGTATGGACGGGCATGCCGCCTAACGGCAACTGGAAGGTGTCGAGAGGCAACCATGCAAGACCTAAGGAAGATAAATGACGCCGCTGGGGCGGTGTCATTCTCCGTAACACGCAAACTGGTTGGCGACAATGCTCCTGACGAGCGGCTCCTATAGGAAGTAGGGCGGTGCCGATAGATACTACGGCGGCGATGGACAGCCACCCTGTCACACTGGACCCCTACTCCGTCACACTTGATCCCGACCGAGGCAAACCGGTCCGTCGGAGGCGACGTTTGTGTGTGTGTGTGGGGGGGGGGGGGGGGGGGTAAGCTTAAGATATAGGGAGGACACTAAAAACATAATAAAAAGATCCATAAATGAGCAAACAAATGCGGCCATCTCCCCTTAATTAAGTGTTATTTTTTTTTGAATAATTTGTAAAACAAGGCCATCTATAGTTAACACTTTCAGTACCGGTGACGTCTTTCTCGTTATAGTCTGGCAACTATTAGGTTATTGTATTATGCTTACAACGGACCTGTAGCAATCACAAGACCTCCATTCCACTTATTTATCTCTCTTAACTCCCACAGACCGTTCTTAAGCTGCATAAAATCGTTTAAGTATGGCAGAACTATGGCAAAACAAACGCCACCGCTATTGAAAGGGTATATAGATAGTCACTCGTTTATGGGATCGGATTAAGGGGACAGTGTTGATTTTTGGGGTCTATTTATTTATATACTCATTTATTTTTTAGTTTCCTCGCTAGACCTCCATCAAGGTTAAAACAAAAACACCCCCAAAACCATCTATCAACGATGTCCCGTGCGAAGTTACCAGGTCGCCCTATGACGGCGCCTGGGCGTTACCGGGTCGCTGCCTGAAGGCAACCTACCTTATAAGCGGCGTCTGATGCAGACAGGTAGACACCCTTGTACCGTCTGACGCCTACTGGATGCCGCCCGACGCCACCTGCCTACCGTCACCGTCCCGCCAATTTACTAGCCGCCGACTCATCTCATGAGAGTTGTGCATGTCGAACTTTTCCTGAGGCCCCTGACGACCTCTCCCGACGGCTCTCTTGAGTAGGCGCCCACCCACGTCGCGCGGCGATGTAGGCAAAGACCTGCTCCCGATCCTTAAGTCGTGGAGCGTCGGCACTTAAATCGGCACAGTGTGACACCTGCTTTAGGATGTGAAGTTTGAATGGTCCTCCGAATGTGAGGAAGCTTTCAGTGCTACTAAGTATATTCTATCTAACTATCCCGTTCTCCGTGGCCCTGATTTCACCAGATCTTTCTCCCTAGCTGTTGATGCAAGTAATACCGGGGTCGGAGCCGTGTTGCTATAGGAGGATGACTGTAATGTATTGCATCTTGTTTGCTATTTCAGTAAAAAGTTAAATTCTGCTCAACGTAATTACTCAGTAATAGAAAAGGAGCTGTTAGCATTGATTTTGTCTCTTCAATACTTTAGTGTCTATGTTCAATCTGCCCCTGGTTCCATCACTGTATATACTGACCATCACCCATTAAATGTTTTGCACAAGTTCCAAAATAAGAACCAAAGACTGACCAGATGGAGCTTGTTACTGCAGGAGTACCCCCTAGATGTAAAACATATTACGGGTGTCCAGAATATGCTAGCAGAGTCTAAAAAAAATCATATACTTTCCTCCTCTTGACCTCTTTTCTAGCGGGGGAGGTATTACATCTGGAGCCACCAAGATGTGATATGTGACAGACACCAAGCTGTGATCCGCACCTGTACTGCACCAGGTGCGGAGATTCTCCCTCTCTTTCTCAACCTGCGGACGCGACAACGAGAGAGAGAGAGAGAGAGAGAGCGCCTAGCTGTTTCCCGCCAAATTCCTTCTTTCTCACCGGCCTACGTGACTTGATACACCTGCATACGCCAGACGGGCGGTGACTGTAGTGAGCAGCTCCCCTACTCCCTCTTCATTCAAGCACCTGTATTGGCTCACACACATGCCCCTCGCCTGTAATTGGTCCACACAACCTGCCTGTCTGTGATTGAAAGCGGCACGTGTATCCTGGCCTACGTGACTCATGAATCAAGCCCTGATTGGAATAGTGTGGTGATGGACTCTTATATAAGGACAGATATTCGAGTGTTAATCAGTTGCATTCTTAGCTGGGTGGAGAGAGCAGTATGGCGAGACGTGACTATAACAGGCTTGTATAATAGGTGTTATTTTGTGTTTAAGAGCGTGCCTCGTGACCTCTTACTCGTTATTTAGGAAATTCGTGACTATTCGTGACTATTAGAGGTATGTTGTAAATACTGACCCTCATGTGATGTAGGATTTGTGATTGGAGATTGGATATTGGAGATTGGATATTAAATATATAAACTAATTTACATGGAAGACATTGTACTAAAGTTACTTAATTTATTTGATGTAATACTATTGTTTCATTAGTGATTAAGCATTGTTTAAGTCCTATTAATTTATATTGAGACTTAATTCATATTGTAAAGCAAACTGAACTGTAACTTTAGTTCTTTTTTAAAATGGAACCAAAACGGATACCAACACGATCCTGAAATATAAAATGCTAATTTCTTTCAATTATTTTGTTTAGTTGTAAAATACTTTATTTGTTTATAAATACAATTCCATTTATATGTGACTTTGTTATATTCCCTTATCTATCGTATTGATTAATTAAATGTCTTGCAGTAATAGGAATAAATAAGATAGAGGCTAACAAGAGAATTATAATAAATTAAGATAATAACGAGGAAAGAGAATAAGAGTGAATCATAATCATTAAAGGGCTAACTAACTAAATTAATTATATATAAAAAGATCTTAATAACATTTATACTTTAATACTAATCAAAATTCATTAAAAGTCCTTACGATCATAAAAAGCTTTTCTCTATTCTAAATGTATAGCCTCCTGAATATTAAACATTGAAATGATTCGATATGACTTGAATAAGTTTCATGATTGATCATAATTGTAGCGTATCAGAATATAAAGGATAAAGAGTCCCAACAGCTAGAAGGACAGCAAGTAACAACATAACAAACTTTAACAATTTAAGTTCTATTGGCCTTCAGCTGTCTGATACCTTTTTCATATTGTCTGTTAGGTCTAGTTTCATTAAGATAACCACTTCTGAATCAAGATACGTAACAATATATATATATATATATATATATATATATATATATATATATATATATAAATATATACAGTATATACTGGTTATAGATATATATATATATATATAAGAAAGTTAGATAGTAACGTTTCACTCTTATGTTGGAGAGTTGCACAGAGTAGGGGTGGGATTGTGTTGCAAGACGGGTACCACGTGCCCTACGTAAAGGAGGTGGTATACACTGGGAAAGTTCTGAGGAACACTGATCATTATAGTAGCGATAGAATAGCAAGAGAGATGCAACATTGTGGCAGAGAGAGAGAGATTGCAGAGAGTTGGAGAGTGGAAGGGAGTTAATGATACGAAAGGCCTTCCTATCAACTTTGTCTTGGAGAGCGGTGTGAGAGGAACCTCCCCACGCATGTGAACAATACTCAACACAAAGACACACTATTCCCCTGTACAGAGCAAGAAGCGGTGCAGGTGTAAAGAACCCCCTAAGGCGGTTGAGCACACCCAGCTTCTCGGAGGCTGCCTTAGCAAGACTGGTTATATGGTCCTTCCAAAGGAGAGCAGAAGAAAAAGAGACACCAAAGAATATTGAGAGAAGATGAAGGATTGATTTTTGTATTGTTGACGAATAAGGGATAGTGCGCTGGGAATTCCGGACGGGTAGATAGATTGAGAAATTGGGTTTTGGAAGCATAAAAGGTAACAAGGTTTTCTCTGCCTCAATTGGAGATGATAGTTAGATCAGAATTTAAGAGTTCTATGGCTTCATTACATATGTCGTTGACGGATTGCTGGCTGGGGCGTTCTGAAAAACTAATGGAGTAATGTAAGGTAGAGTTGTCTGCGTATGAATGGATGAGAATTGAGGTACAGTTGAGAAGATCATTTATACAAATTAGAAAGAGAATAGGAGATAGGACAGAGCCCTGAGGAATACCGGAGTATATAGGGTGAGGAAGTGAGCGATGGCTGTCCACAACCGCAGGTATGGTACGGCCGGAAAGGAAATTAGAGACAAAGGAACAGATGGAGGGATAGAAACTGAAGGAGAGTAGTTTATAAATTAAAGATTTGTGCCAGACTCTATCAAAGGCTTTCGATATGTCTAGTGCAATAAAAAAAGTCTCACCGAAGTCCCGAAAGGAGGATTACCAAGAGTTAGTAAGATATAAAAGAAGATCACCAGTAGAGCGACCCTTAAGGAAGCCATGCTGGCGACCTGAAAGCAGATTATGAAAAGAGAAATGCTTAAGAAATTTGGAAGCAAGCATAGTTTCAAAAACTTTAGAAATACAAGAGATGAGAGCAATTGGAAGATAGTTGGAAGGTTGAGAGGGGTCACCCTTCTTTGGGACAGGTTGAATGAGAGCAAACTTCCAGCATGAAGGGAAGACGTTAGAGGATAGACAGAGACGAAAGTGTTTGCCTAGGCAGGGAGTCAGCACGGAAGCACAGTTTTTGGGTACAACAGGAGGAATCCGTCCGGACCGTACACCTTCTTTATATTAAGCCCAGAGAGGGTAGAAAGTACATCTTTAAAAGAGATTAGGATATTAGGCATAAGTAACAGAGAGGAGGGTGGAGAGGGAGGAATAGCACTGGAATCATCCAAGGTGGAGTTTCTAGCAAAAGTTTGAGCGAAAAGTTTATACATATACAGTATATATATATATATATATATATATATATATATATATATATATATATATATATATATATATATATATATATATACGGTATATACATATTATATATATATTTATAAATATATACTGTATATATATATATTGAAACATCCGTACCGACTGGATGTCATGTGGCCAGACCAACCTGTTGAACGTGACTTTACAACCTCGTGGCAACTACTAGAGAGAGAAAGAGATAGAGAGAGAGAGAGAGAGAGAGACCAGCCAAGTTTGATGTGGACGTGACAATCCACTCACATTCCACAGTATGGGGGGGGGGGACTACTGGACGAGGCGGAACCAGCCCCCCTTCTCCCTACTGCCCTTCCACTCACGGGGCCTCGTTCACCTACTTCTCGTCTGTGAATGGCTGACACCAGCAGCCTGTAAACCGTTGGTTCCGGCACCTGTTTCCTGCCTTCGGATTGGATTAGCTTGGTCCGAGAAATGATATATAAGCCGGAGATTTGATAGTTAAAAATAGTCCTTTCTTAGCTGGGGAATTGAGCAGAGTGTACAAAGTACAAAGGAGTACAAAGGAAATAAAGCAACAACAGATCTAGTGACCCTTCTAGGCTGCTTGTCCTCCAAAACACTGAGGATCAAGTGTCCAACCAGTGGTTTAGAGTGGGTAAGGGAATATTGGAAAGGGAACTACTGCCCTGCCACTAACGTGGCAGGACTAGGAAGTTAGTAGGGGACATATGGGTTAGTAACTGAGGGGAGGATAAAATAAAGTTATTCATTTACAAACGCAGTCAGTCGCAGGTTTGATGCGAGATATTTGTCTAGGCGGAATTTAAATGAATCAACGGTGCTGCAGTCTATAACGTCTCGGGGAAGCCCATTCCACAAGTTGACAACTCGATTGAAGAAGAAATTCTTAGATTCGTGTGAGTTAAAAGATTTACCAATAATTTTGCAACCGTTTCCCCGCGTGTAATTAGATTGGTCGATAGTGAAGTACTTACTACAGTTCATATTGTCGATGCCTTTGATGATTTTGAACACTTGAATTAAGTCACCTCTTAATCTGCGCTGGGTTAACCCTCCAGCCCCGGCTATGTATTATATATATATTCCTCGAAACCCGGGTGTTTTGGCCGAAAAACGTCTAGGCTAGGCTACCGTATATTCGTTAATCAGACTGCTTCCCGCATTCCCGCGCATCCCCAAGCGTAGCTGTGTTACTTACCTGTAGAATGGCATTAAGTAGAGCTCTCTAAGTCAACTGGTTGAGCTGTGATGATGATTTCATTGGAGATAACTTTATGGCCAAAACAGCCACTTTACACCACTTTTCGATACTTAACAACAACATACAGGCACACACGAACAAGCGACGCTCTCCTTCTTGTGGCCGGAGATGCGGGGCGACGGTCCAGCCGGCTGTTGTTTACATGCGTCGGACCGACGCCTCGCACACGAAGCTCACAGGCTTTCAACCACTGGGCGTTCAAGAGACCTTCCGGGTACCTGTTATATGCTTTTTTATGGGCGTTCAAGAGCCCTTCCGTGGTGAGAGGGTTAAAGGAAATAGATTTAATTCTCTAAGACGCTCTTCGCTCTTCGTATGGTTTGTTCTTTAGGCTAGGTATCATTTTGGTAACTCTACGTGAACTCGTTCTAGCTTGTTTATGTCTTTTTGGTAATAAGGGCACCAGCATTGAACGCAGTATTCCAGAAGAGGGCGGACTAAGGAATTGTAAAGGGTTACAAAGTGTTAAAGAGTGGTGGGGAGACGAGACAGACTTCAAAGGTTTGTATATTATTATGTGTTAAGTTGTGTCCCATAGCGACCTCTTACACGTTAGTTAGGGATTATTTGTGACTATTAGTTAACCAGAGGTATGTCGAAAACATACACTCATTTGATTTAAGTGTTTGGATTGGATAAATCATATAGATTGGATTGGAGAATCATAGATGTTAACTGGAGAAATCATATATGTTTAATTTAATTGGAGAGACATATATTTTGAATTACTGTTTAATTTTGGTGATTAGAATTAATGTTTGATTCAGAGATGATTTGTGATTGAATATTCTACTTTACTTATTAACAATTAACTAACTTGATGTAAAGCTATTGTCATTCATAATTAATGATTAAGCCTTGTATAAGTTAAATATTTACCTGACTATTATTCGGAATAGGCATTGTAAAGGCCTAAGCCTATTAAACTTTAATTTGTACTTTAGTGAAATCAGGACGTATGCAAAACGATCCTGAAACTCTATTATAACTTTCATTGCTTATTATTTTGATTAATTGTAAAATATCTTATTTACGTGTATAAATATAATTTCCTTTTATATGTGACTTTATAATATTTCCTTACCATTTTTATTTAGTCAAATGTCTTTCAGTAATAAGAATAAATAAGATAAAATACTAAAGGAGAATAATAATAATAAACTAAGAATAACGAGATAACATAGAAAGAGTAAAACATTCTTTAGAGGGTTAACAAACTTAAATTAATCATATATAAAAAGATCTTAATACTTTGCTGATAATCAAGATTAATTGAAATATTCTAGTGTCTTAAAACTTTGCTTACATACCGAACATTTGTATTCGTAATAAATAGCCTATTTCATATTAAACACTCAGTGTAACTTTAAATAGTTTTCTGATTAAATATAATTGAAGTGTATCAGAGTATAAAGGAAAACTGTCACAACAACTGAGGGAAGGAAGGAAAATAAACACGGATGGTTTATATTCCTTCCTTCCCTGTGGATATTTAGCATATTATAAATTCACGTGTTGCTGTGACTTTCTTGTATATACAGTATATATATATATATATATATATATATATATATATATATATATATAAATACTGTATATGTATATATAATTATATATATATATATATATATATATATATATATTATATATATGATATATATATATATATATATATATATATATATATATAGATATATATAAATAATATATATATATATATATACGGTATATATATATATATATATATGTATATATATATTTTCTTTAATACATACGAGGTTGAAAGAAATGGCAATTTCTGCATTGGAAATTTTATTATTCAAAGTTTCCAGGTCTCTGATGAGTTTTCGCTGGGTGGCAGGAAGTAGATGAAGGAGATGAGCAAAATTCATGGTGGTACAGGGTTACATTAAAGTACATGAAGATACAGGATATACGACGCGTTTCACTGGACAACCAGCATTATCAAGTAAGGAAGGAATGATATAAAAGGTAAACAGGAAGGGTATATATAGAGGGTGGAGGATCAGAGGAGGCGGAAAACAGGGGGCAAAAGTCTGCGAATGGTGGAAGGCTAAACTAGGAGAGAGAAAGGGGGTAACCGCTTCACGCATGCGCACTGGATGCGGGATGGTGGTCGATAAGTGGGGTCGAAGCTGATTGGCTGCGTGTCGAGGGGCGTGGCCTAAGTTGTGTGGCGCCTGCAGAAGACGAAGCTGAAGGAGGTAGCGCGGGGGGCTGCATCAAGGGCACCGGGGGGCGAGGAGGGGTGTTAGGTCCTGTAGGGTAGTGCCTTTTGGCAGAAGGAAGGATCTGAAGGTCCAGA
>CM064502.1:34549931-34617431 GCA_032716605.1 Paralithodes platypus | reverse complement strand
GGAATTACCGCATATCGCACACACACTATACACATAACAAAGGTGAAACATAGACTGATTGACTCACAGTCTGAGTGACTGTCTGTCTGTCTGTCCGTCCACGATGCCAGGGCATATCAGGCGGTCGTATGCTACATCTCACACCCATGACATGATAAAAAGTTGTAATTTTGATTGAACGACATGATAAAGTGACCGCCATGTCACTGACGATTTGACATGTGTTAGACAAAATACACTGTCTAGAGGAGCTCTCCTTATGAGTCATAATTACAAAATTTAATTTCTCTTGCTAGACATGTGTAAGAAACGTAAAAGGAAATTACCGTGAAACAATATTACAAATGTTTGATATTCACTGTACACACCTTTAAATACACTTTGATGAGTGTTGAATGATAGACGAGTTTCTACAGCATTCACAGCTAGGAGAGACGCTTTTCTACAGCATTCACAGCTAGGAGAGACGATTTTCTACAGCATTCACAGTGAGGAGTGAAGTGTGGTTGAGATAGGTCACGGTCGAGGGTTGAGGTATCAGCACACGCTGAGTCTGCTCTGCTACACAGGCTCCCCTCTCACGAACATCGTCTCGCGGCAGCCAACTCCTATTCGTGGGATGCCCACACAGGAATCGCCGTAGAGATGAACTGGTAGAAACTCGTTGTTGAAGAGATTTTATTGAACAGGAACTGGTTGAATGAAAGAAGAGCTGCTAGATGAACTGGATAAATGAGTGGTATAAACTCGTTGTGTTGAAGAGACTTTATCGAACAGGAAACTCAGGAAAGAATGGAGAAACTGGATAATGGTAGTGTAGACCAGACAATTCTTCGAAGGTACGTGGTGTAGTCGCCTTAATTAACAATTCATGTTAAAAAGGACCACCTGATGCACACCATATGTTACAAATGACTTTTGACAGTCACTATAAGTAAGGTGTAAAGATTAGGACGTTTTGAGATTCGATCCTAATCTTATCTTATAAGGGTTAACTTTGAACTCTTAGTAAGGATGACTTAAGGTGTCGATGTCCTTAGGAGTTAAATATTATGTTTTAGTTATAGGTTGATTGTAGAAGTTGTAGGTTGATCTCAGCTCCCGTTCTCTGTTCGTTGATTGATAATTATATTAATTAGGTAGATAATTGTAACGCAGCCACCATCCCACGTATACCTTATACATATTATATATAGGTAAAGGGGAAAAGGAAAGAATGTGGTATCCAACCAACTTTGATATTTATTCAAGTACCAACTGAAATAGTATACAGATGTACTAATATAAGGGAGACTGTATTCTGTCAAGAGAAGGAATATCTCCCAGACCTCCATATGTCTCTGAGGCCTGTATCTATCTTAGACCTCCTGTTATGTCTGAGGCTTGTCTCTTACTAACTCAAATCCTCCCTCAATACCTCCTACCTCCCTGTTACCTCGAAACACCTCTACAACACGTGATCGTCATTGGTCATACGATCAGTGCCTGGGCGACAACAAGCTGCCAGAGTAAGATTTATTTGTGTGGGAAAGAAATCTGAGTCATTGAATTTTAAGAGGTGATAGATCACCATGTACAATCCACCACATAAATATACGGACACTGTAACTAAAGCACCTTAAAATTATAGGAGAGTTCAATATAGCGAGTTCTTAATATATGATTGAATAGTTAGATGTAATATATATATATATATATATATATATATATATATATATATATATATATATATATATATATAATTATATACTGTATATATATATATATATATATATATATATATATATATATATATATTATATATATATATATATATATATATACCGTATATATATATATATATATATATATATATATATGTATACAGTATATACTGTATATACATATTTTCTTTTCTATGTGAATGAGGGAGACAAAACGCATAACTGCCTGCAGCAAGTGCCTCCCCCAGATTTGAAAGAGTGACAGGGCCAAAATCAAGGGACGTTTGAGCTAAAATACCTGGACACACAGAGTTTGAAGCAATTTAAGTCATAGGAAGAAGGACAAGACTTTAGAGCAGCAGCCCAGAGCGTTTTGTTCAAACGAACAAGGTACCAATATCTGAGTACTGGATCATTTAGAAAGTACCCAGACATATGCAGATATGGACGTCTGCCGGGGCCCCCCTGCTGCAAGTGGCCCCTAGGGGCCCCAGTAGGGGCCCACAAAATCATCTAGATCAATCATAGGAGGTACCATATAAAACTTCCTTTAGAAGTATTTGGACATCACATGGAGTATATAATGGTCCCTGCCAGACAAAATGTCTGCTGCAAAATGGCCGCCAGACGCACAGTAAAGGGCCCCATAATTTGATCTGGTTCAAACATTGGAGGTACCACTTGAAACAAATTTTAGTGGATCAAGTACATCCCAATGAGTATAGAATGGCTCCTGCCAGACAAATTGTCTGCTGCATAAGGCCTACCAGACACCCCCCAAATGTTGGCCCCAGG
Source organism: Paralithodes platypus (assembly GCA_032716605.1). Lineage (NCBI taxonomy): Eukaryota > Metazoa > Arthropoda > Malacostraca > Decapoda > Lithodidae > Paralithodes > Paralithodes platypus. The sequence goes on along the minus strand of CM064502.1, from coordinate 34,614,933 downwards.
GCAGAATTAGGCTAGATCAAACTTTGAAAATACCATATAAAACTAAGTTTAACCCACTGAGCACCAGCTAATTAATAATAAATGTACACCCAAGGACCAGCAGGTTGTAAAAAAAAAAAAAAAAATCAAGAGAACGCCAGGAATGGGCTTGAAATGAAGGAAAACCCACAAAAAACCCCCGATCCCCTAGGTCATTAAGAGGTCCTATGGGGCGCCCGAAATTACAAGAGGGGAAATGGGTAGGCAAACGCATGCAAAAACAGGTTTTTGCGTGCTCACACGCAAGCGGCTGGACTTTGAGTGTTTTGAACCCTCGGCATTGTTGCATGGGATACTTATACAGTTCCCATACAAATCTGAGCCCTCTAGGTGCCATAGGATCGGAGAAATTAACAGCGACGCACCCTAGGTGGCGCTGGTGTTTAGAGTTATATACATTGCCGACGCACATGATGCGTCGCTGGTATCCAGTGGGTTAAATGAACAAGGACATCCAACACAGTACGAAATCGCCCCTGCCAGACAAATTGTCTGCTGCATAAGGCCTGCCAGATCCCAAAAAAAGGCCCCCAAATTTTGGCTGGATCAAATATTGAAGGTCGTAATAGAAATTAGAATTTAAAAACTTACAAAACGAACTGAAACATTAACTGCGTAAATAAATTATGTACTAAAATAATTCATTACAATTCAAAACTTACGTAAAGACAACCAACTAATTATATTATCTGGGGGAAAATGTATATAATGTATATTTATTGGGTAATATAATTATGAAATAAACAAACTTACAATATCCACATAGCATTACCACACTAGATGAGAGTATGGTGTTAGACTAACTGCTCTAGGTTATTTAGGATAGATAAGATGTAGGCTTTTTCACCAGGTTGGGCAGTGAAATGGGAGGAGAGCCAATGGCGGTGGTAAACATTGAAATCTCCTAAGGTGGAGATTCCTGCGAAAGGAGAGATGGATAGAATGTGTTCCAGAAGTTAGATAGTCAAAGAATTTTGGATAGTCAGTTGAACTTGGGGAGAGATAAACAGCACAGAAATAATTAGTTTGAGTGTGACAAGAAAGCTTTAGCCAGAGTTGAGATTTCAGAAGAATCATAGTTGGGAACACGAGAAAAAGCAAGATTGTTGCGCACATATATTCAACATCCACCTTTAGCTTGAAACTGAGGATAGACATAATAGGAAATAGAGGATACAGAGAAGGGTTTCCTATCAGTAGTCCCAGACAACTGGGTTTCAGTGAGAAAACGATCAGGGTTGTCAAAGGAGAGGTGGTGTTTAACAGATCTGAAGTTAGAGGAAAGGCTATGAATGTTGCAGAAATTGATAGTATGAGTGGAAGATAGCGGTTCATACCATTTTGACGGGTTGGCAATCGGGGCCAAACAACTGGGGGTACTTCTGGTCCCCCCTCCCAACCCCCACCCCACTGATGACTCTGTTGAACTGTATTTTTCTTTTCTTTTTTAAGGAATTTTGAAAAGGTAGTGTAGTATATAAGGTGCTTACAGTATAGTGCATTGAAAGAGAGAGAAGGTGTTTAGGAGGGCCACATGTGGTTGCCCTCTATTTTAGTGAGGCACGGAAAGGATCAGCAATGGAGGACAGATGGTGAAACAGGAGTTCCAGTTATTCTTAGCTGCCACCTGTAGCACTCCCTGGGAGTACCGCCCTGTTCGGCTGGTGCCTATAGCCTCCTCCTATGAATCTCTGGACTCATTGACATCCTTCACACTCTTCATGCCATACAGAGAACAGAGGAATTCTTCTGCTTTGCTTTGGTGTGGTTCATCTTCAGATGTCAATCGCTGAAGAGCTGGATGAGTGTTCCTCTTGTGTCTTTCTTGAGAATTTCTAGTGGCTTGACTTTACCCTTTCTGTAGAATGCTGCAGTGAAATTACAACCAGTAAATGAATGAAGAACTGGCATGACAGATGCTAGGCCCTTCTACTTTGACTCCAAGGCAATGCTGCTAATTATATCAATATATCTACGGATATTTCCTGACCCACATTCCATAAGGATGCAATTGTATTATGTTGGCCTGGGACTTCTTATGTGCCTTCCTAGCATTCCGAGGAGAATCTCCATTACATCAGTATTTGACGATTTGACCACAACATTTCCAGTAACATTGGATGCATGGAATGCAAGGAGAGTGTCATCTTCCTCATGACTACCCTGAATATAGGCTGGATATCATCTTGAAATCTACCCCATTGAATGTGAGATGGGCACAGTCGCCTTCATGGGATACAATAACTGTCTTCTTGTCTAGGATTTGCCCATACTCATATTCCTGCCATTCTTTGAGAAGATAAATTGCCAACTGATCCTTGAATAAACCATTTTGTAACAGTTTCTGACGGCTCTGTCTGGGTAATTGAGCTGGACCAGTGATGCTCCATGTAGATTTCTCTAACTTACTTTTAGGGAAATCGGACGATATATTTGTAAACAAATACATTAATCTCATTCCCTAGACTGGCACAGATGTATTCCAAAAGCGACCTAGCCAAGTTTCCATACAATGTGATGCGACCAATGACAGAGAGGAATGAGTAGATCAATAGCCCACCATCAATCACAGTCACATTGATAAGTGGTAAAGGTGTTACTGTGAATTTATCATGTAGTGCTGAGTGGTACTTGAAAAGTAGACAGAATGGATACAAAACACCATCGAGGAAGAGCACTTTATTGACAACGTTTCGCAGATAGCTTCATCAGGGCACTAGCAAATACTGGTACCTAGGAGGCCTTAAATATGTCATGACGGAATTTAAGGCCTCCTAGGTACCAGTATTTGTTAGTGACCTGAGGAAGCTATCTGCGAAACGTTGTCAATAAAGTGCTCTTCCTCAGATGGTGTTTTTTATTCATCATGTAGTCCATCAAACTTATCAAGCAACTTGTTCTTCTCTGTCTGTTGCCCTGATCCGTATGATTGCACAATTGACAGTGGGTATTCTGTGATTGGAAAGGTCATGACATGCCTGAGATTGAAGGTCGTCCTATGAGAAGCTGCAACTAGTATTCTTATGAAAGCACCTCTGAGGCTTTCAGTAGCTGGTTTTCCTTTGGCAATGAGGTGCTTTATGGAGTATTCCTTTGCAAGATTGGCTATCTTTTTTCTTTGGATGGGCTTCAAGAATCTTTCTTTATCTGCCATTCATTCCTCTTGAAACTTAACACAGCTTTCATGACCAGCAACAAGGCTCCCTGTATTATGTTTATGTTTCTACAGATGGTGCTTTTCCTGTGACGATGTTCAAGAGGCAAGCAGTATATTTCCAAGGCCGCATGGTGCCCCTTGATGTGTTAAAAACTGCATATGCCGACATTGCCATAACCTTTCTATCCACTGCTTCTTTGTTATCATCGCCTGAATATTTTTGAAAGCCAAAAGGAGTGTTTTGTAAAACAGTAAGATTACTTCAGGTAGGTCAGGTGACCATGCCTTGAGTGTCTCTACTGTTGTTGGAGTCAGCTAACCATTATAAATAATTTACTGTTAACTGAACATTCTGATGAAAAATTATCCAGAATTTCAATATGATATAGAAATGGGCATCACACATAGTACCGCTAACTAAAGAAATCCACCCTGAAAGTATATACAGGAGTAACTATTTATTTTTAGGCCTTGGCAAGCAGGAATTTGTTGCCTGAATTTTATTTGAATTATATGTAGTGACAGTACTGTTATTAATGTATGCATTAATTAAGACCATTCTCACATACTAATAATGGTGAGTGGACAGACATTTAGGAAACATACTTGATAAGAGTAGGCTACAGTATCACTTCGAATTTCTAATTAACCCGGGAATGGCGAGAAAACTCTAAAGAGGTCTCGGTGGGCCAAGGCGAGAACACTCTTAAGAGATAAGGCATAAGAAAACATTTTAAAAGGCCCCAGTAGCACTTAAAACAAGTGAAAGGGTGATTAAGTGAGATAATTCCCCTCCATACATCCTATCACTCCTCCACATGTGACCCTCCTTTCCCCCCCTTCAATTATCACCTATTTTTCCTCTTATTACCATATTTATTGGTGTATTTATTGTGCCAATATCTCCAAGCCGATCCTAGGGTGTGGTGTTGCGTAATGTCTATGCGTGGGAAAGACAGAGAGAGACAACCCTCACACCCTCAACCTCTCTCCAGGCACCAAGAGGGGAGGATATACATCGCGGCTGCCTCACATTTTATGCATGACCGGTCAGCAATAATTCGCGTTTTTGACCATCCAAACACTATTCCCAATTGTTTTATTGTTGTTACATGTTACTATCTTCATATTAAACAAACAATTGGCGTATAATTATGAATAAGTAATAACGATATTTATCGTAAAATTACGATTTTAGGCGGGAATGGAGCCTAATATTGCCGCCCAGTAGTATGTTGTTCACTACACACATCTCGCCATTCAAATGTTAAGCTTACCATAAGCTCTCTCTCTCTCTATATATATATACATATATATATATATACTGTGTTACGATCCAGGTTCTACAAGACACGGGGCTCTTCATCATTGGACTAGATAAGGCTAAATGCAACAATGGTAACACTAGTTCCAACCCCTGCCTTAACCACTGGAAAACAAAACACCTATCCTGCCCTGAGTCGTGCCTGGACAACAAGGTATCCTATGACTCGGTAAAAGGTGCACACTATAGGCTGATGATCACTGAAGCAGCCTATACTCATACAACATACGATTACTTTATTAACACCTTACGAGCGGCCTATGCGGTTTATTTATGTGTACCGCACAGCGGGGTGTTTTTAGCCAAAATAGGGCTGTTTACGTGATCATTTTCATGCCTAAATAAGACCCAGAACGTAAAACAAGTACCTATCCCTGAAAGGGCATAAACAGAGCTTTCGAATGACACCATAACGATCCTTGTATGATGGATAGTTTTCTTGCAATAACCGTGCAACGCGAGTGCAAAAAGCAGGTAATTCGGTACTTTCAGTACATAATTGAGTATGTAGCGAGTGAGAGAGGGAGGAGGGAGCTGAGATTTGTGTCAGTAGGTTCGCCGCGGTGGTCTGGAGCAGTCATACGCTCGCTAGTCTCCTGCCACCACTTGTCTCTCTCTCTCAGCCACATTACGTGCTGAAATTGCCACTCGAGTTATGTCGAGCGCCGCCACATAGTCCAGCTTTTTTTAACTCGACTTATGTTGCTCGCCGCTAATTAAGGGTTAAAGTATACAAGGAAAAAGATAGATAGCGTAATTAAATCGCAGCAACGATTTAATAGCAAACTAGAAAAAGGATAATTTACGTTACGTTAAATAATCAGTAAACTGTCACTCCTGTCTGAAAGAAAGTGAAACAAAGAAAGTCCTAAAGCATCATGCCGGAATTTTCTGCAAAAGTCAGATGCAACTAAGAAGTACGTATCGGATTCTGAACTGTGTATTATTACTGTGGGAACATATATAGTGTAGGGACATACCGTGTTATCTGGCACAGGTGTAATTATAAAACAGTCGGCAGTCTAAACTCTAACCACAAAAAGATGTGCTTTCTCCCACCAGACACTAGCCTGCTCTGGTTGGGTCTCTCAGCAACAATCACGACTTACTATAAACATAAGGAAGAATAATGCTGCACACATATACACAATGAGAATATAAACCCTAATCGGGGGTCTGCCAGGTGGACGAAGTCTAGCAGGGGAGTCGTAGGCTAGGCTACCTGGGCCGAGCCACCTGCTCGCTAGCCTAGTGTCGTTCTCAAGTCTGTGCGCCTAGTTACCTTAAATGACGGGGTGCTCTCTTGAGAGATCCAGGTCTCATGTACCTGGTTCTCTCCTGGCGACCCTCCTAAGTCAAAAGCTAACGAGCTAGCACAGTTCTGGGTGGACTAGGCAAACGCCCTCACGCCATCACAGTGCTAGGCTCTAAGGTACACAGACAAGAAAATGACCTAGGCCTCCGCAGGTATCCGGTACAGTTGCATAGGCTCAACGAAGTCTATGCTCATAGGAAACTGCAACCTGATAGCCTCTCCCCAGTCTAGCATCGACTAACCTGGCAGACACCCAAGAAAATAAGGTTGGGGCAACACAATGAGTATGTCAAACATCCCCAAGCCAAAATGGATAACCCTCTGATCCAAAATGCCTAACTAAGTACATATAATATCTCTGAGAGCTCGCTGTATAATACAGTGACGGATATATGAAATCAACGTCAAGGGGAAGGGCAGTTAATTAATAGTAGGATATACAGAGAAAAGAAGGTAAGCAGTGGTAGAGAAAGTTCGCAATAGGGGGGTGAGGTGGGCTGATAGATTGCAAAGGGATGTTAGGGTTACAGCACTAAGAGGAGCTCTGAGGGAGACACAAGGACAGGAGCCCACACCACCGTCCCAGGACCGCGGCCGCCAATCACAGACGACCACGTCACCAGCCAGCAGGGCTGCAGAAGGCGCCAGGAGCCACCAGCCAATCAAGGGCGCGGGAAAGCGCGCCAGCGGGAAAACTCCTCGAGTGAGGGAGGCAACACATACCTACGCACGCACACATTACGACCACGCTCTCGCTATTCTCTCTCTCCCTCCACAATGCATCTTATATTCTACTAATGATATAAAATACTTCCCGTTGTCACAGACGAAAGTAAAGGCCACCACGGGACTGTCTGTAACAACACGAACAATATGAAAGAAAGAACAACATTCTCTGATAACTGTAGCCCATTTCACTGCCTGGGGAGAGGGGAGAAGAGGATAGGGAGCCAACCGCTGCCCCCTTGTGGGCGCTGGGGAGCTGACATGCGTCACAACTGTATATATATATATATATATATATATATATATATATATAGTATATACTGTACATATATGAGAAACATTTAGGCAGTGTCTGGCAGGCCTTATGCAGCAGACAATTTGTCTGGCAGGGGCCATTTTGTACTGTGTTGGATGTCCTTGTTCATTTAAACTTAGTTTTATGTGGTATTTTAAAAGTTGATCTAGCCTAATTCTGCCCTGGGGCCAACATTTGGGGGGTGTCTGGTAGGCCTTATGCAGCAGACAATTTTTCTGGCAGGAGCCATTCTATACTCATTGGGATGTATTTGATCCACTAAAATTTGTTTCAAGTGGTACCTCCAATGTTTGAACCAGATCAAATTAGGGGGCCCTTTACTGTGCGTCTGGCGGCCATTTTGCAGCTGACATTTTGTCTGGCAGGGACCATTATATACCCCATGTGATGTCCTAATACTTCTAAAGGAAGTTTTATATGGTACCTCCTATGTTTGATCTAGATGATTTTTTGGGCCCCTTCTGGGGCCCCTAGGTGCCACTTGCAGCAGGGGGGCCCCGGCAGACGTCCATATCTGCATGTCTGGGTACTTTCTAAATGATCCAGTACTCAGATATTGGTACCTTGTTCGTTTGAACAAAACGCTCTGGGCTGCCGGTCTACTTGTTCTGGGAGAGAGTTCCATAGTGTATCACTCTTGGGTTGGAGAGTTGCACAAAATAGGGGTTGGATTGTGTTGCAAGCCGGGTACTACGTACCCTACATAGAGGAGGTGGTATACACCGGGAAAGCTCCGAGCAACACTGATTATATTGTAGTAGCGATAGAATAGCGAGAGAGATGCAACATTGAGGCGAAGAGAGAGAGCTTGCAGAGAGTTGGTGAGTGGACGGGAGTTATTGATACGAAAGGCTTTCCTTTCTGCTTTGTCTAGGAGTGCGGTGTGAGAGGATCCTCCCCACACATGTGAACAATACTCAATACAAGGACACACTGTACCACTGTACTGAGCAAGAATCTGTGCAGGGGTAAAGAACCCCTTGAGGCGGTTGAGCACACCCAGCTTCTGGGAGGCTGCTTTAGCAAGACTGGTAATAGGGTCGTTCCAAGTGAGAGCAGAAGAAAAAGAGACACCGAGAATATTGAGAGAAAATGAAGGATTGACTTTTGTATTGTTGAAGAATACGGGATAATCCTCTGGAGGTTCCAGACAGGTAGTAAGATAGATAAATTGGGTTTTGGAAGCATTAAATGCAACAATGTTTTCTCTACCCCAAGTGGAAATAGTAGCTAGATCAGAAGACAAGTGTTTAATGGCTTCATTACGTTTGATTTTGAGCGACTGCTGGCTGGGGCGTTCTGGAAAACTAATTGAGTAGTGTAAGGTAGAGTCGTCTGCATATGAATGGATGGGACTGGATTTAAAGTTGAGAAGATCATATCTGAAAATAAGAAAGAGAATAGGAGATAGGACAGAATCCTGAGGAACACCGGAGTTGATAGGATGAGGAAGTGAGCGATGGACGTCCACAACCGCTGCTATGAAACGGCCGGAAAGGAAATTAGAGACAAAGGCACAGATGGAGGGACAGAAACCGAAGGAGGGTGTTTGGAAATTAAAGATAAGTGCCAGACTCTATCGAATTCCTTCAATATGTCTAGTGCAACAAAAAAAGTCTCACCGAAGTCCCGAAAGTTGGATGACAAAGAGTTAGTAAGATATGAAAGAAGATCACCAGTAGAACGACCCTTAATTAATCCAAAAACGGCGAGTTATGTGTAATGGACACCACACAACTGGGTGGACATATTAGGATCCACTCCCACCTATAATCATCATTTTACGATAAATATCGTAATTACTTATTCATATGCGCCTATTTTACGTTAAATATGAAGATAGCAACATGGAACAACAATAAACCAAGTGGGAATAGTTTTTGGATGGTCAAAAACGCGAATAATTGCCGACCGGCCATTCATCAAGTGTGGAGCTGAGGCGGGCCACACCCTCCCTTCTCGGAGCCTGGAGCTAGACTGACTTACTCACTCACACTCTCAGACACTCTACACCCTCTCTAGCAACATGAGCACGGCTTAGACCGGTTTGGAGATATTGGCATGATAAAAACACCAATAAATATGTGAATAAGAGGACAAATAGGTGATAATTGAAGGGAGGGGGGAAGGAGGAGATTTTGACACATGTGGAGGAGTGATACGAGGTATGGAGGGGAATTATCTCTCTTAAACCCCATTTTTTTTTTTTTTTAAGTGCTACTGGGGCCTTTTAACAGTTTTTTTTAAGGCCTTGGCTCATATGAAGACGCTCGATGCCTTCGCCCAGTACGGACTCATATGAGGACGCTCGCCGTTTATGCGTTAAGGAAGCCATACTGGCGATCTGAGAGCAGATTATGAGAAGAGAAATGCTTAAGAATTTTGGAAGCAAGAATAGTTTCAAAAACTTTAGAGATACAAGAGATGAGAGCAATTGGACGATAGTTGGAGGGTTGAGAGCGGTCACCCTTTTTTGGGACAGGTTGAATGCGAGCAAACTTCCAGCGAGAAGGGAAGACGTTAGAGGAGAGACAGAGACAAAAGAGTTTGCCTAGGCAGGGGGTCAGCACGGAAGCACAGTTTTTGAGTACAAAAGGAGGAACACCGTCCGGACAGTACACCTTCTTAGTATTAAGCCCAAAGAGGGTAGAAAGCACATCTTTAGAAGAGATTAGGATGTTAGGCATAAGTAGGAGAGAGGGAGGAATAGCACCGGAATCATCCAAGGTAGAGTTTCTAGCATAAAGTTTGAGCGAAGAGTTCAGCTTTGTCAGAGGAAGAAGTGATGGTTGTGCCATCAGCGTGGAAAAGGGGAGAGAAAGACAAGGAAGAAAAATTGTTGGAGAGATTTTTGGCTAGATGCCAGAAAGTTTTGAAAGAGCTAGAGTTGGATAGTTCAGTGCATTAATTATTGATGAAAGAGTGCTTGGCAAGTCAAAGAACAGATTTGGTTTGATTCTGGGCAAAAACATGGGAAGAATAAGATTCTTGAGTTTTAAGGCGTTGGTACCGTGTGAATGCTTCCACCTTGTTGTGGACAGCAGTAGAACAAGCGTGAGTAAACCAAGATTTTTTTGCATTAGACTGTGAGAAAAAAATGGAATGTACGTTTCCATGCCCGAGAGGATTACCTCGGTAATGCGTTCAGCACTCTCCAAGGGTCTTCGGCCACGGAAGCAGAAGTCATTCCATTGGAAATCAAAGAAGTACTGACGGAGAGCCTCCCAGTCGGCAGTGCCAAAGTTCCACAAGCGCCGGCGGCTGGGAGGGTCGGATGGCCATACTGAAGAGATAGGACAGGTGATGGAGATAAGTTTATGGTCGGAGGAGCCCAAAGGAGAAAAAAGATTGACAGTATAAGAAGAAGGGCTAGATAGTCAGAAATAAGTCAAGAATGTTGGGCTAATCTCCGAAGCGATCCGGGATACGGTTGGGTTGCTGGACCAGCTGTTCTAGGTTATTTATGATATATATATAAATATATATACAGTATATATATATATATATATATATATATATATATATGTATATATATATATATATATATATATATATATATATATATATATATATATATATATATATATACCGGTATATATGTATATATATATATATATATATATATATATGTATATATATATATATATATATATATATATATATATATATACTGTATATATATATATATATATACTAGGAGGGGTACCCGGCGTTGCCCGGGTTTAAATTCTACTACCATAATCACCATCATCAATCACTACTACCACAATCATCACAATACTACTACTACCATAATCACCGGCCTCGACCTCCCTGTGCCTCATTAAACGGCGACCTCGATTTCGGCCGCTAAATGACCTCCGATTTTGGATCTGACCTCATCCGTACCCCCATTTTGGGGAGCTGCGAACAACTTTCGTTCCATACACGTTTTCGATCGGAGGCCTCCTTCTGCCCCAAACGGCAATTTTTTTCGCATTTTTTTCGCTCCCGTATACTACATAAGTTCTGCCGAAAATTTTATTAAACAAAAGTGTCTCTGATTTCCACTAAACTGACCTAAACCCATCTCCAAAGCCTGGGCTTTCCAACGGTGCCCCACACTCCCACCTGGCACCAAAACTGTGGGAGGAGTTTAGTAACAAACGTCGGGTAACTGACAAACAGACAAACATTGACCTCTATTTATTAAGATATATATTATACCAAGTTTTTACTGGGGTTGATTGGATAAATTAGGTAGCTTCTACTCGACTGGAGAAGCTGAATTCACTTTAACACAAGCACAGAAGGTAATAGAGGGGAAGTTTAAAACAGTGTACATTCATATAATGTATTCACTACAAATATATATCGTATTTTCATTATTAGATAATGGTATATATATAATAAAAGACGCACAATATTCTATCACACTTAAGAAATTGCCTGTATGTAATTGTTAAGTACTCCCTTCAATCTAGGTATGACACTTGTACTTTTAAGTTCACACAATACAGGAATATTTACTAAGTACTTTCTTAATAAATGGATATCACTAGTACTTTTTATATTTTGCTTGCATAGATAATTAGACTTTGAATTAAGTACTTCCCTAAAATAAGCGGGTATCACTAGTACTTCTTATTTGGTACAAATACCATAACAATAGTATGGAATAATTCACTTAAGTATTTCCTTGTATATACGGCCCATCACTAGTACTTTTAAGATTTTACCGGTATAATTAATTAGGCTTTGACACTAAGTAATTTCCTTAATAAATGAATATCACTAGTACTTCTTATGCGTTTCAATTAGCATGTAAATATTATATAATGATACAATTAAGTACTTCCTTTTATCTATAAGGTACGTCACTAGTACTTTTAAAGGGTTTTCACTGTATATTATATCAATTAGCACTCTGTAGTTTTCTGGTGAGAATCTTTGCTGTGGTGGTGGTCTTCACGTGGCTGGTGGACAGTGAATGGAGATTCGAACTCTTGGATTTTGGGTCTTAAATAATACGTACAATATGCCAGTGCATCTGTACAGTATTATCGAGCTAACGTAGGAGAGAACTCACTAACTACTCTGACCGTTATAAGAGTTTTGATACAGACCTTCCAGTACTCTTGGGTGTTGGGCCTTGAATGTCATGTACAATATGCCAGTGCATCTGTAACATGTCATCGAACTAACGTAAGAGGGTTGTTTGTAACGCAACGTCTCTTAACTGTTGTGACCATTATAAGAGTCGTTCAGTGACTGAATTGATAAGGACATTTTTGGCCTTTTCCGATAAACGTATCCCAGAACCAGTGCCTGAGATTCAGTACCGGACGGACTCTATTGCAGAGTGCCATTATGCAGTGCTACGACGGTATCTCGCAGAGCCCTGCCTTTCCAGAGTCCAGCCAGTGCGTGAACTTCTAGTAAGATGGGGGATGGTTTACTACAAATAAAGCGCTTGGCAAATCAGCATTCTTTATTGACAGTAATGTAGGTAGCAAGGCAGAGGAATGGATATTAGGTGGCCTCCAATGAGATCTAACGACAAATTCCTTTGATGAGCCAAGATCTTAAATAAGATTGAAAGTAGGGCTTTACAAGCAGTGCTGTCAGGGACCTATTTCAATAATAAACCCCAAATCTTCCAGCTGTTATCTACCTTTCAGTGAGAGGTAGTTAATAGCTTTCCAACTGTAAAGATCTTCACTTTGCCTGTGATAGTCATACCTTTTCTGCATTCTTCCTAGTGTTCCTTCTCCGGCTAATAAGGGCACATATGCGGGGGGAACTCCTGGGGTGTTTGGGGTAGTCCCTCCTTGCCTCACTGTCATGGTGGTGATGCGGCTTGGAGGAAGAAGGGCACGTGGAGGTATGGTGTCTTTGGACCTGTTTTGTTGTCTTTCTTTCCTTTGCAGCTATCCTTTTCTTTTGGGCATCAGGGTTGTTTATCGTGACTGTGATATTCTTGCCGGGTGTTGGAGGGAGTGCGAAGGCTATTGCAGCGACTTTGGCACATCTTGGTGGGGTGGTGGTTACACCTTCCTTTCTCGGGGGTGTGGTGGGAAGAGCTTGAAAAGTGCTTGGTGGTGGTGGAGTGGTGCTTATTTTCTTCCTTATTTAATTTCCGTCTCAGGAATGAAAGCCACGGCCTCGTGGCTGTATTGGGAAGCACCAGGCATCTTCCTGGTGGGAAAAAGTTTTAAAGGAGTCTAGGAATTCCCACAATTTTTTAAAGCGGGCGTCTTCGGGTCTGTTTACATCAGCAAATACGGTCAAGTAGGATTCTTCCGTATAATCGATTAGGGCTGCTTTTAATTGATCTAAAAATCTAAATGATTTCGATGTCTCATCCTCCTTTATCCACTTATTTCTATGAATAAATGGAATTTCCAGGGTGGTGAAAGTGGCTGTAGAAGGTTTTGTAGGAGACGACATGGTGTGGAGATTTGGAGAAGCTTTGCTGCGTCTTAACTTGGTGATGGCGGATGAGTTAGTGTTATTTTGACACTTCAGGTAGGTTGTTTTATCAACCCTTGCGGATGCAAAGGTACCCTTTGACCTGACAGGGGGGTGATAGGTGGTGGAAATGGTGGGTGAAGGTTCGTGAATTGTGTTTGTTGCACTCGCTATTCGTAAGGATGGAGCTAACATGATTGATTGATGTGAGTTTACTTTAGGTGCAATTGGAGGTGCAGGAGAAACACTAGGTGTGTGATAAGAAATAGATGAGAAACGAACAGGTGGTTGAGAGAGACGACCCGATCTAGTACGAGTGGATGCGGAAGAAGGAGAAGATGATGAGGAAGTCGATGAAGGTGAAGGAGGGATTGATGTGGGGTAAAGATTGGGGGGGGGGGGGTCTGGTGGGGGGATTGCGAGGGGGGTAGAAGAAGAGAGGTGAGGTTAAATAGTAATAGGGATAGAGATAGATGATTTAGGGAAGACAGGGGGAACACTTGATGGGTAAGTTTGGCGAGGGGGATGGGGGGGGGGGGGGTGTACAGATAGGGGAGGAAGTGGAAATTTGAGTGCTGGAGGAGGAAGGGCGTGGTAAACGAGAGGGGATGATGTTAGATGGTGAGGGTGGAGGTGGGGGATGTGAAGAAAGGGGTCTATGTTGTTTGATGGGGGGATGTTGCTTAGAGGGGCATCTGGCGATAAAGCGGCGGGAAAAGGTGGGAGGTATGCGGGAGCGAAGGGCGTAACGTGGGCTAGGTGGGTCGGATGAGGAAGGAATTTTTCTGGGTGGGGGTTGTGAATGTTGACGAGGTGGGGCGGATGAGGAAGGAATATTTCGGGGTGGGAGTTGTGAATGATGATGGGGGCGGTGAGAAAGAGTAGGGGGCGGTACAAATTTGGAGAGTAAGGCGGGGCTGAAGGAGAAGGTGAGGGGGTAGGAGTAGGAGGTGAGGGTGAAGAAGGTGAATGATATGGTAACTCACAGAATGGTTGATGGCGAGGTTGGGCTGGTGGTGATGAGGTGGATGGTGTCGAGGTAGGGCAGGGGTTGGAGTTGTCTTTTTCCATGGTCAGAGGACGATTAATCCTTACGAAGCGATTACGGTATACCCGAGACACTCCGTGATAATTTATGATAATCTGATTAGAATTAGGAACTTTTATGATTTTGTAAGGCCTAATTTATATCGAGGAACCAGCTTGTTGATGATGGGAAGTTTCGCTATCATGACTAGGCCGTTGATGGCGTAAGGACTTTGTGGTGGTGTGACGTCTTTGGTGGTGTCCTGGCAGACTTGAGCTGTATGTAGGACGTTTTTTAGATGTTGAAGGGGATTGGCAGCGAAGTCTTTTACAAATTTATAATAAGTGGTAAACCTAAAAACGAGCGAACGCCTTTGACTGTGGTGGGTGGAGTTTGTGCTGCTATAGCTGTCAACTTCTTCGGGTCAGGTGAGATGCTCTCGGCTGAAATTACATGACCCAGGAAACCATTTGTTGTTCTGGCTACTGAACATTTCGAGGGCTTAAGCTTGAGTCCGACTTTTCTTATGCGTAGTAATACCTGCCGGAAACGCTGCAGATGCTCTTCCCAAGTTTTTCCGTACACAATGACGTCGTCCAGGTATACCAAACAGATTTCCTAGGTGAGACCCTTCAAGACGGGCTCCATCAAGCGGGAAAATGTGGCAGGCCCGTTGCATAAACCGAAGGGGAGCACATTAAATTAATAGAGGTGGACCCCACTGGTGGAAAATGCAGTCTTTTGTTGGTGGCTTTTCTTTATCAACTCTGCGTAAGCAGAGTTTGGTAGCGCCCCCCCCCCCCGTATAGTGGGTACCACCGAAAAAAATGTCTGTCGTCGTCGTCGTCCGTCTGTCTCTAAACTCCTCCTAGACCGTTGGACGGATTTTCACTAAATTTCACACGAACATTTGTTGGGTGCATGCGAACGTCAGTCAATTTTTTGTTTTTTAATTTGTTTAATAGTTATGATTTTAGACCTAAAATATGGTTTTACAACCCCCCCCCCCCTTTAGGCCCCCTCCCACCTGTGGGGCCTCCCCCAAGAACCCTCCCCCCCCCAGCAATGAAGGCGTTCTGCGTGTGTGTGCCCACACACAGAACGCCTTCGTTCTGGGGGTGAAAACATCTTGCCCCGCATTTGTTAGGTTAAGTTAGTTTATTTGACAATAGAAGTGATGGTAGTAATAGTGGGGATGATGGTAATTGTAGTGATAATGGTGATTATATTGGTGATGATGGTAATTGTAGTGATAATGGTGATAATACTAGTGATGATGGTTGTAGTTGTAGTGATGCTGACAGCAGTGATGATGATGGCAGTGATAATGATGACAGTAGTAGATATGATGGTGACAGTACTAGTAGTAGTGATGATGGTGATAAGTAATGATGATAGTTGTAGTGATAATGATGACATTAGTGATGATGGTAGTGACGATGGTGACAGTAGTAGTGATGATGGTGAGTAGTAGTGATGATGGTGAAAGTTGTAGTGATGATTACAGTAGTAGTGATGATGTTAAGAGTAGTAGCGATGACTATAATAGTAGTATTGTTGATGATAGTAATGGTGATAGTGACTAGTAGTGATGATGTTGACCCATCGAAGAGTTGGGTATGCCGTTTTGATTTTGGGCAAAACGGCACGTCTACTTCTAAGGTGGTGAACCATTGAGATCTACGAAGTGAATCCAAAGAGTCGTCGATTCTCGGCATGGGCGTGGCATCTTTAATGGTGGCATCATTCAAACGTCTTAAGTCCACACAAAATCTAGTGGACCCATCCTTCTTTTTTACTAAGACGACAGGGGAGGACCAGAGACTGACGGAGGGGGTGGCTATGCCTGCGTCCAGCATTTCCTGAACCTGTCGATCTTCTTCCTGACGCTGCAGAGGGTTCTTTCGTCATGAAGTTTGACGGATGGGAGGCCCTTCGGTGTGGATCGTGTGTTCCACGACCTTTGTTTGTTCGATTTCGGTGGCAGATTACGCGAAAACGTCTGCGAACTCATGAAGAACTTGGGACAGTTGTTGGTGTTATGTCTTTGTTAGTTGTTCTGGAATTGTTGTCAGGATGAGTGGTGTAGTAGGTGTTGAAGTTGAGGGTGCAATATCATCAAAAGTTTCTAGATCACCGATGATGAGGCCTTTGGGCAGGGTTAGAGGCTCGTCGGAGATGTTGGCAATGAGCGCGGCACCTCTGTCAGGGGGCACTATGGCAGGTTGGACATTATATATATCGGCTTGAGGTTGATCTAGTTGAGGTGAGAATATCATGGGTGAGTTGGTGGTATGACGGATAGGCACCCATTGTTGATACTGTGCCATTATAAGCACTCTTTGTGAAGTAACTGCAGGGGTTACTATGGTGGTGGAGGCTGGTGATGAAGGCGCTGAAGGTGGTGTGCAGGGGGCCTGGGTTGAGGTAGGTGGTCGAGGATGCGTTGACTTTTTAGTTACTGCAGGGGTTACTACGGTGATGGAGGTTGGTGACGAAGGCGCTGAAGGTGGTGTGCAGGGGGCCTTGGTTGAGGTAGGTGGTCGAGGATGCGGTGGCTTTTTAGTTGACGTAGTTTTGTTAGTGACAAATTTTTGCTAGATGATAATATAGGTGGTGGTTTTGAAAACACAGACTCCCCAACCGAGGCCATAATGGGCGGGGGAGGGTTTAACCCCCCAAAATCGGAGCCGTTTGTAACATCCACTACCTGCCAACCGGGCATATTTACCCTAAACGAGCTTCATTCCATGCTCTTTTTCATGCATAAAGAAGAGCCAGAGCGTAATACAATTACAGTATGTATCCGTGAAAGGCCGATAATAGAGCTTTCCAATGACATCTGAATCATCCTTGTACGACCACGGGTTATCCTGTAGCGATCGAGCAGCCGAAGGTGAAAAATCCAAAAATGATGTAATTTCACCAGTTTTTTCCTGGTCTCTCGAGGCCAAGTGTCTGGGATGTTGCAGCGGCGGTCTCAGTAGAGGCACCGTGGTCGTGCCGAATGGTCAGAGCCTGCCTATCATCCTCCCAACGCACATGCTCTCTCTCAGAGCCCCTAATGTGCTCAGAATGCCGCCCGTCATATGACGGGTACCGCTTCATTGTCCAATTATCTCTAGCCCGTCATATGACGGGTACCGCCAGTTAGGTGTATAAAACCTGAAGAGGGTCTTCCATCTCTTCTACTTCTTCTTCTTCCTCTATTGACTGGATTTGATCAAGTTCAGGGGGAAAATATTCGTCGTCTTGGTAGTCCTGCAATTCCAGATCACGGATTTGCTCTTCGGCTGCGAGGACTCGGTTTGCTGAGCTCCGTTGTTTGGCTTGGTCCCGGATATAATGTAATGGGCATGAAGAATTGCAGGCTTTGAAGTCGAACGGATTTATTGTGACTATAGGACTATCTCGGCTTCGTTGTGGAGGTATGTGACATTGGAGACCTCGGTTGCTTTGGTTGGTATATGGGTAGGTTTGGCCAGGAAGATTATGGTTGGGTTGATCCACTGACTTGGCTGTGGGCTGTCTGATGAGAAAGGTTGTGGGCGGCCATGTGGTGTATACTGCGGTCTTGATCCATAACTTTGAAATTGTCCTGGCTTCCTGTCTCCTTGCGGGTGTGTGGGGAACCGCTTGATAGCTCCCACTGTGGAGGTTTTAGGCCGGGTGGCCAACAGCTTTCTAATGGTGATAATATCCCTGGCGTAACCGACGGCATCACATATTGTGAAATGCTCTTTAATACAAGAGGGGAGCATTCTTAGGAGCACACTCAACACTTGTTGTTGTTGTTGCTCGGGGGTTTGTAGAGGCTAAGCGTTTTTACCTACTGGGTCACTAATCCAAGAGTGACGTCCATATCTCCTTCAAACTTTATCTCATCGAGTTTACTCAAGGCAACGGCGGGGCCTAGTGAAGGTTGCACAACATTTATCACAATATTCCGGAATTGATCCCAAGTTAATTTTGGGGTCTCTTGTCCGGCTACCAGGAACACGGCCTTTCCCAGGTGAGTTTATAGCACTGCAATCTTTTCGTGATCGGTTTGATATTCCAGGCTGAGCACTGGACTTACCATATCTAGATAGGTGCGAACATCATATGTTTCCACCTCATACTTTTGTATGGGTATGTATGAGCGCGTAGCCATGATGACGTATGTGCCTCTATTCCCTTTTGATATTTGTGTCAATTGACTTCTTCCCAAATCAAGAACCACCGTCTGCCGCCAATGTTATACCAGGTTTTTACGGGGGTTGATTGGATACATTAGGTAGGTTTTACTCGACTGGAGAAGCTGAATTCACTTTAACACAAGCACAGAAGGTAATAGAGGATAAGTATAACACAGCGTACATTCATATATTGTATTCACTACACATAGATATCATATTTTTAATACTAGATAATGGTATATATACAGTATATGTATAATAAAAGGCACACGAACGAGGTTCCATAATATTCTATCACACTTAAGACTTTGCCTGTATATAATAGTTTAGTACTCCCTTCAATCGAGGTATGACACTCGTACTTTTAAGATCACACAATGCAGGAATATTTCACTAAGTACTTTCTTGATAATTGGATATCAATAGTACTTTTTATATTTTGCTTGCGTAGATAATTAGACTTTGAATTAAGTACTTCCCTAAAATAAGCGAGTATCACTAGTACTTCTTATGTGGTTCAAATAGCATTACAATAGCATAGAATAATTCACTTAAGTACTTCCTTGTATATAGGGTGCGTCACTAGTACTTTTAAGATATCACTGGTATAATTAATTAGGCTTTGATACTAAGTACTTTCCTTAATAAATGGATATCACTATTACTTCTTATGCGTTTCAATTAGCATGTAAATATTATATGATACAATTAAGTACTTCCTTGTATCTATAAGGTGGGTCACTAGTACTTTTAAAGGGTTTTCACTGTATATTATATCAATTAGCACTCTGTAGTCTTCTGGTGAGAATCTGGGCGGTGGTGATGGTCCTGACGTGGCTCGAACACTTAGATGTTGGGTCTTAAATAATATGTACAATATGCCAGTGCATCTTTACAGTATTATCAAGCTAACGTAGAAGAGAACTCACTAACTACTCTGACCGTTATAAGAGTTTTGAAGCAGACCTTCCAGTACTCTTTTCCCATAAACGTACCTTAGAACCAGTGCCTGGGATTCCGTACCGGACGGACTCTATTGCAGAGTGCCGTTATGTAGTGTTGCGACGGTTTCTCGCAGAGCCCTGCCTTTCCAGAGTCCAGCCAGTGCGTGAACTTCTAGTAAGACGGGGGGTGGTTTACTACCAATAAAGTGATTGACAAATTAACATTCTTTATTGACAGTAACGCCAGTATCAAGGCAGAGGAATCTGACTGGAACACATCAAATCGTAGATAGAATGCAGTAAACACTAGTAAGGGAAGAAATTACGTCAGTGCCTATTTTAAATATGTGATATCGGTAAGTAAATCTCGGTCTATGATTGGCTAAACCGCGTGAGCAAGTCCAGTCAGTCTTCACCTCTCGCTTACCTCCCGTGTTTATCATTTCTTTATTTCCCTGTGTTTACTTTATGATATTATATGTTATTATTGTGTTTCATGTGATATTTAATAGCTCTTTAGATCCGGATAAGACTGTAATTTATTAAGTAATCATTAACATTACTTTAACATATCTAGTTTAATGAATAAATAAAGCTTAATAAAGATAATAATAACAACATTATCAGCTCTGCCACTCATTTCGCCCAGTGATCTAGGGTACTGATAAGATAGCCAATCATGAGCCTCGATGCAAACACCTGTTAGGAGCCAGATGCACAGGTCAACTGAATAGAGTATAGTAGTACTGATGATAGTCATAGTAGTAGTAATAATGGTGACAATAGTAACGATGATTGTAAGATGATGGTGATAGTTGTGGTGATAATGATGACAGTAGTGACGGTGATGGTAGTGACCGTAGTAGTGATGATGGCTAGAGTAGTAGTGATGATGCTGAAAGTTGTAGTGATGATGACAGTAGTAGTGATGATGATGAAAGTAGAAGTAATGGTGGTGAAAGTTGTAGAGATGATGACAGTAGTAGTGATGATGATGAGAGTAGTAGTGATGATGGTGAAAGTTGTAGTGATAATGACAGTAGTAGTGATGATGATGAGAGTAGTAGTGATGATGGTGAGAGTAGTACTGATGAATATAACAGTAGTAGTGCTGTTGATAGTAATGGTGATGGTGACAGTTGTAGTGGTGATGACAGTAGTAGTGATAATGGTGATAGCATTAGGCCTATTGATGATGGTGATAGTATTATTGTTGATGGTATTACTAGTGATGATGGTAACTCATCGCAGAGTTAGTTATGGCATTTTTATTTTGGGCAAAACGGCACGTCTACTTTATTAATAATTATTACAGAGTGATTAAGTAGTAATTTTCAAAGTAACAACCACCAGCATTGTATAGTATTTTGTATTAAATCAAAATGCATCAATTTGCGATAAATAGATTACCCAGACCATTTTTAGACACTGACATGCGGGCTTAACTTAAAAGGCGGCAACTGAACATTTGTCCGGAGTTACAGTATTCTCGTAGATTGGTAGAGAGTGAGCCCATAATACCCTCCCTATCATCAACTGTCAGGGTGTAAAGGCTGGCTGTAGGGCAGATTTACACTTTTTATTTTTTATTATTTTTTTGAACCAATTTCTCCCTCATGTTTAGCCCCTTGTTTTTTGAGATTTTAAGACGTTTGCTCCATTAGTTTGGCTATTTCTAGAACTTTTGCCCCAATTTTAATGTGTCGATAATTCCCTGGCGAGTGATAGCGAGCCTATAATTTTAAAGGAACCGGCCATCGCCCGGGACTTTTTTCTTCCGAAAAATGTACAAATTTATCTTGAAAGGAGGTCAAGGGGGTGTAATTTTAAGCTTGATGGAGGTCTAGAGAACAAACTAAAAACCTTTCTTTAAGCTCGCAAGTCCTTTCACTGAACACGACTTCCTTTACACTCGAATTGTGTGCTGAAGGGGTTAAGAGAAGGCTTTTAGTTTGTTCCCCAGACCTCCATCAAGCTTAAAATTACACCCCCTACACCCTCTTTCACGATATATTTGTACATTTTTTGTTAGAAAAGTATCATCGCTCACCATGAAAAAATTACACCTAAATGGCACGAAAGGTCCTAAAATTGACAGAAATGGGGCAAACGTTTTTCAAATCGCCAAACTAATGGGGCGAACGTCATAAAATGTCAAAGGCAATGGGGCTAAACGTGAGAGAGAAAGGGATCCAGAAAAAAATCCCTCGAGTGGAAATCTCCCCTAAATAATTACAGCACTGGTAAAACCCGGCCACTTATGATGTAATGTTGGGGGCCTAGAGTTGCCAATTTAGCTACGTTCCCGCTAGATCTAAAGGTATTTACTTTGATCTAATGTTTACTTCTAGCGACATAATTCTAGCGATATTCTGTACTTTTGAGCCATTTTTAGAGAGATATTGTAGAGCATGTGCCGTTATTTTGAATATTTTCGGCTTTTATTTACTATCTAGCGGACTTGATTTGGTAACCCTGTACATTGGGGCAGCCCGCATCCTGTTCAGTATCGGGGCTTCATTATCACACTGCGCTACACTCTAGTCACTCTCTGTTTTATTTACCCAGTGGAACATTTAAACCATTAAGGGGGAAGGGTTTATTGTTTTGGTCGATTATTTCATATATTTATTATTTTTTCAGTCGCCTCCTTAGACCTCCATCAAACTGAAACAAACATCTATTAGATCCCCCTTCTAGATTAATTTGTAAATTTTTCGATGACAAATATTCCGGCCGAAGGCCGGTTCTTCCAAAATTACAGGCTAACTATCGTTCGCCAGGAAAAATCTCGACACCTAAGTAGCAAGAAAGGTCTTAATATTGACAAATACATGGGGCGAAAGGTCTTAAAATTGGCAAACTAATGGGGCAAACATCTATTAATCTGAACACTAATGAGACTAAACATGAGCGAGAAGGGTGTCTAGAAAAACTACCCATCTCCCCCTAACCCTTTCTGTACCAGCGACGTTTGTTAAATTTTATTCTAGTTATATGTAAATGATATTTTGCATCTTGGAGAGGATCTGTGCTAGTTAAAAGTAATGATTGAGATAGCTCAAAGCCTTAAAATAGCTCGAAATCCTTCCTAAACTGAATAACGTCGTCTAATAGTTGCCAGAATATAATTAAAAAGACGTCGCCGATACAGAAGGGGTTAACTACAAATGCACCGATATTTGATGAACAATATTTATACTTATAGGTCTCTATCACATTAAGGGAGAAGGGTATATTTTTTGGGCATTAATTTTATATATTAATGTATTATTAGTTTTTTAGTTTCCTCACTAGACCTCCTTCAAACTTTAAAACAAATATATATTCATTAGATCCCCCTTCTAGATTAATTTGTACATTTGTCAGTAGACAAAATTCCCGCGATAATTACAGGCTCACTATCGTTCGCCAATAAAAACAAATTGACACTTAAATAGCACGTTGAAACGCCTTAATATTGACAAAGAAATGGAGCAAAAGGTCTTAAATTCAACAAACTAATGGGGCAAAAATCGACCCATCTCCCCTTAATACCAAATGTTCATAATTAACAAAATATTTTGGTACACAATCTCTTGTAATAGGGGAGTAATCAAGATGCAGACATGAACATTTACCGTGAGCTCACAAGTGTGTTCATCCTATGTTAGGGGATAGATATGTTAAGTTAGAATAGGTTTGGTAATGTTAGGGGATAAATAGGTTAGGTTAGATTAGAGTAGGGTAATGTTGGGGGATAGATATGTTAGGCTAGATTAGGTTTGGTAATGTTAGGGGATAGATAGGTTAGGTTAGATTAGAGTAGGGTAATGTTGGGGGATAGATATGTTAAGTTAGATTAGGTTTGGTAATGTTAGGGGATAAATAGGTTAGGTTAGATTAGAGTAGGGTAATGTTGGGGGATAGATATGTTAGGCTAGATTAGAGTAGGGTAATGTTAAGTGAGAGAAATGTTAGGTTAGATTAGGCTTGGTAATGTTAGGGGATGGATATGTTAGGTTAGATTAGGTTTGGTAATGTTAGGGGATAGATATGTTAGGTTAGATTAGGTTTGGTTATGTTAGGGGATATATATTGTAATGCGACGTTATAATTTAACGTGCTTTATAATAGTTCAGTGTTCTACCTTTAGAAAAGACAAGAACTAGATTATAGGTTTGAGACCCGAAGGGAAGAAGGAAAACCTAATATTTAGTAGTGGCCCCGGAATCATTGACGATGCGCCTTAACATTGTTTATGGCCAATCTTTGAACTCAAGCTTGCCTTTCAAGCTTCCCGCCCAGGAGAGAACAAAATACGATTGCCACACATCGTGAGCAAAACGCTTTAAAAAAACACTCACAGACTCGTCCTCTATGATGTGGGTACCACTACTAGAAAAAAACTAGCAAAAAATAATAGAAAAATAAAAATTAAACTTGATCTAGCCTTGCGCTTCTCATGCGTCTGCTGTCTCCGCACACTTCGCTCCGCCCATCGAAGCGATCTCTCATTCTTCACTGATATATCAAGACTTTCAAAATACAGCAGATGAATGGGAAGGGGATGGAAGGGAGGGCCAAAATCGTCAATGCTTCCTGGGCCACTACTAAATATTAGGTTTTCCTTCTTCCCTTCGGGACTTAAACCTATAATTTATTAGTGGCCCCTTCATCATTGACGATGCGCCTGATATCTCAAGTCTGGAGGGGGACATTCATCAGGAATATCATAACCACTAACAAATTACTAAGGTTTGAAGAGATACACGCGCGAAAAAGATCTGTGTTTAATAATATAAAAATAAGAAAGAGTTTACAGGTGGCGTTTATTAAAGGTTTGCCTGTTTACACGCACCTTTACGTTTGATAGAACAGTATGATTTACACACATAAACTATACATTTTATCCTATGACTACATAAATAAATCAATATCTTGTCGCTTAGAAAATACTGATAAATTTGCTGGCATATATAAATATATCGCCTAACAGGTACTCTATTACAAATAGATTTGTACGATGCCCTTATGAATAACCTTAAGATTATTGAGCATACTTTAAGAGGGTAGTACTCGTTTTTTCTGGTCCCCTTTTTTCTTCATGTTTAGCATATTAGTTTTGAAGATTTAAGGCGTTCGTTCCGTTAGCTTGACGATTTTGAGATCTTTCGCCTAATTTCGTTGTCAATATTAAGAACTTTCATGCCCTCGAAGCCACGAAAATGTGATATATTCGCAGGTTCGAGGTTCGAACTTGGGGGATCGTTCTTCGATTTTGGGTCCCTAACTGTAAAGTTCTATTTTCGTGTCCAGTCCAGATCTACTGTAGTCTATGATTCAACAAAAACAATAATAAACTCAGGGGTGGAACAGTAAAATATTCGTATTACATTTGTAAGTACTTCTCTCAGGAACACTCTCACGATTACTATACAGTAAGATAGTGCTGTGCTCTTGCACCAAGAAAACTCGTTCGTCTCGGACCGGTGACACTAATACATAAAATGACCAGTTCCCGGAACCTGACCTGTAGATAATTAATTGTCTAATTATAACCTAGTTCATCAAACCAACCGTTCAACTTGTCTACTATCTTATGGTATAATCGGGGTGACGCCTGATTATACCATATGGTCCTTTATGGTGAACTAAAGCTTCTGAAGGCATGAAGCCACCGCACTGGAGAATTCAATAACTCATGTTTATTATGTTGATGACTACCTTTCATAAATGTGAGAAGGCTTAATTACGGTAACTAGATAAAGATAAAGTTTACAAAAATTAAGACCAGAATAATTGATAATTAGAGTGGAAAACAAAAGTTTAGAAAGATAGGTCTATCAGATATTTTCGTTTAATCAAACAGTTGCTAATTCTTTCTCTTTTATTTTGAGATCTATCTATCTCCCTTATAAATTATCATAAATTATGTGTTGATTAGTTTCTAGTAAATCGGTTTAATTTCTAATCGTATAGAATGAAAACAAATATAGTTAATCTAATATTCGTCCAACACATGAATAACAACAAACTGAAAAAGAGTCCATCAACAAAAATCATAATTCATCTTGTCAGAAAGTCAGGTCTATGTCGTATATTTTTGCGTAGTTCATCAATAGCACGGGGACCTAACAGCCTTCTCTTCTCCTCCCTCCCTATCTATATATCTATATATCTACTGTATCTATCTAACTCTCATAATATTGAACAAAGGTTTTTGTTGTTTATATAATGTATGTGTATATGTATGTATATACTCAGTGTTACGACCGGGGCTACGAATAAATCAAGGGCACTAACTCAATGATTGGACTAGTAATAGGGCACTATGCAACAACGGTACGCCAGATCCATACCCTCGAACTTATATGCCGGCGAACAAAAACACCTATACCCTCCAGAGTTAATCTGCGATAGCGGGGTATCCTTAACTGGGCATAAATGTACTCTACTTCAGGCTAACCTACACTGGTATAGCCTGATAACAAACAAGATGCAAGTTACGTTAAAATGCATAAAAATGAATCTATGGAAAGATCAATTAAATCACTGCAAGATTTAATACAATAAAAAGATACTTCAATACAGTTACTCTAAATAACAATAAACTCTTCACTCCTATCTGAAAGAAAGTGAAGTATAGTCCTACAGCATAGACCTGGAAACTTCTGAAGAAAGTCTGATGCTCATAAGATGCTCGTATCTTAAACTATATAAAGGCAGGAGGCAGGACACCACAGGTGTAAATTGAATACACTAAAAGATAGGACATATAATGTTAACTGACACGAGAATACTATAAATGCGCAACGGTAGCAATGCTCGACACTAAAAGAAGTACTTCCTCATCAACGAAACAGTCTGCTATGGTTGTGCAACTCAACAACAACCTAGACTAATAAATGCTGTGAATAATAATTTGTACATATCAAAGAGCTTATATTAAATAATAATAAGTGTCTACTTGATTAATAATGTCTAGCTGGAATACTCTAGGTAAGGAACTGTGGTTGAGCAAGACAGGCTCGTAGCCTAGCGATGTCCTTAAGACTGCATCCTTTAAGTTACGTTAATTGACTAGGGTGCTCTCTTGATAGATCCAGATCACAAGTATCTGGTTCTACCCTGGCGACCCTCTAAAGACAAGCAAAGTGTGGAACTGGAACAGGCCAAAACCCTCAGTCAACACAATGCTGCACTCGCAAAGGACGCAAGCGAAAAGACAACACAGGCTACCACAGGACTGGTCGATGTCGTGTAGGTATAAGCAAACCCTACACACATCGGAGACAACGACTACAGTTACCTTAACCCAGTCTAGCATTAAATAAAAGAGCAGAAACACTAAATCAATAATGGAGACACACTAAGTTCCCAACCTCTACTAACTAAGAACCCTCAAAACCTATTCTAAGTACATGTAAATATCTCTGAGGACGGCGCATGCAATACAATGGGCCGGCTATGGAAACCGTATGCAGAACCCAAGGGGACAAGTAATTGAATAAAGGCGAGAAGCAATGGAAAAGAAGAAGGTCAGAGAGAGAGACAGTGGTAAAGGGGGTGATCGGAAGAGAGTATGCAAAGGGATGTTAGAAGCACGCATGCCAAGCCTGTCCTGACGAGGACAGCTCCTGGGAACCCTCATGGAGTAGGTTAGTTACACAGGAGCCCGCAAGGGCGCGATGGTCGGCCAATCATGGGCCGAGACGTCACAAGGCAGCAGGCGTCCCTAGGACGCGCCAGGATCCGCCAGCCAATCAAGGGCGCGGGAAAGCCTGCGCGTGAGCGGGAAAGCCCGCGCGTGAGCGGGAAAACTCCTTTGAGCGAGGTAGGCAGCACATACATACACACGCACATATTACTAGCATGCTGCCTCTATCGCTCTTTCTCCTTAACTTTACACAATGCATCTTATATTCTATTAATGATATAAAATACTTCCCGTTGTCACAGATGAAAATAAAGACCACCACTGGACTGTCTGTGACAATGCGAGTACTAGGAAAGAAAGAACAACATTCTCTGATAACTGTAGCCCATTTCGATGTCCCTGGCGAGCGCTAGTGGCTAACGAGAGGCGATTCTGCCAACGCTGGTAGACGTCACATCAGGCACATACCCCATTGCTGGAGGTGGCCGATTCGAGACAGAGCCCGAACAGCAATAACATTTAAGGGTTCTAATTCTCAGGGTCCAGGACCACTTTTGCGTTCCCTCGCCCCTTACTCTGTCTCGTTGAGTAGGAGAATTTTGCAAGGAGAGGAGGATTCCTAGCCCCCTGCCCCCTATAAGCAAGAAGCAAGAAGATCACCAGTAGAGCGGCTCTTAACCCGGCAAGTGCCGGAAGACTCTTAACCCTCTCACTACCATATGACGCAGAGGTTGCCCGATTAGCAATAATATATAGAGTTCTCTCACTCTTATAATTACCTCTCCAAAATTAGCTTTCTGCCCACAGCTAACTCAAAGACAACTACAGAGGTTGAAGTAACTTAACTAAAGGTTTCTAATTACCCCTGATGGTAACAAATTCTTTACAGTATCCCTAATAGGCTCAAAATTGCGTCAAGAACGTGAGAGGGTTAAGAGTTTCCCCGGGTGACTGCGGGAAGACTCTAAAGATCCTGGGCCTAAAAAAATCAATTTAAAACACCCCAAAAAAACTTGTACTTTTTCTTTTTCTTTTTTTTTTTTTGCCCCTGGGCCATGCCAAATATCATTCCTCCACATCTCCTCCTTCCCCACCTCCTCCCCCTCCTTCAATTATCACCTATTTTCCCTGTTATTCCCTGATTCTGTGGTCTATTTTCGTGCTAACATTAGCGACTTGCAAGCAGGGCATTGTCATCACTGTTACCAAGCGAGTGCAAGAGAGAGAGAGAGAGTATCGATCGACAGTCTCTCTCCTGACGTGGGGAAAAGTGGAGGGGAGGGAGGTTGCCTCAGCCATAAATTATGTAACTCCCGGCCTGTATCGCCGATCTTGACCATCCAAACGCTGTTTCCACTTGTTTTATTGCTGTAACAGGTTAATACCTTTATAATCAATGTAAAATAGGCGCATATGGATAAGTATTAATGCTATTTATGGTAAAATAACGATGTTAGTGATGGGAACAGCTCAAATATGTGCGCACAGGCGTGTGGTGTCTCATACCCCACATGCGCACGTCTTAGGTTAAAGAAATCGTCCTGGCGATCTGAAAGTAGATTATGGGAAGATAAATGATTAAGACATTTTGAGTTAGTAATAGTGTTTAAAAACTTTAGATATGCACGACATGAAAGCATTTGGATGATAGTTGGAGATCTCAGAGCGGTCACCCTTCTTTGGGAGAGATTGAATAAGAGCAAGCTTCCAGCAAGACGGAAAGACAATAGAGGAGAGACAGAGACGAAAGAGTTAGACTAGGCAGGGAGTTAGCACGAAAGAACAGTTTTTGAGTACAACAGGAGGAACACTATCCGGTCCGTACGCCTTTCTAGTATTAAACCCAGAGAAGGCAGAGAGGACATCCTTAGAAGAGATTATGATAATGGACATAAGTAAGTGAGAGGGGGATGGAGAAGGAGGAGTAGCGCCGGAATTATCAAAGGTTACATTTTTAGCCAAAATTTGAGTGAAGAGTTCAGCTTTGTCAGAGGAAGAGGTGACAATGGTACCATCAGATTGAAAAAGAGGAGGGAAAGACGAGGAAGCGAAATTGTTGGTGTGGATTTTGGCTAGATGCCAAAATGCTTTGGAAGAGATAGAGTTAGAAAGTCCAGAACATTTGTTATTGATGAAAGAGTTTTTGGCAAGTCGAAGGACAAATTTGGCTCGATTCCTGGCAGAGATACATAAAGTATGGGATTCTTGAGTTTGAAGGTGATGGTACCGTTTGAATGCCTCCTCCTTATTGCGGACAGCAGTACAACAAGCGTGAGTAAACCAAAAATTTTGTGAGTTAGTTTGAGAGAAAGAGAATGGGATGTATGCTTCCATGCCTGAAAGCATTACCTTAGTAATGCGCTCGGGTCTCTCAGAGCATCCCCGGCCACAGAAGCAAAAATCATTCCATGGGAAATTAAAGAAGTACTGCCATATAGCCTCCCAGTCGGCAGCGCCAAAGTGACGCAAACACTACCGGCTGGGGAGGTCAGAAGGCCTTACTGGTGACGGAGATAAGGTTATGATCGAAGGAGCCCAATGGAAAGAGAAGATTTACAGTATAAGCAGAAGGATAAAATGTTAGAAATAAGTCAAGGATGTTGGGTCGATATCCAGGGCGGTCCGGGATATGGGTGGGGCGCTGAACTAACTGCTCTAGGTCATTTAGGACCGAAAAGATGTGGGCTTGTTTACCAGGTTGGTCAGTGAAAAGAGAGGAAAGCCATTGGAGGTGGGGAACATTGAAATTTCCTAAGATGGAGATTTCAGGCAAGGGCGAGATGGGTAGAATGTGTTACACTTTAGAAGTAAGATTGGATAGTCAGTAGAATTTTGGGAGAGATAAAAAGCACATATATTTAGTGAAAGAGTGACAAAATAGATTAAGCCAGATAGTTGAGAATTCAGATGAGTCGAAGTTGTGTACACGAGAGCAAGTAAGATTGTTGCGTATGTACACACAACATCCACCTTTGGCTTTGAATTGATGATAGAGATAGTAGGAGGATATAGAGAAGTGTTTTCTGCCTTTTACCTTAGACAACTGAGTTTCGGTGAGGAACTTTCTATTACATTGAAAATTAAACCTTTTCACTCTTCCCTCGTATCTTGTTCACCCATTGCAACACTTGGGGTTCTGTTTTTTGTGTTTAATCTTGACTATTTCAACACCATGATAATTATCTTTTTACCTTTGATTCTGGATAAAATTAGACAATTTTATGCAACTTAAGAAGGACCTATATTATTAAGATGATTTATTGAGATCGTTTTTACCCATTTGAGTCATAGAGGTAGGTTATAAATAAAACGATATTCTCTATTGGAAACAAGAATATGATAAGAAATACATAATGGTGGTGAAGGGGTTGAAACGTGTGTACAGAAATTGTAAGACGTGTATGTATTGTCCGATACGCAAAAGTCTGTGAAACCTTAAATGCACAATGAACAAATCTGGAAAGTGCAGGATGTTTTGTGTGATAGTACGGTTGCGCTAATAAGTCCTGTCCCAGCTGTCATTACGTCTGGCTTGCTCTGTGCTGTATTAATGTCTGTCAGATGTTGAATAGG
Organism: Paralithodes platypus; assembly: GCA_032716605.1. NCBI lineage: Eukaryota > Metazoa > Arthropoda > Malacostraca > Decapoda > Lithodidae > Paralithodes > Paralithodes platypus. The sequence continues at coordinate 34,584,245 of CM064502.1, read as the reverse complement.
GTGGGTAAGAGTAGAAACATGTTTGTATATTTCACTCAATATGAAGAAATGAAGCTTAGATATTGCTGATACCAATTATTGATCAAAACATACATGGCACCGAGACATCACTTATTAGCGCGACTGTACACCTTTTTTATATCGGTGTGTAATAGCACCATCACTTATTCTTTAGCACTAACTTCTCAGCACTTAAAACTTGTAGTATTTTAACCCTTAGGCGGTGGGCCAGATAGGTTCATAGTGCACCCCCCCCCCCCCCCCACCCCACCCCCATACGAAACTGTGTTTTTCTGAAGCTCCTGAACTTCCTGAACACGAATATGAATGTTAACATTGAAAATTTTGGGATGCAATACCCGTTTCAGCCATTTATTTGATATTTCCCGGCTTTCATGCTACAGAGGGGGAGTCAAATGGATCCCCCCGTAGTTTCCATAGTTTTTGGTCGTAGAGGCAAAATTCAAACAGCATTCGAAAGCTCTCATTAAGTACTCCTAGGTCAGTTATTGGTATTTGACCTAAAGTCAAAGGTCAACCAATGACTTGAGGTCAAATGTCAAAATTGCTATCCATTTGAAGCGTTACAGGAACCTCCCTAATTGACCGGTCGTAATGAAAATGTGCATAATAATAGTATGTAAAGAAAGCAAAAACACAAAATCAAAAATTGTAAAAAAAATTGTTTTGCAAAATTTTGGAAAACAAATATTGCAAAATTTGAAGAATGTTTTTCTTTTTACATTTTTAAACTAGATTTGTGTTTCAAAAATATAAGAAAAAGTTTTGGTATTGTAAAACTTAAAACAACCTAACATTCGATTAAACACATCCGTTTTGTTAACTTGACCTTGGAAGGTCAACCCAAGGTCAACAAAGGTCAAATTAAATAATTGAATGACCTACACATATCCAAGCAATGGACCAACCCTACCTATTACAAAACACACGGATATGAGCACACAGAAGGGAGATACATGGAAAGAAACACAAAAAGAATATTCATAATTAGTTGTACCCTTCAGGAAAAAGGTCACTGTGACCTGACCTATAACCCTAAAACAATTTATTTTGTGAAGTCGACGTAAAAAACATATGTCTTCAGGTGTCTGATGCCTGCAGGATGTCCATGAAAAGAGGACACAGGGCATTCACCCGTCATAGCGCCGTACTGATCAACTATGCTTCATGAGGCCGAAATAACAATGTGAAACTGCCGTCGTAGGCAGCCTGAGCATTCTCACAATGAATAATAAATAGCCGGCAAGCTTTCTTCTCCACGGTAGAGGCTGTCAGGGGGGCATCTCGATGGCATCCAGAGAGAGAGTCAAATGACTGGGCAGTGTTACCTCTAAGATAAAACCCCAGAAAGTGAGTTGATGTGGAGGAGACCCAACATGATTTACTCTCGTTAACTGTAACTTCCAGAGAACAAAGTGTCTGTTGAATGCCCAAGAGATTTCGACTGAGCCATAGTCTGCATAAGTGCAGCCTTCTATGTGCTCACAATTTTTTAGATTTTTTTTGTTTTTTGTAATAGGTAGTGTTGGTCCATTGATTGGATATGTGTAGGTCATTCAATGACTTGATTTGACCTTTGTTGACCTGGGGTTGACCTTCCAAGGTGAAGTTAACAAAATGGTTGTGTTTAATCGAATTTTGGGTTGTTTTAAGTTTTACAATACCAAAAACTTGTTCTTATGTCATTTGACACACACATCTATTTAAAAATGTAAACAAAAAACATTTTCAAATTTTGTAATATAATTGTTTTTCTTCAAAGTTTTGCAAAAACATTTTTTTGATATTTTGTTTTTATTTATTTTTTGCTTTCTTTACATACTATTATTATGCAAATTTGCATTACAATCGGTCAATTAGGAAGGTTCCTGTAACACTTCAAATGGGAAGCAATTTTGACCATTGACCTCAAGTCATTGGTTGACCTTTGACTTTAGGTCAAATACCAACAACTGACCTAGGAGTACTTAATGAGAAAATTCGAATGCTGTTTGAATTTTGCCTCTACGACCAAAAACTATGGAAACTACAGGGGGATCCATTTGACTCCCCGTCTGTAGCATGAAAGCTGATAAATATTAAATAAATGGATGAAATGGGTATTGTATCCCAAAATGTTCAATGTTAACATTCATATTCGTGTTCAGGAAGTTCAGGAGCTTCAGAAAAACACAGTTTCGTTGGGAGCGGGGGGGGGGGGGGGGGGGGGTGCACTATGACCCTATCTGGCCCGCCGCCTATACAGTATGGGTGACTTCGTATATTCTGGCTACTACGATTTTATTCAGGTTACAAAATGGCCTCCAGCAATGAATATGCTTCGAACTATCCCACTTAACCCTTTTTACTATCAGAGGTCCTTCTTAAACTGCACATAGCTAGAATAAAATATAAAAGACGTCACTGGTATAGAAGGGGTTGATGATCACAACCATTCTAACATGTAATAATAGATACCACTTAAACACCAACAACCATGAAACAAAAATAACTTTGTTTTTCCAATCATCTTGGACAAAATCCTTCAGTGTTCTCCCTCGCCTGAACGACGGCCTTATTAATACCAAATGACTGGGTAGTATAATTTATGAAGCCATTAGCTGATACTGACAGAGATACCCAGTCTATATTTGGAGAGCAACCTGGTCAACTTGCCTTCTATTTTAGGAAGATCAACTTTGGTGAATTCTTACAGTAAATATTATATATTATTCTGTTCTCTCCACCAACCAACTTTACTCCTAAACTCGATTAATGAAACTAACAAACACATGTGGCAGTCCAGGGATTCGAACCCAGGACGCTCACACCGAAAATCAACACACTTATGCATTGCGCCACGAAGACAGTTAATTGATTATTTCCGTTTTTGGATTTAGCTAGTGTTAAAAAGATGTCGATTAGCACAACTAAAATGAAATAGGTTCCACAATCCAAGATTGATTTCTAGAATAATTCGATGTTGTCATTTGGCAAATTTATGATGCTTCACTTTTATACCAGGGCCCGAGTACTCAAAGATGCCATAAGTTAAGGGGGTAGTACTCGCATTTTTATGGACCCCCTTCTCCCTCATGTTTAGGCAGAAGGCCGGAAGCACCCAATTTTTTTACAAAACAGTGATTTTTCTGCCTTCATTATGAAATATGTATCAAACTTTTTTTTTGGTGCTTACGCCCTTCTGTCGCCGGACGCCTTGTATTAGCTTTGAGATTTTAAGACGTTCTTTCCGTTAGTTTTGCGATTTTGAGACCTTTCGCCCCATTTCTTTGTCAATATTAAGACCTTTCATGCCATTTAACTGTCGATTTTTCCTAGCAAGCAAAAGCGAGCGTGTAATCTTGGAAGGAACCACGGGAAATTTTTCTACCGAATAATGTACACATTTATCTTGAATGGGGATTTAGCGGGTATTTTATTAAAGTTTGAAGGAGGTCTAGCGAGGAAATTGGAAAGCACATTAAGAGATAAATATATAGACCAAACACCAAGCACTACCCCCTTAAGGCGGTTCAGAGGCGTAACAGAATAGACAATTGACCACATGCGAGTTTCTTTATATAAGGAAGTTGGAGCCGTAAACATCGATATTGAGCAGATTTACCAGCTAGAATCCGGTTGTACTACATATAAATACATAAAACCCAATTCAACATACTCTTTAGCCATCAGAAACCTACATTTGTTTTGCTTTTGTATTTCGATTTATTATCGAAGTCTAGTCCTATAGGGGGATGAGGTTTTTTCCTGGCCCCCCTTCTCCCTCATGTTTAGCCCCATGAATGTTCAGATTTTAAGAAGTTCGGCCCATTAGTTTGGCGATTTTAAGATCTTTCGTCCCATTTATTTGTCAATATTAATAGCAGTACAATAACAACAATCCTCGTATGTATGGATTATCATATGACGAGTTTATTCAACTCAGGAAGGACCTGTAAGATTAATAGGGATAGTGGTTACTCTTATGATTCTGAGAGGTTCTTCTAGTTTCTAGTTTCCTCCCCTAGACCTCCATCAAATTAAAAAAAAAAAAAAAAAAAAAATCCATTAGATCCCCCTTTTAGATTAATTTGTACATTTTTCGGTAGAAAAATTTCCCGGCCGAAGGCCGGTTCTTCCAACATTACAGGCTCACTATCGTTCGCCAGGGAAAAAATCGACACCTAAATAGCATGAAAGGTCTAAATATTGACGAAGAAATGGGGCGAAAGGTCTTAAAATCGACTAACTAATCGGACAAACATCTTAGCATCTGAAAACTAATGGGGCTAAACATGAGGGAGAAAGTGGTCCAGAAAACCGGCCCATGTCCCCTTAACCCGTTCAGTACCAGAGACGTCCTTTTCATCATATTCTGGCCAGTAGTAGAAGATTATATTCAGCTTAAGAAGGACCTCTAGCAATAATAAGGCCTCAAACTATCTCAACCAACCCTTTTAGCTACCACAGATCCTTCCTAAGCTGCATAATATCGTCAAATTATAGCTAGAATAAAATATAGCACACGTCGCTGGTACTCAAAGGGTTAAGGGTGGGGGAAGGGTTTATTTATTGGTCGATTTATTAATTCATAATATTATTATTTGTTCTCCTCCCTAGACCTCCATCAAGCTTTAAAAACATCACAAAAATATCCCTTCTAGATAATTATATTTGAAACATGTTATTATTATTATTATTATTATTATTATTATTATTATTATACAAATTACCCAGCCTTCCTCCTAAAGTACAGGTTCCCCATCGCTCGCCAGGAAAATATCAACACCTAACTGGCACGATAGGTCTTAGTATTGACAGAGAAATGGGGTGAAGGGACTTAAAATAGTCAATCCGAACATCTAAAAATCTCAAAACTAATGGGGCAAAACATGAGGGAGAGGGGTGGCAGAAAAAACAACCATCCCCCATTAAGGGGAGGCAGACCGTTTGTTTGGTCTATTAATTCATGTATTCATATATTTATTTAGTTTCCTCCCTAGACCTCCATCAAGCTTAGAAAAACACCCCCTAGACCCCCTTCAAGATAAATGTGTACATTGTTCGGTAGAAAAAAAATCCGGCCGAAGGCCGGTTCTTCTTAAAATTGCAGGGTCGCTTTCGCTCGCCAGGAAACAATCGACACCGAAATGGCACGAAAGGTCTTAAAATTAACAACGAAATGGGCTGAAAGGTGTTAAAGTCGCCAAACTAATGGGCCGAACGTCTTATAATCTCAAAACTAGTGGGGCTAAACATGAGGGAGAAGGGGGTCCAGAAAAACGGTCTGTCTCCTCGTAAACTATGCGATTAGACCAAAAACAGGCTCTTTCAGCACATTATAATTTCAATAACAAAAATATTAGGTAGGAAGAGATGAATCAGGAAATGGAGGAAATAGACTTGGAAGTTTTGCTGAATAACTTGATATCAACAGAATGCCTATACTCAATTTGTGTCCAGCTGATGGTAAATTGAATCTATTAGTACCTGATTTCTCGGTATTTAACGGACATATATGAAACTAGTATGGCTGTGTGTCGTATTAATGCCAAGTTTTCATTATTAACATCATATTTCGTTACAAAATCTACCTTATAGCTGAGTAACAAGGATATAGAAACATGGCAACTTACCCTCAGCTGAAACAAATAGACTATAGTCTTGATAATATAAACTATGACCCAAATCTGTAGCCACCACATACCGATAAGACAAACAAGACGAAGAAACAAACAAGATCGGGAGTGAAGAAAGTTGTACCGAAAAAGGAAGTTGCTAAAACAACGTCGAACACAAAACAAATATACAGGACAGACAAAAGGCCCAAATAGAGAGAAAAATTGTGGACATTGAGCAAAGACTAAGAATCTCCTATAAACTACAACGATAATTATAGGCTCGCAGCCTTATTATACATAATTTATTAGGGACAATGTAGGTCTATGGAATCCTTGTACTGTATCCTTGTACTGTCTGTCCTGTATAATCCACTGTGGGAGAATAATTTTAATCACATCTATAAAACCCGATATTAATAGAAAAAACGCCCATTGTAGTCAATCTCAGAGCTCTTTCGGACATCCTCACCGTTTACAAACGACTGTCAAATGCCTTCTTCATGCAGTATGGTCAATATTTACCCCTGCTGGCCACGTAGATAACGATTTCAATAATTCAGGTGGGGGGGGGGGGGGGGGGCTTCAACACATCGTGTATTCCACATTGGAATTATAACTAACACCATGAAAACACTAATTTCTCAAAATCTGGAGGAAAATCTATCTATCTATCTATCTATTGCCTGACGCCGTTATCCCCTTGGAACGAACCGCCCCCATGCACCTCTGTCCCTCGTCCTTCGACGCCCCTCCCCCCAACCAACACCGCCTTCGTTCATATACTTCCTCACTCCATCCTTCCACCTCTCTATCGGTCTACCTCTCCCTCTCTGTCCCTCCACCTCGCTCTCGTACACCCTCTTAGTCATTCTCTCGCTTTCCATACGTTCCATATGGCCGAACCATCTCAAGTTGTTCCTTTTCACACTTTCCAGCACATCTACCTCCACACCACACCTCCTTCTTACTTCCTCATTAGTCTGTCTATCCCTCCATGTAACTCCGCACGCACTTCTTAAGTAATTAATTTCCACCGCTCTCACTCTTGATCTGAGTCTCTCAACCAACGTCCATGCTTCGCTTCCGTAAGTCAGTAAGTCTGGAGGAAAAACCATGAACAATAAGGGTGCGAGCCTATTCCCTATAATTACCACTACAACAAATGGAAGATGAGAACAGAGCTATTGCAGGAATAAAGGAAAACTCAAAGTATTTCTGTTCATATACCAAGCGGAAGTCTAAAACTGCGTCAAACCTCGGCCCACTGAATAAAGATGGCTCATTCACTGGGGACAACAAAGAAATGGGCGAACTCCTATACTCTGTTTTTTTCCAGCTGATGGTAAATTGCTATCTCTCCATCCTGATTACAACGCTATTACCATGATTTTGTAGCTAAATATGTTGCTAATTATGAAATTTTGGCAATAATATGACTCACAGACATAGCAGTATCATATGTATTCAGTAACAATAAAGGAATCAGATGCAAAAGGATTCAATTTACCATCAGCTGGACAAAAATAGACTATATGTCTGCAATATGAAACGGTGTTCAGTGAACTTCGCACTGCGGCTCTCACTCCAGCTAAAACTCCATAAAACTTCAGTTTACACACAAATTTACAGATAGTGCTTTTTACAACTGTACATGAAGTGACAGCGGATCTAGTGTGATATACTAAATCCATGAACATTGTGTCATTAGTTAATTATCGATGAATTAGTGACTGTAAAGCCGGTGTTCCATCCCAGCCCACCACACCCGTCCCCAGCCGTGCCCCTCACCCCACTTAAGGCGGTGTCACACGAGTGCTTTTTCCGGCAATTTTCCATGAGCAAGTTTTTTCTCGTGATATTTTGAGGCTTTTTTACACTGGGATCGGGAACTAGACTGACGGTAGATTATGTTAGGTGGTAGATATCTGATGTAACTGAAATTTAAGCCTGCCAGACTGCAATTGCTCCTAAGAATTGACGGAAAAATCGCTCGTGTAACACCGCCTTTACCCCCCCCCCCTCCTCTCGCCCCACCCCTTCAATACCCCCTCCCACACCAAGAACCTTATAATTGCACCATCAACAGTACCACCCTGAAATGGAGAGGGAGGACATACGGTTGGTTTTGGATGTTCAAAGTAAAGCATATAATGATGAATTACAGTCCTTTATGCGAGCAATTGACCACTTGCGAGTTTCAGGCTATAAGGAAGTTGGAGCCATAAACATCTATATTAAACAGAAATACAATAATAATATAGGTTTCTAATGGATAAAAAGTATGTTGAATTGGGTTTTATGTATTTATATAAGCACTACAACCGCGATTTAGGTGATATTTCTGATAATTATCGATGTCAACAGTTCTTAACTTCCTTATAGACCGAAACTCGCAAGTGGTCAATTGATGTAGCCCGAAAACAAACTGAAGACCATGTCAGTGATCTACAAAAAAACTTGGAATGTTCGCAAACTCAGATAGATGTTCTTCGTCGAGACATTACCGAGCAAATGAGGGTAAACCTGACTTTTTGGACCGACAGCGATTTCAGTTAGTATTATTTTGTTTTTTGGAGTTTTTCATTCAGATATAGTGTTGTTTTATACTGAAGAGGAGCTAAAATGAGTATTTACCCATTACCCAACAATCTAAAAACACGCCCCCCACTAGTGGGGAGGGCTATGAAGTTCAGGGAAAATGAGGGGTTAAAAGGACATTAGCCTAACCTAACAACCTTACCTAACCTATGCTAGCATTATGGGTGGGGGCTGCTGCCCCCACACCCCCGCTGGTTGGGTAACAGTGCATAAAACACAGTATTGGGGTACATCCCTTACTCCGGCAATGAGTGGCAGTGAGAAGGCCGAGAGGTTCCCAACAATAACATGAGTGCGGCAGCGGACGTAAGTTGAAATAATAAATCATCGTATTTATTACCCATTAATTTCCATAAGTTTAAACCTAGCCTATGCGAATTTTTTTTAAATCTTTATGTTATTTTGCCATCACCCATTATGATTGCACTGCTAGGCCTAGCTGTGGTGCGTATTTTAGCGTTTTATTTATTTGTTCTTCCTTATAATACATTTCAGATCTTAATGACATAATTATATAGCAATGATTTATGTGCTCTACCGGACCTATTAGGCCTAAAAAGATCAATGGGCTAACTGTCGGTCCAAATCATCAGTATAGCCCAAATGAGGCAACGCAAAAGTGATCAAGTGACCATCAGATAATTAAAAGGGCAGAGCTGGCTAAACTCCGTGCTGACCAGAAAAACACCAATGAAACGGTAATTCGTCTGGATGATTACAACAGGCGACGCAACATACAGATTGACGGACTGGATGAGACACTGGATGAAGGGGGAGGGGGGGGGGGACCATCCACCCCTTCCTCAGCTAACAACATATCAACTTCCCCCCCCCCCTCCCCCCACACCTCACCTGTCCGCAACAACCAACCATCAGAAAAACGCGAATAACCGTAACCTTCGTTCTCACTCCGAAAGGTAAGGTAGAAAACGTAGTGTTTTGGCGTAGTAACATTTCCATATTGTAATGTTCAAGTTTCCTTTTGCACCAATCAGCAATAGTGATCTAAAAATGTATATGAAGGGTTTTGCATATCTCTTGATGATCTAAATATTATGTGTTTCAACCATGACAACTTTAGAGATATATTAGATATTAGATTAGATATATATTATCTTGAAGCTAATGTGGGTATTATAGTATGGGGGTCAAATTGGATTAGGTCACGTATGTGTTTTTTGTATTATAATCCTTTTTCTCATCAGTTCCTTCATTGATTAGTGTGTTTTAAGGTGTTTTTCCTTCTGCAAATTCATATTTACCCATTATTTTGCAATATTAAATCATGCCCCCTAAAACCATATTTTGTCATTACCTTAACCTAACAACCTAACCTAACCTGGGGGCTGCCGCCCCCAGAGCCCCGCAGGGTTAGCATTGATATAGAATATGACGAAATACTAAAAATACGATAAAAAAGTGAAAAAATATTAGTTCTCAGCTGATCCAAGATGGCCACCATTTTTCCTTCCGCCCTTATTTAACCCAGAAAGTCAAAGGAAAATAATGTAATATGCAGCGGTAAAGACAAATTGTGGTGACTAATACTCTATGACAAAGCTATACTATACTGTACATTAAGAACATTATATCCCATACGTGACCTAAAATCCAGTTTGTCCACTATGGGTAACGATAGACAGAAAATAACAACCAATTTTCTTTTATGTGTTTTAACGTTCGATCATGCAATAAAAACTTTGTTAATTTTAGTTGTGAATTACTTGCAAATAATGGTCACAATTACGACGTCATAGGTTTATGGGAGAATTGAATTGAATTGAATTGAAATATTTTTATTTAGCCTTTAGTATACAATACAATTTTGCTTACAAATGATTTGTTAAAAAACTAAAATATATAATAATAATACAACAAAATAAGGCTGAGCCTTTTGAGAGATGTCTCTCTTAAAGGCACCTGGCTATTACTCGATCTATCAAAATGAAATTGTATATAATATACTTAGTCGCAGCTATGTGCCCGGGGAACTACGTGTTGTAAATAATTGTCTAACTTCGAAAAGGGATGTATGTAGGCAAAATATAATAAAATAAAACAAATTAAATTAGTGGTGATTAACACTGAGGTCACACTCACTTCCCAGAGCTCACAGCTGATTGTTGTTATCACAATTACCTATGTAATACCATTTACAAAATTGAATATATATAATATACATTGTACAACTATTGACTTGATGTTCAAAGGCCATACTCGCAATTATACCCACAATTCGACACAAAGACACATACGCTTCCCTAACAGTTAACAGGTTAACTAAGGAAATGGAAATATTATATAACTTGAATGTGTATAATCTTTATTGGGTCAATATACAGGAGACACAACGGTAAATATACAGGAGACGCAACAATATACTGTAGGTAAAAAATGTATAATGGTAATTTTCGGTTCCTATCATCATATGCTTCATTTCTATATACTTTTTATCCCCGGTAACACAAAAACAAATCTTGGAATTTTTAATTTTCTTTTTTTTTGGGGGGGGGGATTTGTTGTCTTTTCATTAACCTAACCAAAAAAAACTAACCTAACCTAACCTAAATGTATTTGGGGGCTATTAGGTTAGGTTAGGTTAGGTTTTTTGGTTAGGTTTATGACCAAAAAAAAAGAAAAACCCAAGAAAACAAATGAAAAATAACAAGATTTTTTTTTCCCGGGGATAAAAAGTATATAGAAATGAAGCATGTGATGATAGGAATCCAAAACTACAATTAGAAAGTTGCTACCTATATTATTGTGTCTTCTGTATATTAACCGACGCAACAATATAGGTAGCAAATTTCTAATGGTAGTTTTTTTTTTGTTCTTGGGATTTTGTTTTTTTGGGTCATTAACCTAACCAAAAAAACTAACCTAACCTAACCTAATAGCCCCCAAATACATTTAGGTTAGGTTAGGTTAGGTTTTTTGGTTAGGTTAATGAAGAAAAAAATCCCAATAAAATAAATATTTTTTTTTTTTTTTTTTTTTTCCCGGGGATAAAAAGTATATAGCCTAGAAATGCAGCATATGATGATAGGAACCCAAAACTACTATTATAAATGTGTTACCAATATTGTTGCGTCTCCTGTATATTTACCCTTTATTGTAGTAACTGCACGAGTGAAAACATTTGGTGTTTGTTTGTTTGTGAAAGATTGCTACACAGTTAGAGTAAGGGACGATCTAACCTTAATGTATGATCATATTGAATCCATTTTGGTATAATCCTGTGTAGCGGGAGGACCTGTATATCTCAATAATGTGGTAATGTTACAATATTGTTTCACATTTTATATTCATATATAGTCCACTAATATACAAGGTTAGGTTAAGTTAGGTTTTGGTTAGGTTAGGTTAAAGATATTGTTCAATGTTTCTTAGTAAATAGGCATCTGGAAGAAAGGAACACGTTCAAGAGCACTAATTTTAGCGCCCGGTTGGCGCTACAGCGTTACTGAACGACATTGTGGGCGCATATGGTCGCTTACGGTTGCTCATTCAGTGCACAGTCTTTGGAGGAGTGACGTCGTGAGGCGCACAGACAATACCTTTTTAGAATTCGTCTTTAGCGCTAGCAGACGAATTACTCTTGACCATATGCACATAAAATCAATTAAAAACATCGACTCTTCATATTAGTATGTGTTATTATTTACTTTAAAACATTTATATTAACATTTCGATCAAAACATTGATACAAATATACAGCTTTATGTATCAATAAGAGGCGTAGAGGATCCGCATGTATTGAAGTGGTGGACGAAAATAACATGAAATTTTTTATGAACGAATTTACTTTCTTTCAAATATGCTTTATTGTAGAATGTAATAACAAAAATATGGTTAGGCTACTAGTGAATATTAATATGTATTTTAGGCCAATGAGACGCTATAATTTAATAGCCCAACATGCTTAAGGCCTAATAACTTATGGACATTACAGAATAAATATCCAAGCAGTTGTGTTTAGATGTAAAGAACGGTCATTGTCGTTGTTTTGAGCGTCACACGAAGACGCTGATATAAACCATAGAGTACAGATTGGATTGAAAGAAACACGCAACATATCGGAAAATAGCGAGCCGTGCGTTCGAGAGATGGCAGCACGATCGCAAAGGAAAACGGGAGGGTCCCCATTAATTCGTAATAATCCCTACCTTGTACTAATAACGCTATTAATTATCAATTCTACGCTATCCAAAGACTCTATAGACATGACAGAGTTAAATAGACATACCCGGTAAGTAGAGGCTACTGTAAAGGCCAGATCATCGTGAAATTGTCTTAATTATGAGGAGGTTCACAGCCACGTCTTTTCTACCCCCACCATTGTTGTTGTGTATAACTTCATGAATAATTATGTGGGCTTTTGTTCTTAGACTCGTCGCACTTGCCATTGTAGAAGATGGGACGTCGTAAGTAATTTAACCCATTCTCTACCGGTGATGCTCTTTTTATCATATTCTTGCAACCAATAGAGGATTTTATTCAACTTAAATATGGCCTCAAACAATTATCAGGCTTCGAACTATCTCGCGTAACCTTTTTTACTACCACATATCCTTCTTAAGGGGAGGCAGACCGTTTTTCTGGACCCCCTTCTCCCTAATATTTAGCCCCACTAGTTTTGAGATTTTAAGATGCTGGTTCCATTAGTTTGGGAATATTATGACCTTTCACCCCATTTCTTTGCCAATATCAGGACCCTTCGTGCCCAGCACCATAGTCTTGGGTTACCATGTTAAGTCAGTGAAAATAGGTTTTCCTAAACTGAACATGATGCCGAAATACACTTAGCGACTACCAGGCTAAGTGAGGTACCTTTATTAGTCTCGTGGTAACGTGTCTGCCTTATAACCCAAGGGTCCCGGCTTCGATTCCCGCCCTGGGTACAGAGTTTTGGAAGGTTATTTCAGCACCTAATGAGGCTTAGGTGTGTTGGTAAAATTGTCAAGATGGTTGAGAGTAAGGGTGGTATTCTTAAACAATTGTTTACCTTCGCAGGACCTGATACCGAATGAATGTTGTGGGAGTGAGATTTGTCCACAGAGATTAGATGGATTAGCCTTTATATTTCTAAGGGTAACGTTATTTTTCACCTTATTTCATCCCTTAACAGCGCCAGTTTAGGAATACCACTATAAGATCGGAGCTCCATAACCCTCCTTGCATGTAAGGTGTAAAAACCAAATCCTACAACCACCACTAATGAATACCCTATTTCACAATAAAATCAGTACGGACATGTTGTTATGCAAGGCCAAGTGTATGAAGAGGTAAGCTTGCAGGCATATAATATCAAATAATAATACTGTATTCCTTGGAAATAAACTAAAATAAAAAAGTAAAAATCTCATTGCTCCATTTTCGCCCATTCACATACTGTTTCAATAAGTCAGAGTGTTCCTTTCATAATAAATGATAATTTGTTTGCAATACAATACAACTAAGAAAATTAGACTACAAAGAAAATAAAACGTATATACCTTACTGTAATTATGAAAATAATAATCATCCATAGAAAACAATATCTAACCATTAATTAAGCATATTTCTGGAAAATTTGAGACTAGAATCTCAAGCTCAAGGGCTTAGACAGTCGTCATTTTGATATATTTTAAAGAGTGAATTAATATAGTGTTCACTGGTTACCCTTGGAGCCAAGTAGCTCAGGGCAAGGTGGTCACCAAGCGTCAAATGTTTCAATATTAGTTTATCAGCATAATGTGGCAATCCCGCAAAGATTGACTTTTTGGCAGACCACGGAAATATAAATACAAGCCAGAATACAACCAATACAGTTGTAACTGTTAACGCCAGTACCATATAAGTTATGATGATAACCCATCGCTCACATATTGGGTTCATCATATTATAGCAACCATAAACTATTGTTGCTTGACCTATGACGTGATCATCAGGGGTTAATTGGCACCGGGTGAAGGGGGGGAAGGCTGTGGTGATCGGGTCCAAAAGGTCATCATAATTCCGCCAAGCGCTGTAATCATTTATAACCAAATCTATTAGTGTCCCATTCGAAAGAAAATACAAAAGAAACATGGATCCTAAACATGAACATAATAGTGTTACATGAAGAAGTAGTGATTTGAAATATAGGTTTCTAAAAGTCCCGAGGTTATCCACGAGTGACTCCCCAAACAGATCAGTTATAGATCTATTTTGTCCATAATAAGCTCTTAGGTGGTTCACCATTAACCTGGAGTCCGTGGAGATGTATTCCACAATAAATATTAAACCCAATACGCCACCGGCAATCCACATAATGCTTTTGAAGTAATAAGCATTATGGACTATTTTGTTTTTATCATCAAAACCGAAACCTGCAGAAAACTGCTTTTGGGCACAAACCTCCATATGCTGTTGAGGGATTGGTTCTCCTAGGGAGAGATCCCTACACACCAAGTATTCATCAATGGTGAACATGCTATTGATTATTATTGAGGTAACACAGATAAATACAATGATTATATTAGCGAGGTATAGGGCCACAGACCCCAAGGGCGATCTGCCCATAGAACTTCTGAAAATCTCACTTACTCGCATCTTTACTTAATTATTTAGTACTGGAATAAATTGTATTAATGTTGTCAATGATGTAGCCCCAAATAAATGATAGACGAGGCTACTAATACAACAGTACACTTTCACTACGTCACTGAACAAGTTGTCACCACGATCGACTGTTAAACAATAAAGTAACACAGCGTCAACATGAGATATCAATTAAGGTCATAATATATACATCAATGTCTAATTCTTTAAGTAACGTTTTTGCACAAAACAAATATTGTAAACTACTTGTATATTTGAGTTTCAATCATTTGTATTGTTTATAAGTGATTTTAAACGGCTATAATTAAACAAATAAGAAAAGAAATTAAATATGTTCTTTATTACATAATTGTTACCCATATAAATTCATTTTCTCTCTTAAGAATATGTAAGAGAAAATGGATATATTAGCAATAACTAATATATTATATAACCCGCAAGAACCCCCACAGTACGCCAACATAATTATAAACAACACATTTATTCACTCAAATGTACACTTATTCTTCATACAATATATATATATATATATATATATATATATATTTATATATAATAAATAAATTATAAAACAAACACAAACTATAATCCCTGGCTAACAATGATAATAATTTAACGTCCTTTTCATTTTACTCTGGCAACTATTAGATGATTTTTATTAAGCTTAGGAAGGACATCTAACTACTAAAACGCTACAAACTATCTCACTTAATTCTTTTTAGCTGCCACAGATCCTTCCAAAGCTGAATCAAATCATCTAATAGTTGCCAGAATATAATGCAAAGGACGTCACCGGTACAGTATGGGATAATAATAGTAATAGTAATAATAATAATAATAATAATAATAATAATTATAATAATAATATTTATTCAGTTAGCAATTTACAGAGTTGGTACCACATAGTATGTTACAAATATGACATGTACCAGCCTTGCATAATTCCAACTAAGGATAGCCCAATAAGGCCGTTAGGCGTATTTCCATTGGGGTCCTTGTGGGATTAGGTTAGCTGGGGAAAATGGGGAGGATAAAGAAATAGATACTTTAGAGAAAGTATTTCTAAGGGGTTATTTTAAGATACCTTACATCCTATAGTAAATATCAGTAATCCGTAATCAGTAATAATTTCAGTTTGGTTTGTCTATCTCTTATGTCGCATTTAGTAGTAGACATAAGGAAGTTGGAGCTGTAGGTTAAAGAACGAAACTGGCAAGTGGTCAATTAAACTCACAGTTACACTCACACATATACATCCCTTTAGTTACAACGTTATCCAGAGTGTTGGAGCTATACCCTGTTCCAAATAGCTAGTCCAGATATTGTGAGCCCTAACCTCTGTAACTCAAAACGGGCTAGAACACATGGGCTGTAAATGTCCACACCTATTCCCTGGCTGACTTTTCTCAAATGGTAGATAATTTGATTAGCTAAATTACTCTAGTCCTTTGGATTTTTTGTTTTTCCCCAGGCTGTTTGACCGAACAGCCCCAAGGTCCTGAGCAAGGCCAAGGCCACAACCGAGCATCCCCACAGAACACTCCCTCCCGTTTGCGAGTTATAGAGGTTAGTGTACAAGAGGTCGGACCTACTTACTTGAAACAGGGTATAGTACTAAGGGCGCAAGAAAGAATAAACCAAAATCCTTGCTTGGATATAAGCATATTAACCCCTTCAGGATTATGATGTGTTTTGACAGTTTAGTCTGGCTATTATGCATTTTTTTTATTTAGATTAGGAACAGTATATGGCAGTCAGAGGGTTAATTGAGACAGTCTTTATCCCTTTTATTCCCACAGATCCACCCTAAGCTGTATAAAATCGTCTAATGATATCCAGAATAAACGGTTTTATTTAGATTAGGATGGGCATGTGGAAATAAGAGTTAATTGTGAGTCTTTGTGCTTTTTATTCCCAAAGATCCTTCCTAAGTTGTATACAATCTTCTAATGATAGCCAGAATTAACACTTATATTTTATCTCTCGTACACACCCAGAGAGAGCGACAGAGAGAGAGAGATCCTTCTATTCTTTAATGTGTGTATGCCATCTCTCATATACACACACACACAAACACACACACACGAGAATTTTGTTTTCTGGACTCCCTTCTCCCTCATGTTTAGCACCATTAGTTTTACATTTTAAGACGTTCGTCCCATTAGTTTTTCGATGTTAAGACTTTCAACCCATTTTGTTTTGTATCAATATCGAGACCTTTCATGCCCCCGGTAGGTGTCGTTTTTTTCCAGGCGAGCGATAGTGAACCTGTGATCTAGGAGAAATTGACCTTCGGCCGGGATATGTACTATTATACCAGGTTTTTACTGGGGTTGTATTGACTTTATAGATAGGTTCTTACTTGATTGGAGAAGATGAGAGCACACAAGAACACAAACACAAAAGGTAATAGAGGATAATATAACACAGAGTACAAACAGGTTATTCTTAAAATAATGGAAAAACATCTCACCCAGCATTCATCACCACCAAGCACTTTTCCTCCTCTGCCCACCACACCTCCGAGCCACAAGGAAACAATCCCCCGTCCACCAAGATGTGCCCGAGTCGCTGCCATTGAGATGACACGTTCTCCAACACCATGGAAAAATCTATTCATCACCATAAACAATCCCGAAGCCCAAAAGAATAAGAAAAGTGGAAAGGAAAGGCGGCACAAGAAAAGGCACCATAAACACCATAAGTCCAGGCGCTATTCTACCCCACAGCTACATCACCGACATGACCGAGAGGCCGAGAAGGACTACTCCAAGCACCACCAGAAGTCCCCCTCACACCCGTGTGTGACGTCTACCAGCGTTGGCAGAATCGCCTCTCGTTAGCCACTAGCGCTCGCCAGGGACATCAAAATGGGCTACAGTTATCAGAGAATGTTGTTCTTTCTTTCCTAGTAATCGCATTGTCACAGACAGTCCAGTGGTGGTCTTTGTTTCCGTCTGTGACAACGGGGTATATTTTATATCAAAAGTAGTGATGATAGTACCAGTGGGAATGAGAGAGACTTTCAGAGCGAGATAGTAGTGAGAGTCTGTAGGTGCGGGGCCATCGCTGCCCTTCGCTCGCTATTGGCCGGCGTGTCTGGCTGTGTCACGTGACACCTGCTGTCTTGTGACGTCTCGGCCTGTGATTGGCTGACCATCGCGCCTTTGCGGGCTCCTGTGTAACTAACCTCCTACACGATGGTCCCCAGGAGCTGTCCTCGTCAGGACAGGCTTGGCGCGCGTGCTTCTAACATCCCTTTGCATATTCTCTCCCGATCACCACCTTTATCACTGTTTCTCTCTTTGAACTTCTTCTTTTCCATTACTTCTCGCCTTTTTTCAATTACTTGTCCCCTTGGGTTCTGCATACGGTTTCCATAGCCAGCCCATTGTATTGCATGCGCCGTCCTCAGAGATATTTACATGTACTTAGAATAGGTTTGAGGGTTCTTAGTTAGTATAGGTTACGAACTCTGTGTGTCTCCATTATTGATTTAGTGTTTCTTCTCTTTTATTTAATGCTAGACTGGGATAAGGTAACTATAGTCGTTGTCTTCGATGTATGTACGGTTTGCTTATACCTACACGACTTCGACCGGTCCTGTGGTAGCCTGTGTTGTCTTTTCGGTTGCGTCCCTTGCGAGTGCAGCTTTGTGTTGACTGCGTGAGTTGGGCTGGTTGCAAGCATGGGTTGAAGTTGTTGCGTGATACAGGTGCATCCCAGACTCTGATGAAAAACTTTACAGGCCAACCTATAAACACGGCACTGGTAGTTGTGGTGCAGGATATTAATGCTACATGGTCATACATGTTGGTTCGAGTGGAGCGGGAGGTTGATGGTGTGACATGAGAGATAGATGTTGGAATCGTAGAGAAACTGCCAGTAGAGGGCGTCGACCTTCTTCTTGGCAACGACTTTGCGGTGCCTACTTCTGAGGTTCCACCCTTAGTCGTTGCCGAGAGGGCGGCCGACGTGAGTAGGGAGGGGCAGGAGTTGGTCGAGAGGTGTCAATTACAGCAGATGGCGTGTGTTGACACCCAATCTCGTGCATCTAAGGTGTCACAGCCTATTCCTCAGTCTCTAGACCAGCGGAGGAACGGTCGGAAGGAGAAAGCTAAAGTTGGGAGAAGTTTTGTGAGTTTTGATCCAGCGGCTCTTCTTGGCGGCTCAGTATTAGCACCAACGTTTAGGTCCGGAGTGGCCCCAGAACCTGTCACACTTGGTGAGGAGGTAGGGCGTGAGAAAATTCCGAGACAGCAAGTTGAAGTCGAGGACGGTGAAGCATGTCATATGAACCTGTTAGAGTTTGTGAGGCAGCCTAAATGAGCAGCCACACCTGAGCAGCCTACTGTCCCTGTGTTAGTCTGCAGCAGCCAAGGTGGAGAAGGAGAGGGGGGCTGTGGGGCACAGGTGGAGGAGAGTTGGGATTGTCATGTCTCGGTGGAGCAGTGGGCGGGGGGACACGATCCAGGTGGCTGTGGAAGCGCTAGAGCACCTGCCTGAGCAGCAGTGTGCAGCGCTCCAGCACCTGCTCGGTTCATACCCCACTGTTTGTGCCGAGCACCAAGGCCTCACAACTCTTGCGGTGCACGAGGTTCCGCTGACAGGTCACTTGAGTGTGAGTAGACCGTTGGCCTCGTTGTTTCAGTGGTTCAAGGTGGGCGATGAGGCTTTGGCATGGTTGTCAGGTCATGGTCGACCCATGGCTGTTAAGGGTAGTGGTCAGAATCAGGACATTGAGCAGATTGGTGAGGTTGGCTGTGGAGTGGATGTGCCCGGTCATTGCATAGCCTCCCAAGGCTGCCCTAGTATTATGCAACAGCCCTACCATAGACCGACTGTATCTGGCTATGTCGCTGAAGGCGGTGATGCTGCACAGGCAGATGTAGTCGCAAGGAATGCGGGGGTGCGCATGTACGGTATCGGCGGGGAAGCCTTAGCAATTATGAACTGTGGGAGTGACTGCACAGGTGGAACAGATTGTCACTCTCATGACCTGGCTGTTCTAGGGACAAAGGTGGAGAAGGATGGAGGCTATATTGTAGAAACTGTGGTCTCGGCTGGGTTGTGGGAGGGCAATGAGCATGTTGTTCGTCGAGATAAGTTGCAACCTCTTGTTCCTAAGCGTCAAGAGAAGTTGTTTACTAGGCTGTGGCAGTACATCCGCATGTTTGTTCATTCTCCAGGCCTGATGTACGGGGTAGAATTCGACATAGAGGCTGGAGACAGTGCAAGACTCAAAGTGGCTCCCTACCGTATAAATCCTGCTTGACAGCCTGTTGTGAAAGCAGAGCTGGACTACATGTTGACAAAGGGTCTGAGGGATAAGGGATATCGTGAGTGGTCGTTGCCTGTAACTTTGCAGCCTGTGTTAAGTGGCAAGATCAGTGTGTGTGTTGATTGCAAGAGTGTTGGTGCATTATCCCTGACAGACGCCTATACCTTATCCAGAGTTGACGATCCCATAGACCGCATCGGGGCTGCATTGCTTATCACGAAGGTAGAACTAGTGAAAGGTTTTTGGCAGGTCCCGTTGCCAGAGAGAGCGAAGAGAAGTGCCAGTCTTGTGATGAACTGGCACTGTGATGGTGGGTGCCCAACCCCGAAAGGGGTTGAAATAGGGGAGCTATGCCCCCGCCAAAGGCGGCTTTCTAGGGCCTTTCCTAGCTGATGCTGAGAGGATTGGGTTCTAGTCATGTGGTGATGGGCTGGTGTATCAGAGTGAGATCTGAGCAATCTCTGCCATAACCATAGCTTACTCTGACTGTTCCTTTTACTTATATATTTTCTAGATCTCAAGTGACGGCGTCTCTAACGTGGATTGACCTCCCAATCTACCAAGATTGGAAGCCAAAGCGTCACATTTTTCCTTTGCCCCTCAACTTTCTCTTCATAATTGCTGAGGGGCACATGGCCCTGGGTGGGGCTTTGGTTTCCCGGGCGTTTCCGCACCCTCCTCAGCTCCCCGCCATGGAGTGGCTTCGGTCACCCAGGCTTTATTGTGGTCGGCAGGGAGGGTTCTGTGGGGTCGCTCGGTTATGGCCTTCGCCTTGCTCGGGGCCTTGGGGCTGTTCGGCCAGGCAGCTTGGGGAACAACAACAACAACAACAACAACTGGGCAGTTTATCAGTGCCAGGTGTTGTTTTGCTGCCGAAACACAAGTTGGATGTGTGGCATGTTAAGGGCGCTGATAATGTTGTGGCTGATTGTTTGTCACGGGAGGGTATGCTTCAAGGAACACCCTCGCCGTTCAGTCAGTGTGTGATTGAGAGTTGAGAAAAAACCCGGCTTGCCCCTGTAGAGCAGCCGTCAAAAACAACATTTAAAATTAAATAAAAAATCACATAAAAACTCTTTCTTTTTGATAGTTTATTGTAAATTGCCAATGTTATAGCTAAAGTCCTAAGTTGAACCTGTCTTTCACTTAGTAGGCTGGGCTCTGTGAAGCTCGCTCAGGGAGCATAGCAGGCTATATTATACTATTGTGTTGGGGAGGGGTTGTAAGATGTTCTTTATGCTAATATGTTGTTTTATTTAAGATTGAGCATTGCATTTCAT
Organism: Paralithodes platypus; assembly: GCA_032716605.1. Taxonomy (NCBI): domain Eukaryota; kingdom Metazoa; phylum Arthropoda; class Malacostraca; order Decapoda; family Lithodidae; genus Paralithodes; species Paralithodes platypus. The sequence goes on along the minus strand of CM064502.1, from coordinate 34,562,883 downwards.
TTCTGGTGGAGTGGCTAGGTGTGGCGGGTCTTGTCGGCATTCTGCCTTGTCAGATATGGTGCTCGCCTAATGTTGAGCGTCCCATATCTTGGGCGGGGTGTGACGTCTACCAGCGTTGGCAGAATCGCCTCTCGTTTGCCACTAGCGCTCGCCAGGGACATCGAAATGGGCTACAGTTATCAGAGAATGTTGTTCTTTCTTTCCTAGTAATCGCATTGTCACAGACAGTCCAGTGGTGGTCTTTGTTTTCGTCTGTGACAACGGGGTATATTTTATATCAATAGTAGTGATGATAGTACCAGCGTGGAAATGAGAGAGACTTTCAGAGCGAGATGGTAGTGAGTGTCTGTAGGTGCGGGAGCATCCCTGCCTCTCGCTCGCTATTGGCCGGCGTGTCTGGCCGTGTCACGTGACACCTGCTGTCTTGTGACGTCTCGGCCCGTGATTGGCCGACCATCGCGCCTTTGCGGGATCCTGTGTAACAAACCTCCTACACGAGGGTACCCAGGAGCTGTCCTCGTCAGGACTGGCTTGGCGCGCGTGCTTCTAACATCCCTTTGCATACTCTCTCCCGATCACCACCTTTATCACTGTTTCTCTCTCTGAACTTCTTCTTTTCCATTACTTCTCACCTTTATTCAATTACATGTCCCCTTGGGTTCTGCATACGGTTTCCATAGCCGGCCCATTGTATTGCATGCGCCGTCCTCAGAGATATTTACATGTACTTAGAATAGGTTTGAGGGTTCTTAGTTAGTAGTATAGGTTACAAACTCTGTGTGTCTCCATTATTGATTTAGTGTTTCTGCTCTTTTATTTAATGCTAGACTGGGATAAGGTAACTGTAGTCGTTGTCTTCGATGTTTGTACGGTTTGCTCATACCTACACGACTTCGACCGGTCCTGTGGTAGCCTGTGTTGTCTTTTCGGTTGCATCCTTTGCGAGTGCAGCTTTGTGTTGACTGAGGGTTTTGGCCTGTACCAGTTCCTCACTTCTGCTGCCTCTTTGCTTGTCTGTAGAGGGTCGCCAGGATAGAACCAGATACTTGTGATCTGGATCTATCACATAGAGCCCTCTCGTCAATTAACGTAACTTAAAGGATGTAGTCTTAAGGACATCGCTAGGCTACGAGCCTGTCTTGCTCATCCCCTGTTCCTTACCTTGAGTATCCCAGCTAGACATTATTAATCGAGTAGACACTTGTTAGTATTTAATATAAGCTCTTTGATATGTGTACATTATTACTCACAGCATTTATTAATCTAGGGTGTTGCTGAGCCGCACAACCATAGTAGACTGTTTTGTTGATGAGGAAGTACTTCTTTTAGTGTCGAGCATTGCTACTGTTGCGCATTTATAGTATTCTCGTGTCAGTTAACATTATATGTCCTATCTTTTGGTGTATTCGATTGATTTACATGTGTGGTGAACTGCCTCCTGCCTTTATATAGTTTAAGATACGAGCATCTTATGAGCATCAGACTTTCTTCAGAAGTTTCCAGGTCAATGCTGTAGGACTATACTTCACTTTCTTTCAGATAGGAGTGAAGAGTTTATTGTTGTTTAGAGTAACAGTATTGAATCATCTTTATATTGTATTAAATCTTGCAGTGATTTAATTGATCTTTCCATAGATTCCTTTTTATGCATTTTAACGTAACTTGCATCTTGTTTGTTATCAGGCTATACCAGTGTCGGTTAGCCTGAAGTAGAGTACATTTATGCCCAGTTAAGGATACCCCGCTATCACAGATTAACTCTGGAGGGTATAGGTGTTTTGTTCGCCGACATATAAGTTCGAAGGTTTGGATCTAGCGTACCGTTGTTGCATAGTACCCTATTACTAGTCCAATCATTAAGTGCCCTTGTTTTATTCGTAGTCCCGGTCGTAACACGTGTCCTTATGAACTCGAGACACACCAATTAAAACAACCCAACAAAAGGTATGACTACCGCAGCATTTTTTAAGATCGATACTCAGTTGGAAAACTATTTCTTATTTGGCACCGGAGAATAAATATAGTAGGAAAACTTTGGCACCCCATATACTATTGGGATAAACCTTTCGTTACACTGGTTAGGAATTGTTTACTTCATTAGATGTTTGTTGTCGTGGGTTTAACAAAGGAAGTTGTTGTTAGACTTCACTGGTCGTAACTAATATCCCATCCTCGACCGCGGCGCTATTGTGAATAGAGAAGGCAGACACTGGCAAGCGCTCTATTCGGGATTAACCAAACTCTCTGGTAATTGTCTTTAGCACTGGCGGGACGTTATTAGACAAGGGGTCTGTGAGACACCGTCTAGCTAATGGCACTCATCAAGGAGTCCCTTCGAGATAGCAATATCTCGGAAAAGGCCAAAGTATACCCATCAAGCTCAGTTTTGAAAGACTCTTATAACGGTCAGAACAGTTAAGAGAAGTTGCGTAAAAAAAAACTATCTTACGTTGTTCGTTCGATGACGTGTTTCTGGTGCACTGGCATTTCGCACACGATATTTAAGACCCAACACAAAGACTCTGGAAGTTCTGCATCAAAACTCTTATAACGACCAGTGCAGTTAGTGAGTTATCTCCTTTGTTAGCTCGATTTTACTAAACCGATGCACTGGTATATAACTCATTCATATTTGAAGTCCCCAAGTGTATGCCGTCTGAATCACACAGAAGAAGTACCTATGAAAAGTATTTAATCCTAAGTGTTGCCTAGAGAGAAAATTCAAATTTATCAACAAAATAACCGTACTAGTGACGCGCCTTATATACAAGGAAGTACTCAAGTGAATCTATGCTCTCTCATTTTTATGCTAAATAAAAAATAATAAAGTACTAGTGATGCCCACATAAATTAGGGAAGTACTAATATTTAATCTTGCCATATTGATACAAAGTGAAGTATAAAATAAAATTCTAACAAAAAATCAGTGAAAGCATAAATTATAAATAAAACATCAGTCGCATAGTATAAAACAACTCTACGCATTTTGCTCCGATTCACAGACACACCATTTTTTACTTAAAAGTTTAACAGCACAAGTGTAATACCTCAATTGAAGGAAGTGGTATCTACCTATTCACCTTTATAACAGTACAAGTGTAATACCTCAATTGAAGGCAGTACTACCTATATCTTATCTATATCGAGTACAAGTGTAAATACCTCGACTGAAAGTACTAAAGTATATTGTTGAAGCAACAGTCTTACGAGTGAACTTAGTGGAGCCTCGCTCGTGCGTCTTATGTTTTTGGTCTTACCATTATTTTATAATTACGTATGCGATTTTAATCTACTACTCCCTAATATATAGCAATATACTATATTGTAACACTGTGTGGGGAGGCACTAACAAGTCAGCGCTTAGTCCAATAGTTAACGTTCACAAATGGGCCGTACGAACTATGGCTGGATTGAGAATGCGAAACCATACTAATGAATCTTTCCAAAACATGAAAATACTTAAATATTATGATATAAATAAAGTACAAAGTGCCACGTTTGTATATAAATGTTTGAATAACTTGATTGATAATGATGACTCTTTTTATTCTCTAAGATATCAGAATAATCTCCACACACCCCTAATGGTCTCGACACAGTCCCAAAGTAACATTCGGTACCATGGTGTCAAAATATATAACAGTTTGCCCGATGAAATTAAAACAAAAAACAGTATTGAGAACTTTAAATCCAGTTTAAACAATTATTTACTTTCGTTTTATTCCATAACATGAACATTTGAAGGAATTTTAGAGTATACTTCCTTGCATTGTTGTATCTATATTCAATATACAAAATATGTGATTACTGCTGCTGTATGTATTCAATGGCCATGTAGTGGTGTATCATGGCTGTGTCATGTTACAGATAATTGATAATCTTGTAAAACAAATTGTATAAACATTGTACATTGGATATGAAGGTTCTTTAAGATGAAAATGTTCATCAAAGAACCTGGTCTTAATATATATATAAATTGTAATTATGTAAAAACTGTAATATTTGCAGACCAAATAAACAATTTTCAGTTTCAGTTTCAGTTTCAGTTTCAGATATTCTTGTGCCAATAAACATAATATGAATGTACGTCTTGTTATAATTATCCTCTATCACTTTTTGTACATGTGTTGAAACGAATTCTGCTGCTCCAGTCAAGTAGAATCTACCTAATCAAACCAATCAACCCCATTAAAAACCTGGTATAACAATTCTTATTCACACAAAATCATATATGGTTAGAGGTGCAATGTTACATAAGACAGGATAGGTTTCAAATAGCAGCACGATCGAGGATCCTCTAGGTGTCTCAAGGGGAAGACACAGGCAGGTTCTGAAGATCTGTGAAGATGTTGCTACCTGGTATTCCCTACGACATCCTGGTCCGTGGGGGTGGTCCTGTCGTGTGACGGTGACAGAAATTAGGGGAAGACTTCCTTGAAGGTCTCTGAAGACTGTAGAGTTGAGGGTCTTACATGAAAACGAGTCTTTACACCAGTGTCTTACGCTCTCGTATCATGGGATTAAAGTAAGGAGTCGTTTCACCAGTGTTTTACGCTCTCGCTTACAATCCAGACCTAGACTTCTATGCGAGTCTCTAGAGGAACTTATATGATGGAATCTTGGGATTGTTACAAATACGAGCCGTTACACCAGTGTCTTACGTTCTTGTATTGTAAGGACTAAGTAGGGAGTTGTTACACCAGTGTCTTACACCCTCCACAACGAGTCCTGACTGAGAAGGAAGCCGTTACACCAGTGTCTTACGCTCTTCCAACCAGCCTTCCTATGTTTGTGGGTTTACTAAAAACTAGAGTGCTCACTTCATGTGGCATACTCTAATTACAGTAAAGTCCCATGCCCAGGCAATGTAAAAATGTTAGGTGGCCACCAGTGTGGTCTAACAAAGATACAATCAAATCCAAGATACCTTCGAGAAATGCGTCGCGTTGTTCCACCAGTGTCTTACTCCCTCAAGGCAATTTCTCGGTATAGATAATCCCAAGTCTTCCAGATATCTTTCAGCCAGTGCCTTAACCCGGCAGCTGAGGGGAGACTCTTAAGAGGTTTTACTGGGCGACTGCGGGGAGACTCTTAAGATTCTAGGCCTAATAAAAACACTTTTAAAAGGCCCCAGTAGCACTTGAATTTTGTTTTTGTTTTTTTTGTTTTTTTACCCCTCGGCCATGCTTCATATCACTCCTCCACATCCCCTCCTCTCCGCCCCCCCCCCCCCCTTCAATTATCACCTATTTTCCCTGTTATTCCCTTATTCTTTGGTATATGTTTGTGCTAACATTAGCGAGTCGCTTGCAGGGCGTGGTCATCTGTGTGTCTATGCGTGGCAAAAAGCGAGAGATAGAGATAGAGGCCTCAGTGTCTCTCCAGGATGTGATGCCGGCTGGCTCACACTTGATGAATGAAACTCGCTTTCAATTCGCGATTTTGACCATATAAATGATGTTCCCACTTTTATTGTTGTAACATGTTACTATCTTCATATTAAACGTAAAATAGGCGCATATGGATAAGTATTAAATATATTTATGGTACATTAACGATTTTACTGAGGAAAGAATGAAAATACCTACGCACAGCGGTATGGTGTATACTACAGGGTCTGCGCAGCAGCCACTGTACCACTTCTGGATTTGGCTGGGGATGTCTTACCAATTCCGTCGTTCCTTCCGGCTGCGCATCTCTGGTCTATAAGGGCAGTTGTGCGCAGAGGAGGGTGTGTGTCGACGGCGGTAGCTCTTCTCAGAATCCGCGCCACAGCGGTGGTGAGTCTCAGGGCAAGATGGGCACGTGGTGGTTTTGGATTTATGGAAGGTTTTCTCCCCTGTGTGTTGTGGTTAGAATTCCTTGGTTTTACTGGTGATATTGGAGGTTAGCCTTATCGGTAAGTCTTTTCCTGGTGTCGGGGGACGTGGCGAGGTGATGGTGGCAACCCGAGCCTGACGGGGTGAGGAGGCTCTTGTGTCCTCTTGTCTCGGCGGCGTGGTGACACGGATTTGTTTTTATACTGGTGCTTCCATCTCCACCTTTGTTTTCCTCCCGTATCTCACTTACCTCTCCGTGGTAGTAACCACGACCTCGTGGCTCGATTGCGAAGCACCAGACGGTCCCCTGGTGGGTAAATGTGTGGTGGCCCTCCAGGTACGCCCACCAAGCTTGGGAGCGGGAGTTTGGCAGGTCAAGAGGTGTTACCGTAGATAATGAGGTAAAAGGTGCAGTGAGAGTATTCCAGGAGGGATTCTAGCTCGACGTGAAATCTAACGGTGGACAGATCGCCGATCTCTTCTCCCCAACGTAGCTTCTTAATGAAGGGAAGTCCTGGAGTTGGAGGCAGGTAATGGAGCCTTGATGGGAGACGTCATGTTGCGAAAGTATTATGGGGCGTTTCGAAGAGGTGTTGTATTGGTGGTGGTTGATATGGAAGTGATGTTTGTGTCTTTGACAGGTCCTGTTTTATGGATGGGTGAGGACGCAAAGGTAGCGCTTGACCTCACTCGTGAGTTGATCTGACAGGTGGCGATGGTATGGAAATGAAACGTTAGTTGCACTCGCTATTCAGAGCGCTGGGGCTCGTAGCATCGAATCAGGGCTTTCGGGTACCCTTTCTTTGGGTTCTCCTCTTCCCCTTTTTGTTTTTCCTCTTTTACTTCTCTAGCCTCCAAAATCTTTTTAATGACCTCCATCAATTCCTTGGTAGTGTTAACCTCATGAATGATGCAGTGTTTCCTAACTTCTACCGGGCAGGCTTGGATCATGATTTCCCTAATCTCAGTTTCCTGGCTCCCTTGGTTCATATGGGGATACGCTATTTTCACATTCTTAGTGATTTCCCTCCTCAGGGCTCTCACATTTTGGCCATCAAGTTTCAAACCTCTTCAGTTTGTCTCTGGCTTTTCTGGTGGAAGTCTCTCGGCCAACTTATTCGATTAAGGCGCTCCTGACTTCGGCCCACGAGACTAATCCTTCCAGACGTACTCTCACATCATTCAGGGCCTTACCTAAGTGTGCCTTTCCATAGGCGATTTTCTTCCCATTTTCCCCTATGTCAAGTAGTGTGAACTGACATTCTAACTGCTCAATCCAAAGCTCGATTTCTTCCTTCCCCTCTTCCCATAATCTGAATGGTAAACATGCCCGTCATCCTATCTGTTCTGTTAGATAATTATACTCAATCCAAATGATTTGTCGAATCCCACGCTTGCCACCAAAATGTAGTATTTAATTCTAAATCAGTTATGCTACTACTACGGGGGATAATTCGACAGTCATTTAGAAGTTCGTATATTTTATTTAACAGACTTCCTAACTACTCTAATAATAAGTTCTTGGCTTGGGCCGAGATGAGTTCAAGACGCAGATTGAATATTACGTCGATTCATGCTAGGTTGCACTTTGGACCCCTAAAGTTCCCGTTACTCCCTAACTGAATCCCCGCTATTCAGGTATTGACTCAAGTCGGCTTCGATCCTACGACCCGTTATTAGTGATTAATCCTAAATAAATAAATATAAACCCTGCTGTGTCTTTTATTGAGACCAGGGCCTAATAAACCATTTGCTCTTTACCTAACTAAAACAAAAGTGTTATTCTGTCCTCTACACTTTAGGTTTTCCCACGTTTCCTGAGCCTTCTGTATCCTTTCTCCATACCAAGGCTATAACATATATAATCTATTTTCTCAATACATAGAATCTATTTACTCCTTTGAAACAACCGTCGTTACTACTCAAGTACCTCCACAATAACATAACATTGTACAAATTACCGAATGAGATTACAAGGTCTCTCTCACATATAATATGGGTTCCGCCACCCAGTTACTTCACAATCTAGGTTTACAATCTTTATCTCAATAACACTACTGGGTTCCGCCACCCAATTACTTCACAATATAGGTTGACATTATTTTATCTCCATGACACTATTGGGTTCCGTCACCCAGTTACTTCACAATATGGGTTTACAATCTTGATCTCAATTACCCCTTCTGAATTTACCCTCAAGTAACCCTGCTACCAACACGCTAGGTTACCTTTCGCCTTAATCAATTATCGTACTAACAAAAGATGAACCGTGCCTCAGACGCATACACGGAATAACTCTCTTAGACTTAATAAAAACGCAACTCACATTGGACTAGTGTCCTTCTTCACAGTTTCCTTTTTACACAACTTAATAAATGATTCATACGGACTAGTGTCCTTCCCTAGCTATAGCTAATCTATTGGGCAACTAAACAACTGTTTCCCTCTTTACCTTATTGGTTGCCTCATTTATTAACACAAGTATTCTTTCCATCCCCTCTTTACTTTTACTCTTTTAATCTTTAATCTATTTGGCAACTAAACAACTGTTTCCCTCTTTAACTTACTGGTTGCCTCATTTATTAACACAAGTATTCTTTCCCTCCCCTCTTTACTTTTACTCTTTTAATCTTTATTCTCTCCTATCAGATCCTATATAATAACTCTTCGGCGGGTGCTGTTGCTAACAAAAATAACTAATTATTAACACATCATCATCTTTATATATTCAGGAAAGTCTAAATTATTTTTCCTTTAGTCTTGTCCTAGAAGGACACATTAATTTTTATAAGTGATGGCCACCGGGTCAGTTCTGCAGTCTCTCTCTTTCTTTATCTCAACTGGAAATCTTTGCTCTCCCACTACTATCCGTCGTCCTCTTGAATCGCTTGGCTGTAGTGGTATGCAAGCCTGTGATGCGACGACAGGCGGCCAGATACTGAGGGTGTATCTGCCTTAGTAGGGAAGAGCTGCTGATAGGCCTGGGGTGGGCCTGCTGGAACAAAAGGCGAGGGCTGGGAGGCTGGAGCCGAATTCCCGTGAGTGCCCAAGTGCGAGGGAGCAAGTAGGTTGCGAGATCTGGACCCGGTGCCGTCTGGCCGGCGAATGGCTTTTCAACGCGCCCCCCCTCCCCCTCCCTTTATAGTCCTGGCCCCAACGCTCTCGCGCTGGCTAGATTGGCTGAGGGACCCGCATGGCATCCTGCTCGCACTGACTGCTTGATTCCTTCATCTTCTCTCCTCTTCATAGTAAGTTCCAGGAAGTTGATTATAAACCTCTTTTGGTGGCTTACGGGAGTACAGGGCTGGCACCGAGGTATTACTTAGGGGATAATCAGAAGGAGCTCTTCGGGCAGAGAAAGAGAGTGAATTTTGAGGTAGAATAGGAAGTCCAGCTTCGCGCTCCGATAATGGAGGCCGCTGATTGGCTGGTGGGAGGGGCGTGGCATGTTGCAGCCGTGAGCTGTCAGCATCAATTGGCCGTGCAAGCCAGTAAAAGCGGTGATTTGCGGAGGGCGTTTCTACTTTAATAATAATAATAATAAAAATAATACTAGTAATAATAAAGATGATGATGATAAAAATAATTATGATAACAAATTATAATAATGAAGCCCTACTTTCGCAAAAGAATAACAACTACACCAATAGTATTATTATATTTATTATTTTTATAATTTTTATTATTACTATTATTAGTATTATTATTAATATTATTATATTTATTATTTTTATTTGCTTTAATAATAATAATGATAATAATATAGCCCTATATTTCTCAAAAGCACCTGTTCTTCCACTGCAATTCACTAGCGCTCACATCATGCTACAAATTTCCACTAACAAGAACAGATACACCGTTCATACATAAACTTGAATAAAACAGCTTTGTAAAGATATATACAGGTACATTTATTTATTTACATATGTATTTATTTGTTTGTTTGTTTATATATTTTTTTATTTTTTTGTTTATATATTTGTTTTTATTTATTTATTTTTTTTTATTTTTTTTGGGGGGGGGGGGCTGATTTTTGTGATTATTTTACTCTGATGTGACGGGCTTGAACGAAGGTAGATTACATTAAAGCCGGTATCACACGAGCGCTTTTTCACTCTACATTTATCCTCAACACTGATCTGGCAGCTTATGAGGTCAACATTTAGCACATTTCGATCACCTAAGTCCTTCTATCAACAGTCTAGTTTCCAATACCAGGGCAAAATATTCCAGAAATGTTGCCAGAAATTTTTTGATCATCGAATGTTGACTATAAAAGCGTTCGTGTGATACCGGCTTAAGGGGGGTATTTTGGACACCCTTCTCCCTCATGCTTAGCCCGATTAGTTTTGAGATTTTAGGACATTCATTCATTCCTGTATTCATCTGGTGGCGTTTTGTGATACTTTTTATTTGATTTGGAAGACTTGAAAGAAGGTACTGTATATTACCTAGAGCGATAGAATTCCAAAAAAGCGACCATAGTTTCCGTAACAATGTTGACGAAAAAGCGCTTGTGTGAATCCGACTTAATCAAGAAAGAGAGAAGAGGAAAAGGGGACGAGGAAGAGAAGAAGAAGAAGAAGAAGAATAAGAAGAAGAAGAAGGGAACAGGAGGAAGAGGACACAGCCAAGAGGAAGAGGTGTAGTAGGAGAAGAAGAAAAAGAAGAAGAAGAAGAAGAAGAAGAAGAAGAAGGGAGGAGGAGGAGGACACAGGCAAGAGGAAGAGGTGTAGTAGGAGAAGAAGAAAAAGAAGAAGGGAGGAGGAGGAGGAGGACAAAGGCACGAAGAAGAAGAAGAGGAGGAGGAGGTGCGAGTGATGGCAGAGGGACAGGTAGAACAAACAGTAGGAGAGGAGAGAGAGAGAGAGGGGAGAACAGCGATTCGTTGGAGGTAGAACGACATTACGTATGATGTAGAAGGGAGGGAAAGTAAGAAGCAAGAGAGAGAGAGAGAGTGTGTGTGTGTGAGAGAGAGAGAGAGAGAGAGAGTTTGAGTGAGTGTGTGTGTGTTAATGAGTGAAGAGTGATAATCAATGAGTGCGAGAGAATGAGTGAAACAAAAAGGAGAGAGAGAGAGTGTGTTAATGAGTGCGAGAGAATGAGTGAAAAGAGAGAGAGAGAGAGCAAGAACGAGTGAGAGTCAGTGAATGTGAAAGAATGAATGACAGACATACAGACAGACAGTGAGTGACGGGTACAAACAGAAAAAACACAAACACAAATCAACAAGAACCAATGCCAGAAGAAAAGAAAATGCGAGAGAGAGAGAGAGTGTGTTTGTGTGTGCGAGAGTGAGGTGAAGAGAGAGAGAGAAAAAGAATAAAGCTAGAAGATAACAAACTGCGAACAAAGCGAAAGAGAGAGAGAGAGAGAGAGAAGAGGGTGCCAGGAAAAGAGGAGGTGGAGATTACAGCAACCTCCCCTGATGAGCGAGTGAGAGAAACTAAGTAATTTGAATAAGAATAATGCAACGAGAGGAGGAGAGGGGAGGATGTACTGAAGCTATTTATTTAACTTATATTTATTTTTATGTTTCAAGAAGAGCAAGGGGGAAGGATAAGCTACAGTATTTGTATTGATGAACTGAGAGAGAGAAAGAGTGTGTGTGTATGTGTGGGTCTGTGTTACTGTGTGTGTGTGTGTTAGTGTGTATGTGCAGGTGTGTGTGTTAGTGGGTGTTTGTATGTGGATATGGGTGGGTTTACCTTAGTGTGTGTGTATGTTAGTGTGTGTGTGTGTGTGTAAATGTGCGTTCTGTTTACTTTTAACTTGTATGTGCATGAGTAAATATGAAATCGTAATAACCACTCTAAAATTGAAATAACATTTATGATTGTGATTCTTCTGATTCCAAGAGAGAGTTGAAGTTACTAACCCTGTTCCAAATGAGTAGGCCAAAACGTTTGAACATTAACCTCTATAACTCACAAACGACTAGAGTAATCAAGCTAATATTTCTACCATTTGGGAAGGGTCACCCAGGGAATAGGTGTGGCAATGTACGGTGGCGCTAATCAGTCATGTCTCAGCTGTCGCTTTGTGCTGTATTAATGTCAGTCAGATGTTGAATAGCGTTGGTAAGTGTAGGAACATGGTTGTATATCTCACTCAAAAAGAAGAAATCATGTGATATATAGCTGATACCAATTATTGATCAAAACATAAATGGTGCCGAGGACATTCACTTATTAGGCCGAATGTACAGCCCATTTGCTGCAGCCCTTGTTTATATTACGAACCTCAACACAGGTTAACGTACTATAGAAGGTTAACCCTGTCGGTAGGATGATGCCAATATAAGTTTGTGGCTACCCCAAACGAATTTATCCAGTTAGGAAGTGCCTGTCCAAGGAAGAAGATTAATTGCGAAATAGTTTACCCAATTATTGCCAAAGTTAAGCTTATGGTTCGTTGTTTGTTCGATTCTATAATTTATTTATTATTGTTTCTAGTTCCCCCCTAGACCTCCATCAAACTTTAAAAAAAAAACAAGGACCCCCCTTCAAGATATATTTGTAGAGGGATCCTGGGGTTGTTGTTTTTAAGTTTCATGGAAGTCTAGAGAGGAAACTAGAACAATAAAAAGCTAAATACTTAATCAAATAAATACGCCCATCCCCCTTAAAGTTCCCCTGGGGCCCTACTGCTGAAGGGGGGGGGAGTGCGGGGTACTGTGCCCTTGAAATGTTGTAGTTGTTGTTGTTGTTGTCACCGTTCCTTCCCTAAGCTGCCAGGCCGAACAGCCCTGAGTCCCTAAGGAAGGCCATGGCCATGGTTGGGCTTTCCCACAGAGCTCTCAAGGAGTGTAGATTGTGTTGTTGGTGCAAGTGATTGTGTGAAATGCAGTCTTCTATGATGTGTTTAATGGTATGGGGTGCTGTGTTACATCCCGGGCAGGTGTCGACGACGGAGTCATCCAGTCTCTTCTGATAGCTCAGAAGAGCTGGATGGTGTCCACATCTCAGCCTGGCCAGGTGGACTCTGTCCTCGCGAGGAAGGGAGGATTCAGAAGGATGGATTTCGGGAGGTCCTGCCTGCAGCTGCGTGTTGTCTATGAGTGATTGGATGGAACAGCGAGAGATATGAGTATGGATGTGCTTCTGGAAGCTGGTTTAGGGTGGGCAGGGAGG